>CM021106.1:352674875-353027057 GCA_007115665.2 Sequoiadendron giganteum | reverse complement strand
TGCTCTTGTTGTTGCAGAAAATTCTAAATGCTTTGTTGCATATCTCATAGAGTGTATAGTGCGACATTCTTAGCCTCATTAAGAGCTGCAGGAAAGATCGATTTGTAGATACTATAAGTGCTCACAAATTTAGTCCTACACCTTTACGCTTGGAGGGGCATCGATGCACAATACATCCATAGATTCAATCTTACAGAGATCGAATCACATTTTGAACAAGCCTTTGCAATAACTTTAGTTGCTGCGTACAATTTCTTACAGTTCTGGAGATTTTAAAGGGCCACGGGGCTGGAGTTACAGTGATACACATTAGTGTCTTAGTTCTTTGAGTTTCAATGCCTTTTGGATAGACAAGGACAGTAGGATGATGTTGATGTTCGGTGCTATACATGTTAATCCCTGACCAAATTTATTGCTCATGCTTTCAATGGCTATACTCGTAGATTTTTCAAATCGCCTTAGATACTCAAGATTTATCTCCTTTCAAAGCTGTTGTCCTTATGATAGTCCATTACATCATTAATGTTGCTTGTCTGTACTGCTAAAAAACTTTATTTCTTGACGGATTATTCAATCTCTGACTACCAACAGAGCTTCGTTCTTAGCACGGACAGAAAAGTCACTGGTAAAGTTGTTGAAGACACAATCTTTTTTAGGCATTCTATCAAACAGTTCGTGTACCTGTCTTATGCTTCCCCATCTGGCGTACATGAGCGCTGTCTGCACATTTCCATTTATAATATCAAACAAAATTCCTCTATGCACAGGTGCAGCTTATTATATGTTGACTTTTGGAAGAGACTCAGGTTGCTGTTGGGCGCATTAGTTTAAGATGTCTGACAGATCATTTATTTGTTATTTGCTTTTGACTCCTTCATCTGATAATTATGTTTCCTGGCACATTACTTATTATTGTCGGCATATTAATGGTGGTGCCTTGTTTGTCTTGGGTAACTTCTAAGTGTAGGGAATGCTTTTAGTTATTCTTATAGCAAAGAATTGTGTGCTAGACATCATGTCTGTGTAGAAATCTAGTTTAAGATTTTAAAAACTCTGTTATCCTACATTGCTAGTTGAGGTTACAAAATTCAACTTTACACCTACCGTTTGTGTCTACTTTGAAGGATCTCCAAATACCATTGCTATGCAGTTTTGTACCTCCCAATGGCATTTGATATGACTAAAACAAAATAAAATCTCTGTATTTGAGGTACCAAACGGTGGGTGGCGTAATAAAGACAAGAGGTCAGGTAATCTTTTGAGAGATTTTGTTGAAGAAAATATGGAGAAGCTTGGTCAGAATTTCTAGTGTGTTTATTATTTTAAAATGCTGACTTTTTCTATGGTGCAGGGATACAGTGTTGAACATATCTCATTTATATTTATCCATATGATGAAAACTCATAGGGATGCAGTGTTGAACATATCTCATTTATATTTACTGACTTTGTTGATTTTATGACTTAAGGATTCATAATATACAAGAAGGCTCTATTGTGGGTTGAAGTCAAACATTACCTATCAAATCCAAAGGATACCTACAAAATCTTTATCTCTCATAGGATCATTTTCTTGTTTTTAACAAGTTTAGGAATTCTATTGGTTTGAAATTGTATTTATTATGTTATCATCGATTCCTTAAAAGTCATTTCTTATTGGTGATAATTTTGTATTATTTGCAGGGAAGGTTGACATTTGAATCGAGCATCAAAATTGGAACGAAGGCGAACAAATGAGAGTTAAAGATTCTTTTTGAAATCAAAACTTGAAGAAAAGCATTTTTTAATGCTTGTTGTAACAATCTAGAATGTTCATTTTGTACTCTCGTTTTCTGTTTTAAACCAACGCACATTTCAATTTGGGTTTAAAATTAATCACTTGACTTGATTTCTTCAATTGGGATAAAATTGAACCTTAGAAACACTTACTAAATTTCAATTTGGACTTAAAATTGAACAAGGCAATCACACATTTCAATTGGTGCTTAAAACGAACACATCATTGGTTTGAGGTTTAAAATGAACATGTGCATTCATATTTTGTAATCTTTTTCACAAAGTAATATCATCAAAAAGATGTATGCGCTTCTCTCACGCCTCACAGCGATCTTGAGAATCAAAAGTCCTTTTCTGATATTAAGTTGTCAAAAAGATTGCCTCCACACTTCAATTTGGGATCTAAAATTGAACAAAACATGCGAGTGTGAGCACGATATATTGCGGAGGTTCTCCCCTTTGTTTTTCAACGAAGGTTGTGTGAACGACGGGATATGTTAGCTCGCTATTGTTTATCTTAGAGGGCCTGCCTTGTGGGAAAAAGTAATCACCCAAGGGAACGACCCAACCGGGAACACGCTAAAGCCAAGCGACTTCCACCCGGATATAAGTGTGGATATTGGAACAAAGGCCAATATCACGAGGATTATTCCGACGAGATGGACAGCAATGGACTCTCGCCGACGTTGGATAATCCCCCACGAACGGAATGCCCGAATTAGAACCCTTGTTTAGAAATTGGCCAAAACCTTATCTATCTTGTTGGTGCAAGAGGTCATGTCCTCTGAAGCCGCCCCACATAACATGCGGTCTTGTTGTGGAAATGGAAAGTATGCCATGGGAGATTCATGGGTACTAATGCTTGGCTGACCCAAATAAGTGAGTGTCGTGGAGGGGAGCTAGTGTGGTCAAGCATTTAGCCATTCGCACAAGATATGCGCAGCTGGATTTATCCAAGTGGGAACCCAACAAGATATTGCCTCATCATCCTAGGGTTGTAAAAAGTGCTTGGAATCAAAAACACTTTGCTTGGATTCAAAACATTGAAAAACGAACATTCACAAGAGCCTCAAATTTCAAACACCTTAGAGGAAACAAATATCCTTTGACGAATTTGAGTACTCTTGCTTTCCCTAGGGATCATATCCTTAGAGGTTTCTAAGTGCTTGAATTCTATCGTCATTTGTTTTCACTAAGGATAAACCTAGGAAACTTTTGCCCTAATTTCTTTGATTTCCACATAATGGACATTGTGGGATGAAAACGAAAGCAGGACATTAGACATTCAGTTTGAAAACATAATCAAGCAAGTGATTTTGGTAAAAAGGATTCACTAAGACAAGATAAAAGACAAATTTGATTACACATGTGTTTTCTAACATGATCAAAATCCCAAAAATCGAAGTTCAAAAAGCTTAGTGTGAAAGCTAGTGAGGAGCATCTTGAGATCCTGAATTGTTTGAAAGGTTTACTTTCCTCTCATAGGAAATATAGCGTGTTCTTCAACACCGAGGTCTTGTAAGTAGAAGTGTTATTCTAGGTCAAGTCTAGGATCAAATTCAATCACTTTCATCCATCTCTTCAACCATCAAAATCAATCAAATTTCCATCTCACCAACAGCTCTTGGAATCTTTGTAAACATCTTTTATGCTAAACTTCTAGGCGAAATCAAAACATCTTTGTGACTTAACACATCTAGTCAAACCATCATCCTATACACGAGTTCTCTCTTGGATAATACAACTTCCTAGGGTTTACGAGTTCATCTTGTTTGGCTTAACACACCTAGCCAAATTATCAAATCATCACCTTGTTTGACTTGACACACTTAGTCAAACTACCATCTTGTAGGAGTTCACTCTTGGATAACACAACTTCCTAGAGTTTTACGATTACATTCATCACATTTTGTTTGACTTAACACACCTAGTCAAACCATCAATCCAATCACGAATCAGTCAAATCAAAGTCCTAAAAGTTTAGCATTTCCTTCAAAGTTTCTTTAAGAGTTCCATTCATCCATATCACTCATCTTTCGTTATCTCATCCTCATCATCACTTTGATCCTTCAATTATCCTAGTTCTTTGCTTCTTTGAACCTAAGGTTTAGACCGATCTAAAGGATTAGAGGTTCATCTCTTACATTCTTGAAAATTGATCTTTATTTTATGGTTCAAACTCAATCTCAACACAAGAAGGACATGGAATATAAATTTGATCCATCCAGCATGAGCAATTCAAGTCAACCAAATTATCCAAGCCTTGCAATACCATTTGATTTTCAAAGCTTGTACAATGCATACATGGGAGCATTATCTCATACAAACATCAATGGTACAACAAATATGAGCATACCCAATCCAAAGTTTGGAACACCTTTCCCAATGATAGATTTAAATCCAAGTCCAAATTTGCAAATCTATCAACCAAATGCTCAATGCATGAGTTTTCCAAACAACATTATCCCACAAAATCCATACATACCAAGTGCAACTTTACCAAACATGACCATTTCAAATCCACACTTGGTAAACTTTGGGGTCGACATGTTTGCAAATCCCCCTAATGTTGTTCAAAATCCTAGCAATATATTGGCAACTCCATATGTTGATTCAAGTCAAGGTAACACCATGCAAAATCAAAGTTACCTAAATCAAGGAAATATGATTCTAGACCACAACAATGTTCAAAGTCAACCTATAATGCCAAATGAAAACATCATACCAAACTATCCCATTTTTTCATCGATATCGCAACAATAGATGGAAACCATCCAAGCAACCCCAACAATCAACAACATTCCCATTCCACCACCACCACCACCACCGCCAAAATACAACACGACCAATTCATTCTCCATCATGTTGCAAGCTGCACAAGAAGCTTCCCGCAAAAAGGCACTCCAAGCCCAACAAGCTACATAGCTAGTTGCTCAGCAAGCACAAGCGGCTCAAGTAGCCCAAGAAGCACAAGCGCAAGCAGAATTCTACGCACTATTGCAATCAATCCAAGAAGAAGTAGCACAACAAAGAGCCCAACAAAAAGCTTTGTTGGCACAAAAACAACATGACGAACAACAAGCGTTGTTGGCTCAGCAGCAAATGCAGGCCTTACCCGCCCAACAAAGCTTGCAACAGATTCCCACCGCAATTGTTGAAAACAATGATCAAGATCTATCCATCAATGAACACATTGAAGATGTTCCCATCTCATTCAATGATCAAATCATCACACACCAAGAGTCACTTTTCAATCACGATCAAAACTCACTGACGGTACCCAACAATGATCCAATCCAAGAAACATTAACATCATTTGATCCTATGTTTGAGAACATTGACAATCCCTCCACCAAAATTGTTGAAAACAATGATCAAAATCAATCCATCAATGAGCACATTGAAGATATGTCTACCCCATCCATTGATCAAACCATCGTTCATCAAGAGCCACTTTTTAGCGATCTATTTCAAGATGTGTTAACATTATTTGATCCCATTGACATAAACCAAGATCCATCCACCAATAATCATGTTGACAATGTCTCTACATCACCTAATGAGTCAGAGGACATATTTCAAGAACTTATTACAAAGTATGATCAAAATCTTCCATCAAGGTCTAGCAATGGCCCTTCCAACAACATATTGACATCCTTTGACCTCATGGTTAAAGATATTGAAGGAATCCCTATCTCAACACTTGATCCAAATCCATTCAAAGAACAAGTGGATATTAATCCACTTCCTATGCCTAATGAAGATATCCAAGAAAGAAATCCATGTCAAGAACTTGATCCAAAGCATGTTGAAAGCAATTCCGAAATCACTCAAGATCAAGAATTTGTATCTCCAAGCTACTACAACGATATAATGGACACTCTCCTATCTATACATGACATTGCAAATGATGACCATATCCGCATAGCACATACTCTTCCATCTACCCATGAGATGCTTTCTTTGGATGGACACGTGGATGATCTTCAAAAACAAGAGTCTCATACTCTTCAAATCATTACCAACGAACAAGAGTATCCTACTCTTAACATTTGTACACATGATCAAGATGTAGACAAATGCAGAGACATATCAGAAATGGGTCATGAAGAAGGTTTCTACAAAAGTTGTGAATTAGAAAAATCATGTGAAAGCATATCAAGAATAAATCATGAGGAAGACTTTTACAATGACAGTGAATCATCAATACCTCTGGAAGAAGCACTACAAGATCAAGCCAAAGAGATCAATCAGGAATTTATCCCACATGTGGAGGATCCTATCACTTATAAAGCTGGATCACTCACTTTTCTTAGAGCAAGCTATGTGGTCAATAAAGAAGCTGACACTTTTGAAGATCCACCATAGAACAGAGAAGGATTAGCACCTTGTTTCCAAGGTAAATCATATCCTATGGCAAATAAAATGTTTCAATAGATGAATTATCAAGGCAGAGGATTGGGCCTACATGAACAAGGTATCCTAGAACCAGTGCAAATTTTTGGCAATCCTAAGCATCAAGGCCTTGGTTACTCAACAATCAAGGGATCTCAACATATCAGTAATACTATCACCATACTGGGGGCAACTTCGTCTCGAGCAAACGTCAACATAGGGAGCACGAAGGATCCTTATGATGAAACCAATGCCAATACTACAACCCGCCACATCATGAATCTTCATCCACCCATCACCCCATACACAAATTGGGACCAACGTCAAAATAAATATTCGAATCAAAGGACGAAGCACGAAGGAAAAATCAAATACAAGTGGATACCAAAGAATACAAAGAAAAATTATCTCTATCAAACTCCATTAGTCGAAGAAACTATGGGGCAAAATAAAAAAGGGGCAAGTATCCATCAAAGATTTCCACAAAGGAAAAAGCAGGCTTCTCAAGCAACGTACAAAGTGTATCAAGCAGTTGGTCCAAATTCCATGCACACTTCCATATCCACCCATTATTGCTCATCTTCCCAAGTTTGGAGAGTCAAAGGCTCCAAACTGTCAACCAATCCATCTTTTACTCCTAAACACACTCCATCCATGCATCCACACATAATATCCAATTCTCACATTGACCATGTATTGGCAGTGACCCTTCATCATAAGGATTTAGAAGGCACTCTATCGCGATGTGCACACAAAGACAGCATTAACTCCAGTATCAGCAAAGCAGATCAAGAATCTCAAAAGTTGCATTCAAGTGCACGTATCTTGGCAAAGCAACTTCTACAAGCAGGATATCGATGGAACATTATGACAGAAGCATCAACATCAGCACCACCAGGTGGTTCAGCATCAGCTTAAAATCTCTCAGAAAATACAAAAAAATCAAAAAAATGTCCTGAAAAAATGGTCACCTTGATGAAAACCTGGCAAACAGGTGTCTTGGTGACAACAAAAAAATCCAAAAAAAATCAGAAAAAGGATTGAAAACAGTAAAGAAAAAAATCCTCCTCCAGTGAAAACCGCTTCGGTGGCGCTTTGGACAAGTACCATGATGAAAACCTGGCAAACAGGCGTCATGTGTAGAATCAAGCATCTATGTGCACCAGTTCACAAGAAAGCATCTTATCACATCCATAATGAAGCCAACATTCCATCCATATCATCCGTTCATCCATGAACCGTTTATCCAATCCAGTTTCCATCTACATCCATACTCCAAGTTATCTTGACCTTGGAAAATTTTGGTGCACGCTTTACACTTGTTTATGGTAAACATCTTGACACGGGTCATTTTCATTGATCCCATCCTATCCAACGCTATCTGAGCCTTGAAGCATTATCCGAATGAGAATTCCTCTATTCTGAGCACCCTTATCTTATCGCAAGATAATCCATATCCATTTGTATCCAAGAATTCACCCATGGTATTCCAAACATTGCTAGACACTGGGGGCAGATATTTACATCTTGCTTCGAGAATAAATCTTGATCTATATCTTCCCACTTATGTGGTGATCCAAACATTGGAAAACATAAAATCAAATTGGTCAAAACATTTGTGAGAAAAAATCCCAAATCACTAGCCCATGGCATATTTTGAGAAGAAAACATTCCTTATCAAGCGTTATCCTTCATCGAACATCAATCCAACAATCCATATCAGTCAAATCTAATGCGCACATCTGTGTCACATCAAATCATCAAAGCTATTTTGTTCCAAACCAAGCTTCATCAATCTTTATCAATCGAATCCAATCAATCATCATCTTGTTTGACTTAACACACTTAGTCAAACTATCATCTTGTGCACGAGTTTACTCTAGGATAACACAACTTCCTTGGGTTTACAAGTTCATTATCATCACTCTGTTTGGCTTAACAAACTTAGCCAAATTATCAAATCCATAATCACCTTGTTTGGCTTAACACACCTAGCCAAATTATCCTTTTTGTACGAGTTTACTCTGGGATAACACAACTTCCTGGAACTTATGAGTGCATTATCACTTTTGTTTGACTTAACACACTTAGTCAAACTATCAATCCATCAATCTAATTGATCAACATTAAAGCTTGGTTTTCAACAAAATACCAAAACAAAGCACTGATATCATATCATGTCCATATCCGAATCATCAAAATTATGCGAAAATTCAAAAACATTCAGAAAAACTCATCAAAAAAAAATTCAAAAACATTCAAAAAATCCATCAAAAATTTCAAAAACATCTAGAAAATTCATCAAAAAATCCAAAACATCCAAATCATTCAGAAAATCCAAAAACATGTCGAAATATCAGAAAATCTTCAAAAATTTCATCATTAAGTCTTGTCAGTTTTTTCTACCTTGTCGAACTACGTCATCTCTGAGCTTGAACGTAGGCAAGGCTGATCTTTGATCATCCCCCAAGACGGTTGGGTCAGTCCTTTAGGTGTTCGTCGCATTGGCAATTCGTTTGGCCATCTAGTCTGCATCTTAAGTCAGTCCTTTAGGCAATAAAATGGCAATCCATTTGTCCATATTATCATCAAGTCATTCCACCACCAGTCGAACTACGTGGTCTCTGCGTATATAACGTAGGCAAGGCTAATCTATGGATCAGCTCCCGAGACCCCTAGGATAGGTCTTTAAGTTAGTCTGTTCGTTGTAAAATCTTGAAAATACCAAAAACATTTGTAAAATTCCAAAAATTCCAAAAACAGCCTCAAAACATTTGAAAAAACCAAAATGGTGCATCCATTTCATCTCGCTTTCACTCGTGATTGTCATCACTCATAATAAATCATCGTCATTTTCACCCTTTGGTGAGTTAGTCAGAAGCAAGTTTAGTAGGTTCTAAAGTGAACGCCTAATCGTCAAAGTCTCAAAGGTCTAAGTCAGTAAGTTAGCAAGTTGGTCAACTCGGAGTATCAATAGCTTATCACGCAATCAGTCTCACCAAAACCCTGATCACTACATGTCCTAGGATGAAGCTTTCCTGCGATGGACATAAGCATCAGGTACCCCACAGTAGTTTAGTCTTGGCTAGTGATACGAAGAACATCAGCTTGTTTACTTTATTTTAGTCTTTAGACTTATCTTATTTTCCGCTCATTCCAAGGACCTCTCGATGATGCCTAAACAAAACTGGTTTAGAGAGAAAGGAATGGGGCAACGATCAGTATCTTTTTATCTGCTGTGCTTGTTGGATATTCTTGTAAAATAACTTCATCACGCATACTTTGTTTTGTTTGTAGGAAGGATGTTTTAGGTATCTTGTTGACCACATAAGAAGGCTTGCCTTTTTATGTTTTGGCCCGAGATGTCTAGAATATCCGAACTGCATTCTGAATAAGGTTATGTCTGTCAAGTGTGAACAAGAGTACTCCTATCTGATTGTCAAGTCAAAGTCCATCACACTAGGCGCAACGCCATCCTGGTTCTTAATACCTTGATGCATCGCATCTATGTGTGTTATCAAACATAAAGAAAGGTACGCTCTCTCCCATCCCTGGATAAGCAACACATCATCATCATTCATGTTATCAAACATAAAGAAAGGTATGCTCTTTTCCCATCCCTAGATAAGCAACACATCATCGTCATTCATCGTCATATCCAATAAAGTCTCGATGACTAGGAGACTTGTTGGACTTCTTCATCTTCTTGAATTTAAGGGTTCATCCCTCTCATTCTTCTATCTTCTTTCACGCTAACAATGCATCCATCTTGCATCCGTATTCTCATTCTACATAATCATGCCATACCATCATATCAGGACAACATCATCCATCTCATCCATCTCACATGCATTGCATAATCATTTAACATGCTTAAAATAATATAGATTTGTTATTCTAAGCATCTTCTGAACATCTCATTTTCATCATCATTATCATATAGTCTAACCATCCATACATCCATTTTGAACCTCTTTGTCGCGAGATCCACCTCAAATTGTATCTTTTCGCTCGATCTCTCGAGGGGGCAATGTACTAACGTACTTATTTTCCACTGGGGCATCCGAAAAAACCAAAGAATTTTTTAATTTCGATGTCGACAACATCATTCTTTGAACCAATGCAACGAGTACATTGCTTCAAAGAGGGGCAAAATGTAGACATCCAAAAATAACATTATGCATTCCACTGTAACTAACATCATGCATTCGTTTCTTCTACTAATCAATTAAAGCAATTTATTGATTTAATCCTAAGGTTCATCAAGCTTAATTAAATAAATCAAATTGTTTAATTAAGTTCCTAAGGTTCTTCTTATTTGATTTAATAAATCAAACTGATTTAAAATCAAATATCAAATCCCTAAAATCCCCTAAGTTAATTAATCTAAATTAATTAACTTCTAATCATGATTAGCATTCTCTAGCTTTTGACTCAACTAGAGTCAAATCTAAACTCCTAACTAACCCACCCACTTGCATCAATAAATCAATTTATTGATTTATTAAAAGAGTTATTTTCCCTCAATAACTCTCACCTTTGACTTTTTTGAACAAAGATTTTTCCCCCCCAAAACTCTCAACAACATGCATTTATTGACATTTTTCAAATTTGAATGGGCACATTGGCCAAAACTTGCACAAGCTTTGACCAATCCCATCATGCCAAGTGTCTCTATTCTATTGGAGGGGATTTAGTCCCACATTGGCTAAACTTGTCCTCTCTTCTCTCAACTTCTTCTATAAAAGCAATGCATCTTCTCTCATTTTACAACACAATTTGAAGGCATCTAAACTATAGGCAACTTGAGCTCATAGCAACTCATTGTCTATCTCATTTGGCTTAGAAAGGGATTGGGAAAGGGCTCTCTCACATCTTCATGGAGGCCACCAATCCATCATAGAATAGAATAGGTTGTATTTCCTTTTCTCCATGCATGTTTGATCTAGTTTTAGCATTTTATTTGGAGAAATGAACCATGTTATTCTATGAGGATGACTGAATCTACACAATCAATGTGTAATATTTCACCATCCTACATGAATAAGTAGTTTTTTCTTTAAACATATTCATAAGCATGAAATCTTTTAAAAAATTAAATAGTGATCTTAGTATATTTATCAAATTTGATCTAGTTCTCATCAAACATACATAATAGTTTAGTTGAAGAAGATACTATAACCCATTAATCACTCACCACCAAAATACATCATTTTTAATTTACATAGTTCAAAATTCTAACTATTGAATCATTCAATCTCAAAACTTGATGATATATCCATAGGTTTAATTTTACACTCTTTCTCACAATATCCTTATTTTTTTCCTTTGTGACTAGTTATTCATGAACTATAACAAACCAAATTTCTTAGGGTTCACCACTACACACATTAGGATTTTGTTTCTCAATGAATTATTCATTACCCATAAAATATGAAATACACTCTAATACTAAATTTTTGTGATTATATATGCCTATTACAATGATTAATAAAGTAGGCTAAAGAAACTTTAGATTATGTGATAAAAATGGTAAATGGTACTAGGAAATTCATATAATAAAATTAATAGAATAAATTTGAGTAGTATGTTAACACAATATTACATAAGACACCACTACTAGAAACCCTTATGAGAGAAAAATAAAAACCAAAAGATACTTACTAATATATTATTCAAAATCTAAAAAATTAATCTAATGGACTCCGAATCTATATTATTACAATACACCATTCTTCTACAATGAACCTTCTAATGACTAGAACCATTTATCTATATAACCATCTAGCCTTGACACCATCATATAAGAAAATTCATATAAGAGTCATCCTAGAATACTAACAAACTAACCCTCCAACGAAATCGAGGATTATTGTTCAATTATACAGCACGACATCTAGATACAACACATATCACAAAATTTGATGCCTCCAAATGAATAATCAATATGTATACGTACTCACTAACAAATATAGTTAGTAGTCACTCAATTAACATTGGTGATGTGTACATGTCTTCTTATATAACCACCATTATTAGTTTCAATTTTGTAGTAGAATATGCAAACATTTTACGTGTGATACCTCAAAACACTCCCCTAAATATAAACATGTCCTTAATTTTTATGACAATGTGAACTCTAACATTATGGAAAGTGTAATTCATTATGTGGTAGTGATTTCTCCTTCATGTGCCTTGTGATTGTTACCATCATCACATGTAAAGAAGTGGGTACTATACTACAACATCTAAAACTCTCTACTTTGTATTGCATTGCATTTTGTAGTTACATAAGTCAATCTATTGATAAATTATCACATTAAGAGATATACACAAATGATTGCCACACTCAAGTAAGTACATAGCCCCATACTATGTGTAAAAAAAACCATTTCCCATCCTAAAACATGTATTAATAAACACAAAAATAACAATCAAACCTACAACTAGATGACCCCAAAGGAAATTGAACTAAAATTTTATTCATAACCAATGCCCATGGTTGAGCACATATACGAAAGCCTTGTCTTATCATCCTCCAACCATAATATTTAAATCTAAGGCAATTAATATTTAGGTCTTCCCACCTACTAAGTTCTTATCTTTGAAATTTCAAAGCAAGTTCTTTAAAATTGGAAACATTTTCCACATTTTAACATAGAAAAAGATACATTTTAAGTTGCTCATAAGTTTTTCTCTATTTCTATTCATGGACAACACCAAGTAACACTACATAAAAAAATTCATTTGTATGGTATCTGCATATCCAAAGTCTCAAACAATTTTTATTTGGATATTGTTAAAAAATGCAAAAGATATTTAAGACTAAATGGCTAATTTCGATGGATTTCAATTTACTGAGGAAAGTTGATGTAAGGTCTTTTTATTAAAATGGGCTTACATTTCTAGGATTTTTTATAGAGAATTCTTCCTACCTCTCTCCCACACTCTTCCAAGATTTTATTATGTATTTATATTAGGTATGTTTTACATTGATCTTTTTTAAGTGCACAACCTTTTACACCATCTTCTAGAGTTTTAATCTATTATCATATCACACCACATTAGAGTCTTTTAGAAATAGGGTTTCCCATCCCCATACTAGTCAACTTTCTAAAACTCTTTTGGAGTGAACCAAAACTTTTTTCCCACCCTACTTTTTTTCTTGTGTTTTCATGAATCTTTTTATCATGTTGTAGGTTTTAATAGCTAGGTTATGGTTCAAACATATGAATAAAACAATAAAAAAATTTGGTAGATATATCTAATCAATTGTACATAAAGTAATTAAGAATATTTTTAACTTTAAATTCTAGACAATATAATATAAATAAATTTAGAATTGTACAACAAACATAAACAATTTTAATTAATAAATATATTTATAAAAAAAATCACTACACATTTTCCAGATTATCCAGCCAATCAATGATTGTAAAGTCCTTTTGAAAATTTCATTTTTCTGGAAATATAGCTATATTATCCGGCATAGAGCGTCGGTTGCCTTAGATTAGACTTCATGAGAAATAACCCTAAATCTACTCGGGTTCTCTTTGGATTCCTTCCCGTTGCGAGGTGGCTCGAATATCAACGGCAAATATTTGTCGTTGTCACATCTAATATTGGAATTTCGAAAGTGACTTTCGAGAGCAGCTCGACCCTGTCATCACAAAAACCACAATTTCAGAGAACAAAAAGATAGTAAACGAAGGTGATTCAAAAACATAAACATAGCACACCTGAATTTTGGCATAAGCAATTTCACAAATTTTTCTTGAAAGATTTTTGGACTTCAAACTTTCCCAGTGTTGCAAATGCAACGCTTTGTACAGCTTCCATGTAGCTTTAGCTGATGTAAAATTCACGAAGGCATAGCCAAGGTTGAGCTTTGCTCTGCACACAAGAAGAAAGATGCTTCAACATTCATTGAAACCTAATAAAATTGACAACAGAATTCAGAGAAGTTCATTATCGTACATAAAATCTATGGGCTAAACAAAGTCATATTCCAAGATTGATTCTTCGACATCTCTGCTTCTTTCGTTACATCTCTTGCAGTGATTGTCTAAAACTTTCAGAAGCCTGTCTTGACTGAAAAATATATATAGCAGAGTCATGTTAGCATAAATGGCGAAGTAGTTCTTAAGAATTTGATTTATGAACATAAAACCTGTTGGTCTCACAAGCCGTCAAATTCATACAGACCATACTTGTATCCATTCGGAATATTTCTGATCATAATAGTTGTTCTGACGTGTTGGGAGTTAGCCTTTGCTAATTTCTCATCAAAAACAAATTCAGAACTTTCTTAACTTGTACTTCTAGCTTTGTTCGATTCTTCTCGTTGATGGCTCTTCTTAT
Organism: Sequoiadendron giganteum; assembly: GCA_007115665.2. Taxonomy (NCBI): domain Eukaryota; kingdom Viridiplantae; phylum Streptophyta; class Pinopsida; order Cupressales; family Cupressaceae; genus Sequoiadendron; species Sequoiadendron giganteum. Next base: position 353,012,526 of record CM021106.1, on the reverse strand, counting down.
ATAAACCCTTGTCTCCTTGATCTGTATAGGATCTAGACTATTTGCAGATTGAATGCTTAATTAAAAACAACTTTGCGGAATTTGAATTCATGCATACATTAATGAAATTATGCATCAAAACTTAAGATGAAAAACAGAATTGAGAGAAAAGAAGATAGAAGGTGCAAACAGAGTTTGATTACGGAGTTCACCACAAACGTGACTACGTCTCCAGGTCGGTTCCAATAGAGAACGACCGATCCGATTAATCTCTTCAGTTACAAATGCACCAAGACCATTCCTTTGAGCACTTCGGCAGCATAACAAAACTCCGACATACAAGAATGGCTCAAAGATCTCCTTTCTTCGTATCACCCGACACCTGTTTCTCTCAACTTGAAAAATCTGAGTTTCACATCAAAATCACTTAACCCAACTCTCACCCTTACATCCTTTTTATAAAATAAAATTCACCCAATTTGGTGAAAACCATAAAATCTACAAAATCTCCCTTATTCCTCCATTTACATATAAATCTTTAAAAATTTCCCTTTTAAAAAAAATAAACCCCCTTGAACAGCTCGTACAATGGTTATTTTGTTCTTTACCAACTTCTGGTACAAAATAGTTGGTGGGTTTTACTCAAAAATGGGGTATTTGTTAAGGCCTCGAGCCTATTCATACAACAAAATACAACAAACCCCAATAATAGTTAACCGAACTTCGGTGGTTTGTTGGTTATATACTCTTTTGGTATACTATTGGTCGGGGTTCCAATCCCGCCAACCACTTCTAACAATATTATCCGCCGAAAGAGATAAGAAAAACAAACCCAAGTCTATATATGGTAGCGTGGTATGCGGCGGTGTAACAGTGTAGGATTTGGTTGCTTGGGCGAAGATCATGAGATCGAGCCCCACCAGAATTTTGTTTAAACAAACAAACGAACTCGACGATGTGCATGAAGACACTTCAATTTTTACTGAAAATATCCACCGGATCAGGCCTCCCCACTGAATACCTTTTGGACCTCCAAAAGTGACATATACTCTGACATTAAGTGAGGACCTGGCCTCCCCACTTGTCTTGTATCCTCTGTACATCTGCATACCTAGCTCACAAGCACAATGAAGAATGCAATAACATTGTTGAACATAAACATAACTTTATCACTTCCATAAGCATCTACATCAACTGTCGTAGCCACTAACCAACAAAAGTTGGCTAGCATCAAGCTGAACAATAATGCATAAATGAAAGAGAATAAATCAACAAGATATCGATCCTTTACAACAGGAACATTTTTACCCAAGAAACCATCAATGCTTTCAATCATCATTCCCTCATGCTATACTGTGGGTGCATCCTGCAACATCTGACCCTAGTTAGCTACTCCAAGTTCAAGTGTAGAACCACCTGTACTGACAGACATAAGAGTTAACTCTTTACTTGCATTAATTACCCTCTTTAACTACCCTGTGTTTGCAAAAGAACGATCAGTCTTAATCCTATGAGAATGTACGATATACTGGATGCCATCTTTAAACAAGTGATAATGATTCTTTTCCTTGTAGAAAATAGCTTTTCTGTCATATAAATAAGGGCTACCAAGCACTATCCCACAGATATCTAGTGGAACCACATCAAACTGTACTTCATCCACAAATTTACTAGTGATTGCAAATCTTAAGGTGCATTGTCTTGTTACTTGCAACTTATCATTTTCACAAATCCAGCCCAGTGGATAAGGTTTCTTATGATGTGTAGTTTTTAATCCCAAGTTTCTTACAACACTTTCAGAAATTAAGTTAACTTGAGAACCACTATCTATGAGTGCATCAATTTTACTGTTCTTAGCAACAACCCTTAAATGAAAAAGCTCATTCCTTTTTTCATCTTCAGAGGCATCATTAACTTTAGATGAAGAAGCACAACTATGAACAGAAACACTGGAAATAGGAGCTTTACCTTTCAGACCCATAGTTGTTATCTTAGTCTCATCATCTGAATCTGAACCAAGATCCATAACAACATTTGTGGTTTTCTCCTTACCCTTCTGTTTCTAATTCTATCTTTGAGCCCACTTAGGCTTCAATTCGGGATGCAACTTCCAACAATGATCTTCATCATGACCCTTCCTATCACAATGAGAGCAAGAAAGCTTGTCATCCTTCTTAACTGTAGCTGCCTTCTTTCTTTTCCCTGTCTCTGCAACTTTAGAAGATTTCTTTACAGAGTTATCATTATCAATGAAAGAACCCTTTCCCCTCGACTCTAAGTGTGTAGCTTGAACAGACACTTCATCCAAATTACAAGGGTTCAATACCAAAATGGAATGTCTAAGATATGAATGAAGACCTCCTATGTACTTTAACAAAGTATCTCGGGTGTACAAAGGTACATTTAATGCAATAGCCTTTTTCTTGAATTCATGGGTGTACTCTTGGACAATTTGACCTTTCCCTTGCCTAAACATTTTCCAGTCCATCATTAACTGTTGCATATGTCCTAGGGGATAAAACTACTTCTTAAGAGCATTAACAAACTTTGCCCAAGTTAAACTGACTCTACCATGTTGTGAAACTTCTGCCTTAGACTTACTCTCCCACCAGGTTAAGGCTATACCTCCTAAATGAAGAGTAGCTAATTGGATCCTATCAACATCATCTAATAGGTTTTGGACTCTACAGTAGACTTCTACTTTCTGAATCCAATCATCAAATTTTTCAGCATTAAGTTCACCACAATACTTTGGTAAATCAAATTTTACATCCAATTTAATTTTAGGCTTATGCCCACTCTTAAAAGGATTAAAAGAAGTAGAATGAGGAGAAGATGGAGAAGAGGGAGAAGAGGGAGGAGAAGGAGAAAAAGTGTGATCTGGTTGCTTGCCACCATCTCCATGTTGTTTCCCTTTCTTGTCTTCACAAACATCTTTCTTCAACGAACCTCCTTCACGTTCCTTCTGTTCTTGTCTTTCTTGGAAAAGGATGTCCACCTTAGCCTTCATCTCGAGGAATGCTCTTCGAAATTCTTCCTCATTGATTTCTTCAGGAACCTCCATTCCAAACACAGACATCTTTAGAAAACTTCTTCGCTTCCCGATCTTAGGATTAAAGTCTTCAAGCTTGCCTTCGCCCTTCTGAATCCTGGATCTCATTAGCATTCAAGAAAACAACTGCAATAATAGTCAACTGAGCTCTAATACCACTTGATCTGTATAGGATCTAGACTATTTGTAGATTGAATGCTTAATTAAAAACAACTTTGCGGAATTTGAATTCATGCATACATTAACGAAATTATGCATCAAAACTTAAGATGAGAAACAAAATTGAGAGAAAAGAAGATAGAAGGTGCAAACAAAGTTTGATTACAGAGTTCGCCACAAACGTGACTACGTCTCTAGGTCGGCTCCAATAGAGAACGACCGATCCGATTAATCTCTGAAATTCAGTTACAAATGCACCAAGACCATTCCTTCGAGCACTTCAGCGTATAACAAAACTCCGACATACAAGAATGGCTCAAAGATCTCCTTTCTTCGTATCACCCGACACCTGTTTCTCTCAACTTGAAAAATCTGAGTTTCACATCAAAATCACTTAACCCAACTCTCACCCTTACATCCTTTTTATAAAATAAAATTCACCCAATTTGGTGAAAACCATAAAATCTACAAAATCTCCCTTATTCCTCCATTTACATATAAATCTTTAAAAATTTCCCTTCTAAAAAAAATAAACCCCCTTGAACAGCTCGTACAATGGTTATTTTGTTCTTTACAAACTTCTGGTACAAAATAGTTGGTGGGTTTTACTCAAAAATGGGGTATTTGTTAAGGCCTCGGGCCTATTCATACAACAAAATACAACAAACCCCAATAATAGTTAACAAAAAACAAAAACAAACCCAAGTCTATATATGGTAGCGTGGTATGCGGTGGCGCAACGGTGTAGGATTTCGTTGTTTGGGCGGAGATCACGGGATTGAGCCCCACCAAAATTTTATTTAAACAAACAAACGAACTGGACGATGTGCAACCCCTCCTCTTCCAATAGCTATTCCATTACCCAGTGAAAACTTCAAAAAAATCTCTAAATTACCGCAGTTTTAAGAGAGCTATATATTCAACATATGCCACCAAACTCAGAAAAACAAATTGTATCCAACATATTTTCATATGTGGTCTACCTATAGTTCTTTCCAGAGTTTACCAAGTCTAGCCTATATTAAATTTTCAGGGTTACTTGTGCGCTATGAATCCTGAGATTGACATCCTTTTAGGGTTTATATTTTTTATCACTGAAGCAGAATAAGGGTTTCTAGTAGTATAAGAAATTACTTCCGGATGAATGTGATGGCAGGAAGGATTTTCAAAAGAAAAAATGATTGAAATTACTATTAGTAAGATTAATTATTGTAGAAACTCAACCTAGGGATCTATATTTTGTCTGAAGATTTTTCAAATCAAACAGCCCCAAAAAATACTGGGTTTTCTGTCATTGTTAGAAATACTATTTAATCTGGTATTAGTGTAAAATCTATTTGAGATTTGATCAAAATAGTTGAGAAAATAATAGAATTCTCAACAGATCAAAGGAGATTGTAAATAAAACTATATCTAACTAGAACATAAGAAAACCCTAAATAAAACTATATCAGACTAGTACATAAGAAAACCCTAGACTGCGAAAAGAACTATAAATACATTAAAAAAATGAAAACGATTTTGCAAGGAAAAAAATCGCAAAGTTTGTACATTTTCTCTGTAAGCGTTGAGCAGCGTCCTTGATTCCCTGCTTTTGAAGACGAGGGGGAATGTTGTTGGGACGATAAGTAGGCGTGGGATTCGGACTAATTCTCCAATGACTCCGCTCGATCTTCAAACTTATGGATCCAACTCTTTGCCCTTCCAAGGCTGCCAGGGCACGATTTGCATCTCCCGCATCAAAAAATGTTATGAATCTTATACGACGGTCATTCGGACTGTTCTCCACTTTTTTAATTGCTCCTGCAGTACAAACAAAAACAAATTCTTTCAGAAACAATAATGTAATCGACTGTATATCTATTTGATATGTAAGTTTAATCAACCAAAATAAAGTGGAAAAAATAAATCTACATGCCATATTGTTGGAAAATTCCTCGCAAAAGGTTGTTAGAAACGGTGGCATCCATGTTGAATGCCACCAGTTTCCTTTGGTTTCCTTGTGGAGAAGAACCTGTTGCGTGAGCAGGTGCTATGGTCGGTGAGTTCCATGTAAACTGGGAAGCAACATAAAAAGGGTAACTGGAACGAATTGAATATGCAACAGGGTAGAACTCGGGGGCAAACGGATTAAGTTTATTTATATGCGTGAGGGATCCAAGGTGCCCTTATTGCTTGCTTCTATAGCTTTCTCGATAGCTGTCACTGATATAACTATCAAACCCACATTGTAGAAAACCCTAAAATTTTGAAACTAAAAAATTGAATTTACCAACAAGTAAAGAAAAATATTCTCAAAATACTAAGATTGAAACATAATTAACAATATACAATCATTATACTGATGGGTCCTCAAGCTTAATATTGATGGCTCTTCTCGTGGAAACCTGGTCATGCTGGTATTGGTGGGGTTGGTCGGGATAGCTTTGGAGATGTTGTGTATAAGGGTTTTCATTCTAATAATTTTATGGAGGCTCAGGCAATCCTTTTGGTGGTGAAGCGTGGAAGTCAACCTATTGAATAGGTAGAATTTAGATAATGTTAGTTGGCAGTTGTTGGCTCTGATTGTGGAAGAAATTCTCAAACTAAGCGTGGAAGTCAACCTATTGAATAGGTAGAATTTAGATGATGTTAGTTGGCAGTTGGCTTTGATTGTAGAAGAACCTTGACTCTATAATAAAATTTAGAGGGAAATAAAGATCCATTTATTTTTTACAAGACATAACAATATTAGATTCTTTTCTTACCTTAAATGACTTTTGCTTATATTTATACAACCTTTGTAACTCGTTCCACTCACTTCAATACTTAAAGCATATTAAAAATTCTACCATAGGTTGATGATTTCTAAGAGAGCTTTAAAGTGCAAAAAAAAAAATATCAATAACAAGTTTAAGCCAATAAATAGGTAAAATGATTCCTAAACATGTTTACAGGGATGTACACCAAAATGAGTGTAGAAATGTGAGGCAAAGATTAGAAAGTAGACAATATTTAACCTTATAAGAAGGGATATAATAATAGGAGACTTACAAATTTTAGTTACTCTTTTATATTTCGAATTTAGTTTTCTGATAAGAGGGTTACCAAAATAATATTATAATGTATAGTGGAAGACCTCAGAAGGTCCTCGTGATTTTAGAAACTTAGTTAATAATGAAAAATTCAAAAAACACTCATTAATAGGTTCTATAAGTTCCTACCCTACTTCATAACTTAATACTATAAAATGAGTCCCTATCTTTGATTGATCAATAGTGAAAGTTTTCCCTTGTATGTTTCTTGACCACTCCTAATGTTCTTCTCTTTTGTTTTCGATAAGATCTACCATCATCCATCTCCATCAATATTTTTTTACTCCATCAATATTTTTTTACTTCGTTAAAGAAATTTAATGGTTAGGGGAAAATCACTTAAGGTGAACACTATGTGTCAAAATTCCAATAAATACATCATATGACGTGAAAATAGAGTATTGAAAATTGCAATAAAAAACATTATTTTATAACTAAACTTTGAATATTATAAGATAAGGTGGTTATAAAATTCTAACTATCGTTACATTATTGTGCGTCTTATATGTCATCTTACAATTGAATCATCCAGATTATTGTTGAATACAAATTAATCTATTATATAACACATACAACACTTTTTGTTACTCTTTAATGAAAAAAATAGTGCTAATATTAACATGGTCCATCCCATTTACTAGTCCATTTCAATTAAATCCCATTAGAACCATGAGAAAAAGAAGCATGTAATAAGAAAATATGTAAAATTTAGGAGTTGACACCTCACATTGTTGAGATGATACATCCAATGTATTTAATCTTAGTTCCTTTTGTAATGCAATGCATTCCCTCCTCTTTCAATTATCAATTTAATCTACATTTTTTTTATTTTTCTTGCATTTTTCATTCAGTTTTATTTTTCTTGTATTTTTCATTCATGGATTGTCATTTGGATAATTTGATAGTTAGCTACACACTGCAAGAATTTGATTGAGGAATGACCATAAGAAATAACCAAGTAAATTACATTAAACATATTAAAATGGAACTTTTTATGAGTATAATTGGATCATGTGGTTTTCCAAGAAAAAACATGTTTGAGCATAAATTATTATTGGATCTGCACCATGGATTCCCTAAGCATTGACTAGTTTAGTGTTGTTTACTAGGTTTTTCTATGGGATTTGTTCCTATGTTTTTGTGGTTTAGATATGTTGATCATGGTTTTTAGAAGCTTTTATATATATGCGTTTGTATTTTCATTTATTGTACAATGTGAGTTATGTTCACTAGTTGTGAACTGTAGTTTTGGTCGAGGTTCAGGTGAAATTTTGTTGGTCTAGATTTCCCTTTGATTAAATCTTAAGGCTTGTAGTTCTAGAGATAAGTTGATATGATCATGTTGATTTTCTTTGTATCTAAAGGGATCATGCTAAATTTTTCTATGTGTTTAACACTGGTTTGGTCGACCTTGTGTTGAACACTATCTTTGAGGTTGATGAAACATGTTGGAATTATTTGGGTCACCCTTATTCTAATTCCACCCTATGATGTTCTAAAGCTGACTTAATTTGAATTTATTGATGGATATGTTTCAAAATTGAAGATGGTATAAATACAAGATGAGTTAGTGGTGAAGAAATACAAGAGATATAAGTGCAAAGAAATAGATAATATATATGTGTGAAATAGATTTGAATCAATGGGTGTGTATGATGTGAGTGTGGAAGATCAGTGCAAAGTCTAAATATAGAGTTTTTGGATGTAGTTAGCTAAAGGTGTACTCTATCATTCATGAATTTCTACAAGTGGTTGAATTTTTTTTAGTGGAAATATCTGTTGCATTGAGATTATCATCTCTATAAAATATCTCTTCTAACCTCTTTGTATCTATGTGGAAATGGGAAATCTAGGTTGTTAGCCCTATTGAAGAGTGAGTTCTTAACTGAATAGTGTCTTTGTTTTTGCAGTGAGCCTTATTTCATAGGCAGTGAGACTTTTGTAATCATTTTTTAATATACTCTATAGTGTGAATTAATCCTCACCATGGTTTTTCCCTGATTGGATTTTCAACTTAAATATAGTGTTGTTGTGTGTGTGTGATTATTTTCAATTTCTACACTTACACTTAATGTTTAATCATTTAAGTACTGTTAAGGATTAGTACTGGTGAATGCTTTAAAGGTTTAAATTTGTTACCACTAATTCAACCCCCCTCCTAGTTGTCTTGTTCAATAATTGGTATCAGATCTTAACCACTTAAGGAAGGTCAGAGATGGCTAACAAAGTTACTCATGATTATCTGAGGTTTGATGGAAGAATATAGGGAGTATTGTGTCTATATGATGTGGATAAATCTTACAAAAATCCCTACACACCTCATTTTAATGGTTCAAGTACATCTGATGAGATCAAGGCACATGAAGCGAACAATCTTAAGGAAAAGTACATTTTGGAGAATAGTTTTGTACATTCCAAGTTGATTAAAGGTCAAAATTTCAAGACTGCTAAGGAATTCTAGGGTGCTTTGGAAAAGGTGCATGAAAGTGATGAAAGGGTCAAAGAGGAAAAAATGTAGAATCTGGAGACACAATTTGAGCTCCTACATATGTCTGATTCACTCTAAGGGCCACACACCATCATATTATGTAGAAGCAACTAGGTATTTATGTTACATTCAAAATAGGTTTCCACATAAAGACTTGAAGGGTATCACTCTCTTTGAAGCTTGGAAAGGATGGAAACTATTAACTGATCATTTTAGAGTTTTTGGCTCTCATTCTTTGAAACACATTATAAAAGAGCATCATAAGGCTATGGACCCATAATTTGAACCTTGCATATTTTTTGGATATCGAGATGGTGTAAAACGCTATCACCTACTCCACCCTACCACACATGATTTTATATTAATCTAGAACTGTTCAGTTTCAGGAAACATCTCTCGAAACAATACCTGACATGTCTCAACATATTGTAGTCTTACTACCCCCTAATTATAGTACTAATGAGTTAGATCATGTTTTCAGAAAATTCCTAGTGTAGTATCTTCTTCTTCTACCAATTCTCACAATCAAAATAGTTCAGTGATGGTTCATCTTCATCTAGTTCAGGAATTTCATTGGAAGTTGTTATTTACACACCAAACTCACCCACACCCAAAACTCTACAAAATGTAGATATGAGCTTGTACATGATCCAGTAGATGACAAAAAAATAGGTGTATTTTTAGGGGGCACATGCCTTCTTTGCTTCAACTTCTAATACAAAAAAATTATAAGAGGCATAAGGAATAACATAATGGGATATTGCTATTAATGAGGAATATGATTCCTTGATTAGAAATCAAACTTCATATTTGACTTCACTTCTTAAGGGATGGAAAATAAATAAATGTAGGTGGATATATTGAACTAAATTTGAAGCATATGGGTCAGTTGATAAAAACAAAGCATGGTTTTTTTCCAAAGGTTTTCACAAGTTATTGGAGTTGACTATACATAAAAATTTACACCAATTGTTACAATGAGTTCCAATTGACTCACACTAGCTATAGCTACAACACATGGATGGGATATACATTAGATGGATATGAATAGCTCATTTCTTCATAGAGACCTTAAGGAGGAAATCTACATGGAACAACCACCAAGGTTTTTTCAATATTTATCCTTAGTTTGTAGACATGGAAAATCTCTCTATGGCATCGAAAAAGCTCCTAGGGATTGGTATGCCAAGAGGGATTCCTACCTTATATCCTTAGGTTTTACTAGTTGTCATTCAAATGCCAATGCGTATCTATTATGATAGGATGATTCCTTTTGTAGACATCCAAAAATAACATTATGCATTCCACTGTAACTAACATCATGCATTCGTTTCTTCTACTAATCAATTAAAGCAATTTATTGATTTAATCCTAAGGTTCATCAAGCTTAATTAAATAAATCAAATTATTTAATTAAGTTCCTAAGGTTCTTCTTATTTGATTTAATAAATCAAACTGATTTAAAATCAAATATCAAATCCCTAAAATCCCCTAAGTTAATTAATCTAAATTAATTAACTTCTAATCATGATTAGCATTCTCTAGCTTTTGACTCAACTAGAGTCAAATCTAAACTCCTAACTAACCCACCCACTTGCATCAATAAATCAATTTATTGATTTATTAAAAAGAGTTATTTTCCCTCAATAACTCTCATCTTTGACTTTTTTGAACAAAGATTATTCCCCCCAAAACCCTCAACAACATGCATTTATTGACATTTTTCAAATTTGAATGGGCACATTGGCCAAAACTTGCACAAGCTTTGACCAATCCCATCATGCCAAGTGTCTCTATTCTATTGGAGGGGATTTAGTCCCACATTGGCTAAACTTGGCCTCTCTTCTCTCAACTTCTTCTATAAAAGCAATGCATCTTCTCTCATTTTACAACACAATTTGAAGGCATCTAAACTATAGGCAACTTGAGCTCATAGCAACTCATTGTCTATCTCATTTGGCTTAGAAAGGGATTGGGAAAGGGCTCTCTCACATCTTCATGGAGGGCACCAATCCATCATAGAATAGAATAGGTTGTATTTCCTTTTCTCCATGCATGTTTGATCTAGTTTTAGCATTTTATTTGGAGAAATGAACCATGTTATTCTATGAGGATGACTGAATCTACACAAAACAATGTGTAAGATTTCACCATCCTACAAATGGCGCTAGAAGGAGGGCACTAACCCACAGAAGTTTAAGCATTAGATTACCATTTTAGCATTCAGATTTAGATTGGGTTTCTTTGATATGGCAGTTTAAGCATTAGATTTCATTTGCTAAAAGAAAATTTCTAAAACTAACGGGATTCATCTATGCTTCTACTATAAAGTTTCTAAAAGATAACGAGCTTTGTCTATGCTGTCTTTTATCTTATTCCATGTGCAGTAGTTGAAAGAATTTGTTTTTAGAAATGCATGTTTCTTCAAGCTATCAATGTGTTTCTGTTTAATATTCACCAAACAACATACATCTATTGTATTTGTTTTACCGAAGTCTCCACAGAAAAAAAAAATGGGTTTGTTTATGCTTTAAAGACTGACCTTTGCATTTTCTTATCTCCTGCTTGATGCCCAATATGTTTTTTTTTATATAGATTCAATCTAAAAGATCAAAAAAAAATTATTGATGATCTTTGATGAGCTTCTGATCCTGCTTATGGAAAAGTGAGTCTAAAATATTGTTAGTAGTACGCTGGATGATGTATATGTTAAAATATTCTATGATTGCAAAAACTTGAGGTCGAGTACTTTGCAATCGCAGTTTCTTTATTTGTAGTGTTAACCCCCTTACTGCAGTAGTTGTTTTGGGTGTTTCTTTTTCTCTAACAAGTCTTTGCGAGAAATATAACTCTATTCACGTGAATAGAACTGTAAAACTCCAGCTGTGAATGCCTGTCGTTAAAAGTTGTCCTGTTCTCAGCCCTACAAATAACAAATCCATATCTCATTAAAATATGGCCATATCTCTCCGCTGCATTATCACATTGTCCTTACCTTAACCTTCTGCTAGAAAATGAATGCAGTGATAATCTTTGTCTTTGGCTCACAGGAATCAATCTTTAGATTTCTGAATGATCTTCTTACTTGCGAATCCAGCGCACATTGATGATGATATCTACGCCTCCAACTACCAAACAAATAGAATCTAATTCAAGACTTTTGCTAGGCTGTCAAAGATTCATTCATTTAGCTTAGCTCAAGTTCCTTAAGCCTTTAGAAGACTTAGAACGAAAAGATACACTTGCAATGTAAACATGTCCAGGGTGCGAGCTGTTGTTTTGAAGAAATTATTAAATCACAACGCTTTCTTGTCAATACACGCATTTTGTACAGGTCTTGCAACTGCTAGTAACTGTTCTTTTCATTTACTTGCTCTGTATCTGTTGTTGAGTGAGCTAATCCTTTTACACCTCCCAAACACATTTACTTGGAAGAGAAGGCGGGGCTTTTTCTTTGTAGTCTGGCAGCAAGTAACAGTCCAAATCTACAATCCCACACAAAGTCTTGCGCATCATCACATTTCTTGTCCACCTGCTGTGAAGTATGAATAGTATAAAGTTTGGAGAAGCCCGGTGAATGCTTTGAAGTTTTATTACCTACGTTTGTCACCTACTTCCAATTAGCATTTAAGAATTCTTAGGCAGTCTGGGGAGCAGCGTGATGTACCCGATATGTGCAGGGGCCAGTCTTGATGATACTCATGTTATGATTTACAAATAATAGCATGTTCTTTATAAAATTAGATGCTGATTTGACACAATGCGCAGGTATTGGATGGTGGATGATGAGAGACAAAAGAGGAAGCCATCGTATTGTCTAAATAACTGACTTGTTGCAAATTTCAAATAATAGCAAAATATGGACAGGGAATTGGAATGCCTAATACATTGCTCTTGAGGGACTGTTCCTCTGTCTTTAATTTGTCTATGACTATCCTTTACATCTACTGTCTTTTTTTTTCTCTATTTGCAGTCCGTAATTACCTTTATCCCGGTTGTATTGTTGTTTCCAAGTTTGGTTGGTACGCTTTAGAAGATAACTTTGGACTGTTAAACTCATTCATTAGTACAACAATAAATGTATGTATGAACAACGTAATTGCAGGATTCAAATCTCTCTTGCTTGTGCGGCGCATTAATTGGTTCAAAAGAATGCCTAAACATGTCATCCTTGTCATTTGGTAGGTAGCGAATAAGAGACTTTTCCTTGAAACTATCATTTAAATAGCTGCAAAATATCAAAGTCACCCTGCCTTTATAATTTTGGGATTCATCATGGTCCCACTTTGTCAAATCGGACATTGATTGCTCAAAGATTTCTTCAAAGTCCACTTGAGCAATATCAATCTTGAGCAACGTATTCTTGATAGGAAGTGCTTGAATCATTCTAGACTATTACCTATTCAAAGTAGCCTTGACATCCTGTAATCCTATTTATAAATGTCATTGTTGACTTGTTTTAAATTGTTTCAGTTATAATATTACTCTACCTCGATTTGAAATTTCTTTAAAATAGTGAAGTTTTAGATATCATCAAATGGCTAACTTGTTTGCAGATTTCAAGCTATAGTTAAATGTGGGCAAAAGAGTTGGAATGCCTAATACACCACCTTTACATGTGGCTTTTGGGATCAAATAAATGAACTCATTAATGATGCACTTACATTGAAAACTCGTGGCTCTTGGTATAGGCTAAGATTATGAATTTTGACAGATTTGGACTTATGATGTTGAATAATATTAAGTGGATATGTCAAATGAGGAGTCATTGATTACTATTTTTTCGTAATCAAATCCTAGATTTCAATGTTGGGATTTTACTTATTTATTTTTAACCTTGTGTGCAAGTAGCTTGTAAAGGATAGAAGTAGTGGATTTTCCTTTTTCAGCTTATGTTATCACATTGATGCACAAGAGGCTTTGTGGATTATCTTATTCATGATGACTTTGTATTGTTTATAGGTTGACATCAAGATTGAAGTTGAAGGTTGAAACAAAAGTGAAGGCGAAAAGAGTGGAATTGAAGATTCTTGAAAACAAAACTTGGAAAATAGCATTTTTTAATGCTTGATTTGACAATCTTAGAGCTTCCATTTACTACCCTTTTTTTTCTGTTTTTAGCTAACTCACCTTTCAATTTGGGCTTAAAATCAATCAATGGCTTGATCTTTTCAAAGTTGGTTAAAATTGAACCTTAGACACTTACTAGATTTCAATTTGGGATTAAAATTGAACAAGGCAACTTCACATTTCAATTGGTGCTTTTAAAACGAACTCATAATTGCTTTGAGGAATTTAAAATTGAACATGTGTACTTTGTGTTTTGTAAACTTTTTTGCAAAGTAGTGTCATTTAAAAGGGCGTATGCGCTTCTCTCGCGCTTCACGGCGATCTTGAGAATCAAAAGTCTTTTTGGTGACCCTAAGTTGCATAAAAGATTGCCTCCACACTTCAATTTGGGCATTTTAAAATTGAACAAAACATGCGAGTGTGAGCACGATATATTGCGGAGGTTCTCCCCTTTGTTTTTCAACGAAGGTTGTGTGAACGACGGGATATGTTAGCTCGCTATTGTTTAACTTAGAGGGCCTGCCTTGTGGGAAAAAGTAATCACCCAAGGGAACGACCCAACCGGGAACACGCTAAAGCCAAGCGACTTCCACCCGGGATATAAGTGTGGATATTGGAACAAAGGCCAATATCACGAGGATTATTCCGACGAGATGGACAGCAATGGACTCTCGCCGACGTTGGATAATCCCCCACGAACGGAATGCCCGAATTAGAACCCTTGTTTAGAAATTGGCCAAAACCTTATCTATCTTGTTGGTGCAAGAGGTCATGTCCTCTGAAGCCGCCCCACGTAACATGCGGTCTTGTTGTGGAAATGGAAAGTATGCCATGGGAGATTCATGGGTACTAATGCTTGGCTGACCCGAATAAGTGAGTGCCGTGGAGGGGAGCCAGTGTGGTCAAGCATTTAGCCATTCGCACAAGATATGCGCAGCTGGATTTATCCAAGTGGGAACCCAACAAGGTATTGTCTCATCAACCTAGGAGTGTGAAAGTGCTTGGAAAAAACACATTGCTTGATCTTGAAAACATTTGGAAAACAAACATACACAAAAACCTTGAAATTTCAAACACCTTGTGGGGAACAAATACCTATTGACGAACTTGCCCACTCTTGCTTTCCCTAGGAATCACATTCCTAGAGGTTTCTAAGTGTGCAAATTCTATCATCATTTGTTTCCAATAAGGATAAACATAAGGAACTTTTGCCCTATTTTCCTCGATTTCCACACAAAGGACATTGTGGGATGAGAAAGAGAATGGGACACTAGACATATAGTTTGAAAACCTAAGAAAGCAAGTGTCTTGGATAAAAAGAACCTCATTTAACCAAGATAAAGAGACAAATTGGATTACACATGTGTTTTCTAACATGATTTCCCGCAAGATCAAAATCCCAAAGCCAAAGTTCAAGAAGCTTAGTCTAAAAGCTCGTGAGGAGCGTCTTGAGAGACTTTTCGAATTCAGGGAAAGATTGGTTTATAACTTTTACAGAAAAGCCTCAAGGAACAATCCAGCATTATATGCATTTTATTGTCAACAAAATCCCGAATTGTTTCAAAGATTTGCATTTCTCCCATAGGAAGTCAAGCGTGTTCTTCAACACCGAGGTTTTGTAGAAAGAGAGTCACATCTAGGTTAAGGTTCAAGATCAAAGTTGTCATTCCCATTCATTCATCCATCAAATCAAAGTCTCATTTCATCATCAAACCTTTTTGAGAACTCTAGAATCAAACATCACACTAAACTTAGAGGGCTAAATCAACATCATCATATCTTGGCTTAACACACTTAGCCAACATAGTCTCAAATCATTGAACAAATTTTCTTTGAGATAACACAACTTCTTAAAGTCTATTAGTTCTCCAAAACATTGGCATAACACACTTTGTCAATTCATCCATTTTTGTGCAAGTTCCCTTAGGATAACACAACTTCCTAGGGAAAACAACTTCACAACCAATCTTGTTTGACTTAACGCATCTAGTCAAATTATCACATTCAAATCAAATCAAAAGCCCTTTCAAAGTTTAGCACATACATTCAAAAAGTTTTCCAAAGGTTTCATTCACTCATCTCATCCATTTTAACCCATCACCATCATCACCATCTTTGATCTTTTAGCTACCCTAGTTCTTCTCTTTTTGGACTTAAAGGATTAGGATCGAACAAATCCCTATTTTTATGGTCCAAACAAGATCTCAACACAAGAAGGACATGGAGAATATCAGAGACATATCAACTTCTATGGACATGAGTCATCTAAATATCGAAGTGAACCTAGCAGGATCAAGCAATCCCCCAAGCAACTCTCCCTTATCATCACAAAATCTTCAAGAGGAGAGTCATCAAGAGGACGACATAAATGAAGACATAGGGATGACACCAGAGGAAATCATGGAAATGATTCAAAATCCTAAGAACCATAAAATTGTTAGTGCTATGTTCAAATGCATAAATTCAATAGAAAGAGGAGGGGACATGCCCCCTCCCAACCTTAACACAAGCACTAGTGCAGTTGCATCCCCGTTGTCAAACATCAATCAAGAAGTACCTTGCATCACCTCAATCATCACACCAACCTCCCCGATTGTGAACAAGGGGAGTGCCATGTTCCAAGAATTGCAAGAACACCGCCTTGTGGCTAATGAAGAAGCAATCATCACCCCTACATTTATTCTAGAAAACTCATTTCACCCTTACATCCCACTCACATTTCATAATCCCGCTGGTTCATCCTCATTTCACGCCACACCAGCTTATCAATTGAACATACCAACTCCCCCACCGCTTGAGGAAGTTGGTTTGCTTGGAACGACAGAAGCTATCAACCCTTTCTCTTTCCAAAGTGGTGCATCATCCCTTCCCCCGCTTCCTTTCACATCTGCATCGCCTCCTGGAATAGGTCTTCCACCTTTAACCATCAAAAATTTTGCTAATCCAAGCAATCTGACCACCACTTTGAACCCGCTTCTTTTGCCCATATCCTCACAACAAATCGCAACCATTCCTATCACCATGGTTAATGCATCTATTGGTCCTCAAGTCTCCCAAAGCATGCCTCATCAAGGACCAATTGTCTCAACCACCCCGCCCACAACCCAAATCACAGTCACAACCACAATCCCTCCACCCGCCACGACAGTTGGCATGATTCCTGCTCCACCACCAATCCCACCACCAAAACACAACACGACCAATTCATTCTCCATCATGTTGCAAAATGCACAACAAGCTGCCCACCAAAAGGCACTCCAAAAACAACAAGCCGCACAAGCACAAGCCGCACAAGCGCAAGCACAAGCTCAAGCTCAAGCACAAGCCGCACAAGCGCAAGCACAAGCTCAAGCTCAAGCACAAGCCGCACAAGCGCAAGCACAAGCAAGCTCAAGCTCAAGCTCAAGCAAGCCGCACAAGCACAAGCACAAGCACAAGCGCAAGCTCAAGCCCAAGCTCAAGCTCAAGCCCAACAAAAGACACAAGCTCAATACCAAGCGCAATTGCAAGCAATCCACCTGCAAGCCTACCACCAAGCCCTGCAAGACTTTCAGGCACAACACCAAGCTAAACAACAAGCTTTATTAGCACAACAGCAGCTCGACCAACAACAAGCATTGTTGGCAAAACAGTAGCTAGACCAATAACAAGCGTTACTAGCTCAGCAACAACTTGACCAACAACAGGCCTCATGGGAACAACAGCAGATGGACGAACAGCAAACGCTATTGGAATAGCAACAGCAAGATCAACAACAAGCGTTGTTGGCACAAATGCAAGCTTACCAACAAGCCCTAAATGCACAACCAAGCTCGCAGCAAACACCGACCAGTACGCTCCCCACCCATCAAACACCTCCGACACCTCACCACTCATTCATCCCACCCCCCAACCCAAGCAAGGATGTCGCAACACATATCAAATTGCTTTCACAGCAGGTGTTGGACTTGCAAGCAGGAAAAACCACAAGGACACCAGGCAACTTGTGCCCTTATTCGTTCGATAGAAGTCTCACCATGGTACCGTTTCCAAAGGGATTCGAGATCCCCAAATTTGATAAGTACAATGGAACGGGCAACCCTGAAAACCACGTCAGGGAATTTCAGGTGCACTGCATGGAAGTCGCATATGATGACACGTATCTAATGCGGCTCTTCCCCCGAAGCCTGACTGGTCCAGCTATGGAATGGTTTTCTCGCCTACCCACGGGCATTAAAACATTCGAGGAAATTGTGGAGGCTTTCCTTAAAAATTACGCTTTTAATATGGGTGCGGATGTCAGTTTAGAAGAACTATCTGCACTCAAACAAAGAAGAGGAGAGTTATTTGCATCCTTCTTGCAAAGATGGCGATCCAAGGCCAATCAGAGCAAGTGGGCCATGCCAGAGGAACAACAAGTTTGCACCATCATAGCCAACTTAGATGAAAACCTGGCGTTCTACCTAAAAATGCAGTGCATCACATCTTATGATCAACTAATTCCAAAGGCGCTTAACATCGAAAGAGCCCTTACTGCGCGAGGAGGCGCACCTACATTCACTCCACCGCAGGATAACCGCCCGTCCAACAACTACAATGATAAACCTCGAACATGGTCGAGGAACAAAAATATCACGAACGACGGCGTGGTTGATGCTAAGGTAGTCATCAGTGCTCCTAAGCAAAATACCCAAAATCATCATCATCCGCAAACTCATAACCACAACAATATGCAGGCTAATGCGGTAGTAGCACAGTCACAACCACCTTCCACTAGCCAAGTCAACAATGTGGGTAATCAAGGAGGCAACAAGTTTCCCCCCAAGAGGAAGTTCACAGCCCTTGGCGAATCGATTGAGTCTGTCATGAAGAAATTGGTCAAAGAAAACCTAATCAAAATTTCTAACTCCGAACAATACACAGAGCCCATGACCAAACCGCCGTGGTACAACGAGAATCTCCTGTGTGACTTCCACAAAGTTAAAGGACACACCACCGCCAACTGCATGAGACTCAAGAATATCATCCAAGACCTCATCGAGGATAAGGTCATCAACATCGAGCAGCCAGCCGGAAACCAAGACCTAAAAATCTACACGAATCCGATGCCGAATCATAATCAGGGAAATAACCAAGGGAATAATAAGGGTAAACAAAAGTATGCTAGTGCCAATCTAGTATACGAGGAGATAGTCGGATGTGTCGACGAGTTGGTCACTGTCATAAATATCAAGGGAACCAACAATGACTGTGGAGTCACCACACGAGGCGGAAAAGTTACCATTGCCGGGGCACCTGCTAAGACCCCCATTACCAACACAAAGGCCGTCCCCTATGATTACAATGTAATTGACCAACTGAAGAGAACACCCACACAAATATCCATCATGGAATTACTAAAAATCTCCGCCGCTCATCGACAGATCCTGGATGAAGCACTAGCTGCCTCTACCGTCGCTGCTACCCTTGACACAGAGCAATTTCAGGCTATGGTAGGTAACATCGTTACCCCGAATCTCATCACATTTTCGGACCAAGATTTCCCCCCGCAGCCATCTCATAACCGGGCACTTCACCTCCAAATCCTAGTTCATAAAAAGAAAGTCAAGCGAGTCCTGGTAGATGGTGGTGCAGGTCTTAATATTTGTTCTCTGAAACTTATAAAGAAATTGGGATTCGCCGAGGATTCCATCAATAAAAACAAAAGTATCACCATAAGAGCATATGATGACCAAGAAAGAGTGTCTCAGGGCACTATCAAGATCCCCATCCAAGTGGGGCCAGCAACCATGGAAACAACTTGTCAAGTTCTTGACCTTGATTTGCCATACAACATCCTCCTGGGACGCCCATGGATACACGGAATGAAGGCAGTGGCCTCAACCTATCATCAGTGCATTAAGTTCTCATATCAAAACGAGGAGGTTACCATATATGGGGATCCGAACCCTTCGCCTATTGCAAAAACTTGGAAGCCAAGTTTTACAAGATCCCTCAAGTACCTAAAAATGATGAAGGACCATCCACTTCATACATAGACCCAGCTAATCTCGCCTCCACTTCTGCGACAGAGACACCCGCCATCCCCAACATATCCAAGATCAAGAACATGATACAGGACAATGGATGTGGTGATTATAGAATGAAGAGAAATGCTTTTGTTGTAGGAGAGTTACCACAATCTCCTAGATCACATGGGCAACCACAATTGACTCAAACACCTGTCCGCACTAGAACAGAACCCTCTGGATTCCACAGTTGGGGGGATCTCAGTCAGGAAAATGTGGATGAGGAGGACATCACAAACACTCTGTACCAAGATGAAAGACCCACTCCCACCCTACCCATGGAGGAAACAAATAGAGGGTTACAAATGATGTTCGGCATGGGCTATAACAGGAATGAAAGCCTAGGAAGAAATAGTGATGGACGGTTGGAGCCCATCATTGTAGAAAGAAGAACGCAGAACCTTGGCCTCGGCTATACCCCTCCGAGTATAACTGTGCGTGGCAGAAGTGTTCCTAATAGGGCAGTCAGGTCCTCTCCTCGGGTCTCGGCAACTAACCTTAGATTACCCGTGTCCACAGGCCTACCTCTCGATAACTTCACATTTGACATAAC
The DNA here is from genome assembly GCA_007115665.2 of Sequoiadendron giganteum. Lineage (NCBI taxonomy): Eukaryota > Viridiplantae > Streptophyta > Pinopsida > Cupressales > Cupressaceae > Sequoiadendron > Sequoiadendron giganteum. Next base: position 352,992,104 of record CM021106.1, on the reverse strand, counting down.
TGACGTTTGTAGTAGCAGTGACGACGATGACACCATAGGTGGCTTACCTAGGCTCTTTGAAGATTCCACCTTATTGATGATTAGTGTCTCACCCGCTGAGCCAATCCAACAAACCCACCAAATCCACTTAGTATACCCCCAACTCATCGATCACGACCAACGGGGACCGCCGATTCTAGACTCATTCGAAAACGATGAGGCTCTCTCCGAATTCATGGGACTAAGGGATACTGTTCCATGTGGAGATCACAAGGCAGGATTTGATATCACTCTAGACACACAAGCATACTATGGGGAGACGATTGAGTCCTTCAGTCGCAAAAGAAAAAGATCGAGAATAAGCTCAGAGTTATTGAGTGAAAACCACACTGTGGCACTCTCTAACCATAAAATAGTAAAAATAAAGGACGCATCCAATGGCGAAAACCTCTCTGAGGCACCAGAGGATGAAGGATTCAATCTTCCCCCTACTGCTCTACACCAGGAGAAGTCAACAGTATTGGCAGAACAGTGCAACCCGGTCAACTTAGGAACAGAATCAGAACCACAAATTACCTTCTATGCAGAATCCCTCCTAGAAGAAGAACAAAAACTACTGGCAGCTTTCCTAAAGGAGAGAAAGGTAAATTTTGCATGGACCTATGCAGACATGCCAGGCCTGGATCCTGAAGTAGTAGTGCATCATTTGGCCGTTCACCCCGGAGCAAAACCAGTCAGACAGAAGCTAAGGAAGATGCACCCACAAATAGCCTTGCTTGTAAAGATTGAGCTACAGAAACTTCTGGATGTTGGCTTCATACGCCCGATTGACTATCCAGAATGGGTATCTAACCTCTACCAGTCTCAAAACCGAAAGGGGGCATCCGCATCTGCACTGATTTCAGAGACCTAAACAAAGCATGTCCCAAGGATGACTTTCCACTACCCAACATTGACATGATAGTGGATATGACGGCCGGACATGAGATGCTTTCCCTAATGGATGGTTTCTCGGGGTACAATCAGATATTGATCGCAAAAGAAGACCAACACAAGACAGCATTCACATGTCCATGGGGCACCTACTGCTGGAACGTAATGCCATTTGGGTTGAAGAATGTAGGAGCTACCTATCAAAGAGCCATGACATTAATCTTCCACGACATGATCCACAAAACAGTCGAAGATTATGTAGATGACATACTTGCTAAATCAAAGAAGAGACAAGACCATATAGCAACTCTAAGTGCTATCTTTGACAGGCTCGAACAATATAAGGTTAGACTCAACCCGAAGAAGTGTGTCTTTGGGGTGCAATCAGGGAAGCTGCTAGGATACATAGTTTCAATGAGAGGGATAGAGGTAGACCCTGCAAAGGTAAAAGCAATCCTTGAAATGAAAGCACCAAGAACGTTGAAACAACTAAGAGGATTGCAAGGAAGACTCCAGTCCATCCGAAGATTCATAGCACAATTGGCAGATAAACAGATTGCCTATTCACACCTACTTCACAAGGGAGTAGCTTTCAGATGGGATGACAAATGCGAGCAAGCATTCAACAAAATAAAAGAATATCTACTTACACCACCTGTATTGATGCCACCAATTGTGGGGAAATCACTAATCCTATATATCTCTGCAACAACAGCCGCCCTGGGGGCCCTTTTAGCCCAACATGATGAAAAGGGAACCGAGCGGGCTATCTACTACATCAGTAGAACAATGGTGGGACATGAGCTCAATTACACGTCAATAGAGAAAGCTTGCCTAGCATTGGTATTTGCGGCTCAGAAATTCAGACACTACATGCTAGCACACCAAATCAAGTTGATTGCCAAAATAGACCCTCTAAAGTACCTATTGACAAAAGCAGCACTTACAGGTAGAATGGCTAAGTGGGTAATGATATTATCTGAACATGATATCGAGTATGTAGAACGAAAAGCCATAAAAGGACAAGTCATTGCGGATCAGCTGGCAGAAGCTCCCCTCTACACAGATAATCCACTCATATCAGAATTCCCAGATGAGTCCCCTTTTAACCTTGATGCAACAGACCACTGGAAGCTATACTTTGATGGCTCTCACACACAACATGGGTCAGGAGCTGGTGTGTTTTTCATCACGCCGCAAGGAGACTGCATACCTAGATCATACAAGCTAGCATTCCCTTGTACGAACAATATAGCAGAATATGAGGCTTTGACCATAGGACTCAAGATTGCAGCACAATGGCGAATCATGGCACTAAAAGTCTATGGCGACTCGCAACTTATCATCAACCAAGTCAACGGAAAATACCAAACCAAGGATGATAAGCTCACACCATACAAGAAGGTGGTAGAAAGCCTCAAGGAATCTTTCATCGATATTACCTTTGAGCAGATACCAAGGACAAACAACAGAGCAGCTGATGCAATGGCAACAATTGGATCCTTACTCGACATCCCTCGTAACGTCTCGAAACATGAATTCCTCGTAGAGCAGCTTCTCGTACCACATTCAAGGTACCAGAGTCAGAATACGCGTGTGAACTCGTTGGTCCCGGTGATCTTTGGTATCATGATATATACACCTACCTAAAGTTAGGAATCCTCCCCACTGACATCACCCCAAACCTAAAACGCACTTTCATCAAAAGAACTTCACGATTCGTCATCCTAGGAGAGACCCTCTTTCGTAGGAGTACCGATGGAACCCTGTTACGTTGTTTAAAACCCGAGGAAGCCCTGACTGCTCTAACTGAGGTACACAATGGCACGTGTGGGTCACACTCAAGTGGTATGACCTTGGCTAAAAAGTTGCTAAGAACAGGGTACTACTGGCCGACGATGGAAAAAGAGGCACACAATTTTGTCAGAAAATGCTTGCAATGCCAACAGCATGGAGATCTTATTCATTCACCAGCTCAAGAACTGCATCCTATTGTTACACCTTGGCCCTTTTCACAATGGGGGCTTGATCTCATTGGTAAAATATCACCCACCTCATCCAATGGCCATAAATTCATTATCACCGCCACCGAATACTTCACTAAGTGGGTCGAAGCAATTCCCATGACCTACATCACCGGAAAGCAGATATCCAAGTTTATCCTGAATTACCTCATTTGTCGGTACGGTGTCCCCCAATCCATTATCTCTGATAATGGGACGCCCTTCAAGAATCAGGATGTCCGTGACTTGTGTGAAAAATTCAAAATCAAGCATCGCTTTTCCACTCCATATTATCCACAAGGCAATGGCCAAGCAGAAGCTACAAATAAAACCATTTTGAAAATCCTCAAGAAAACAGTCAATGACTCTGGTCGTGACTGGCATCTGCAGTTAAATCCCGCCTTATGGGCCTACCGCACTAGCATCCGCACGCCAACAGGCGCCACCCCATTCTCTCTGGTCTACGGATCAGAGGCCATACTCCCCATTGAGGTCGAGCTCCCATCACTAAGGATATCACTGCAAAACCTTATCACAGATGAGGAATACAGGGTCACAAGACTCAATGAGCTGGAATTACTAGATGAAAGGCGCATGGATGCCCTTAATCATCTACAAGTGTACAGAATCGCCTAAAACGGAGCTACAACAAGAACATCAGACAACGCACTTTCCAAGTTGGTGACCTCGTGCTGAAAGAAAACCAAAAGAACGTGCCAAATCCAGATACAAAGGGAAAATTTGAGCCCAACTGGCTGGGACCTTTCGTCATCACTGCAAGTTACACATCAGGGGCATATCAACTAGCAACACCAGAAGGCGAGCCTCTGCAGGAGCCTCTGAATAGCTCTCATCTCAAAAAGTTTTATGCCTAAACATTGCAAGGTATAGAACCAGAAAATACAAAAACAATCAGAAAAAGTCCTGAAAAAATGGTTATCTCGATGAATACCTGGCAAACAGGCATCTTGGTGACGACAAAAAAAAATCAAAAGATCAAAAAATCCAAAAAAAAAAATCAGAAAAGGATTGAAAAATAGTAAAGAGAAAAAATCGTCCTCTAGTGAAAACCACTTCGGTGGCACTTTGGGCAAATACCTTGGTGAAAACCTGGCAAACAGGCGTCAAGTGTAAATAAAGTACCTTCCCCATCTATCAGGATCTGCACAACTCATCCACTCCATCACATTCCACTTATCCGCTCGCATCCATACCATAGCCTGCGATGGTATCTGTACTATATTCCACCATTGGAACTACTTGGCATTTCAAAGGTCAGTCTGTCCCGCCTTTATCTAAGTAGTCTATCACACCACACTGGGGGCACGTTCTCGCAACATCGGATCGGATTCGTGTATATTCTCGTGATCTTTTTCAAAATTCATCAAAAAAATTCCAAAAACATTCAGAAAACTCATTCAAAAAACCAAAAACATTCAGAAAATCATCAAAAATCCAAAAACATGTCGAAATATCAGAAAATCTTCAAAAATTTCATCATTAAGTCTTGTCAGTTTTTTTCTACCTTGTCGAACTACGTCGTCTCTGAGCTTGAACGTAGGCAAGGTTGATCTTTGATCATCCCCGAGACGGTTGGGTCAGTCCTTTAGGCGTCCGTCGCATTGGCAATCTGTTTGCCCATCTAGTCTGCATCTTAAGTCAGTCCTTTAGGCAATAAAATGGCAATCCATTTGTCCATATTATCATCAAGTCAGTCCACCACCAGTCGAACTACGTGGTCTCTGCGTATATAACGTAGGCAAGGCTAATCTATGGATGAGCTCCCGAGACCCCTAGGATAGGTCTTTAAGTTAGTCTGTTCATTGTAAAATCTTGAAAATACCAAAAACATTGGAAAATCTTGAAAATACCAAAAACATTTGTAAAATTCCAAAAATACCAAAAACAGCCTCAAAACATTTGAAAAAACCAAAATGGTGCATCCATTTCATCTCGCTTTCACTCATGATTGTCATCATTCATAATAAATCATCGTCGCTTTCACCCTTTGGTGAGTTAGTCAGAAGCAAGTTTAGTAGGTTCTAAAGTGAACGCCTAATCGTCAAAGTCTCGAAGGTCTAAGTCAGTAAGTTAGCAAGTTGGTTAACTCAGAGTATCAATAGCTTATCACGCAATCAGTCTCACCAAAACCCTGATCACTACATGTCCTAGGATGAAGCTTTCCTGCGATGGACATAAGCATTAGGTACCCCACATTAGTTTAGCCTGGCTAGCGATACGAAGAACATTTGCTTGTTTGTTTACTTTATTTTGGTCTTTTTGACTTATCTTATTTTGCGCTCATTCCAAGGACCTCTCGATGATGCCTAAACAAAACGGTTTAGAGAGAAAGGAATGGGGCAACGATCGGTATCTTTTTATCTGCTGTGCTTGTTGGATATTCTTGTAAAATAACTTCGTCACGCATACTTTGTTTTGTTTGTAGGAAGGATGTTTTAGGTATCTTGTTGACCACATAAGAAGGCTTGCCTTTTTATGTTTTGGCCCGAGATGTCTAGAATATCTGAACTGCATTCTGAATAAGGTTATGTTTGTCAAGTGTGAACAAGAGTACTCCTATCTGATTGTCAAGTCAAAGTCCATCACACTAGGCGCAACGCCATCCTGGTTCTTAATACCTTGATGCATCGCACCTAGGTGTGTTATCAAACATAAAGAAAGGTATGCTCCTTTCCCATCCCTGGATAAGCAACACATCATTATCATTCATCGTCATATCCAATAAAGTCTCGATGACTAATGGACTTATTGGACTTCTACATTCTGCTTAGATTTAAGGGTTCATCCCTCTCATTCTTCTATCTTCTTTCACGCTAACAATGCATCCATCTTGCATCCATATTCTCATTCTACATAATCATGTCATACCATCATATCAGGACAACGTCATACCATCTCATCCATCTCACATGCATCGCATAATCATTTAACATGCTTAAAATAATATAGATTTGTTATTCTAAGCATCTTCTGAACATCTCATTTACATCATCATTACCATCCATACATCCATTTTGAACCTCTTTGTCGCGAGATCCACCTCAAATTGTATCTTTTCGCTCGATCTCTCGAGGGGGCAATGTACTAACGTACTTCTTTTCGCTGGGGCATCCGAAAAATCGGAAATTTTTTAATTTCGATATCGGCAACATCATTCTTTGAACCAATGCAACAAGTACATTGCTTCAAAGAGGGGCAAAATGTAGACATGCAAAAATAACAATCAGGCATCATATAAATTAACATTCATTTCTGCTATTAATCAATTAAAATATTTATTGATTAACTTCCTAAGGTTCATTAAATAAATCAAATTATTTAATCCCTATGTTCTTCTCATTTGATTTAATAAATCAAACAAATCAAATATCAAATCCCTAAAATCCCCTAAGTTAATTAATCTAAATTAATTAACTTCTAATCACAATTACCATTCTCTAGCTTTTGACTCAACTAGAGTCAAATCTAAACTCCTAACTAACCCACCCACTTGCATCAATAAATCAATTTAATTGATTTATTAAAAAGCCTATTTTCTCTCAATAACTCTCATCTTTGACTTTTTTGAACAAAGATTATTCCCCCCAAAACCCTCAACAACATGCATTTATTGACATTTTTCAAATTTGAATGGGCACATTGGCCAAAACTTGCACAAGCTTTGACCAATCCCATCATGCCAAGTGGCTCTATTCTATTGGAGGGGATTTAGTCCCACATTGGCTAAACTTGGCCTCTCTTCTCTCAACTTCTTCTATAAAAGCAATGCATCTTCTCTCATTTCTACAACACAATTTGAAGGTATCTAAACTATAGGCAACTTGAGCTCATAGCAACTCATTGTCTATCTCATTTGGCTTAGAAAGGGATTGGGAAAGGGCTCTCTCACATCTTCATGGAGGGCACCAATCCATCATAGAATAGAATAGGTTGTATTTCCTTTTCTCCATGCATGTTTGATCTAGTTTTAGCATTTTATTTGGAGAAATGAACCATGTTATTCTATGAGGATGGCTGAATCTACACAATCAATGTGCAAGATTTCACCATCCTACATTAATCAATGGATGATGTTTGAGATAAAAGAGGAGAATTAAATAATTAATGTAATTACTTAATTTAGAAGAAGTGTGAATGATAAATAATTAAGTAAATAATAATAATTTATTTAATTTAATGATGTGGAAGATAACTCACCGAGTGCAAGTTTACTAGTTGCATGAGAAGTGAGCTGAAAGAAAGTGAAGTTAAAAAATAAATTTAGATTTGCATGAGAGGATAATACTTAATTAAATTAATTAATTATTTGAGGAATGTGCAAGTAGAAACTAGATAAAAAAAAAAAAATTTATTCATGATGAATGGATAATGTTGAGAGAAGATGGATGATTAAATAATTAAATTAATTAGTTAATTTAGGAAGAGTGGGTGAATATTAAGAATTAAATAAAGAATTAAAAATAGAATTAAATAAATAGAATTTATTTATTTAATCAAGAAGAATAAAGAATCAAAAACAAAATTAAATAAATAGGATTTATTTAACTAATCAAGAAGATTAATTGAGTTAAAGATATAATTAAATAAAAATGATTTATTAATTTAATCAAGAATATTAATTGAAATGAATTAATTAAATAACATAAAGTCTTTTAATTAATAGTGGAAATATAATTTTAGACAATAATTAAATAATTAAACATTATTTAATCATTAGGAAAAGATGAATATTAGTGTTAAAATGCTAGTTTGTAGGCTAGGACAATGTTAGGTATGGGCGAGAATTTTTTTAGGTATCTACAAACTTAATGTATAAGAAACTAAATGTCTATATATAAATTTTAACTTATACTTTAAGTTATATGTCATGTATATTGTTTTACTGGAAGAGAAGGAGAAAGAGTAAGAGAAAGATGAAGAATAAGAGAAAGAAACATTTTCAGAGGAAAGCATAACGTGAGTGCATTATAATGTGCTCACATTATATGAAATCTCATAATGTGAGTGTGATAATTATGAGCAATTCATAATGCAAGCATGTTATAATGCACTCATGTTATGTGGAAACCATAATACAAGTGTGTTTCATTATAACACACTCACATTTTCATTTTTTAAGGACCACAAAGTGGACTGGCCACTTTTTGGTCCCCCATCTTGATGCACATGCCCTTAATCCCCCCTACTTATATGAATCTTATCAGAATTCATATGTTTTGTTTGAGTTCTTGGGTGTTTTTGAGTTGTAGTTATATTCACCTTATCATGTTATGTAGTTTTATTCACCTTATCATCCACCTTCACACATTTTACATTCCACTTCACCAACTTTGGAAAACTTTTGGGACACATCACCACTTTATACTTAGGTATTTATCAAACCAATCCCCTAGCTTAGCTACTTTTTGTGTGAAATGCATCCCTTTTGCATAAACTTAGTTGAGTTAGTCATCACATTTTTGAGCTAGTCTATCTTGAAGGTCACAGGTCTACCTTAAATATTTACAAGTTCATTAAACACCCTTTATCCAAGACATAAAAACATCAAACCTATAGTCAAAAGTGTTTCCTAGAAGTTTAGAAAGTTTATCTCCCATATCACTCACCCCTTTCATCATCCACTCACATCATTGGTCGTAAACACCTTAGAAGTTTACTTTTGCAACAAGATCAAAAAACAAGAGAAACATGGGGAAAAACAAAAATTTACCTACCATGAGTGAAACAAACCAAAAAAGCCTTGGAATGAATGAGTTTAATCCTAGAGGTTTAAAAATTCCACCCTAAAATCCATACTGTATGGGATCATCATATCCTACAAACTATGACACAACAAATATGGGATTCCAAATCAAAACTTTGGAACATCTTGTCACATGATAGATTTAAATCAATTTCAAAACTTACCAATCTATCAACCAAATGATCAAAGCATGATTCTTCATCAAAACAACGTTAGCTCACCAAGTCAATACATGTCAAACATGAACGTACCAAATGTAAACATATCAAATATGAACATGTCAAATCCACACTTGTCACACTATGGGATAGATACATTCACACCTTAAAACATGATTCAATACCCACAACATCAACCACATCCTCAAAATCCATACCAAAATCAACTACATCAAGGGTTTCAAAATCAATATCAAGATCAATATCTACAAAATCAAATTTCCCTAAATTCACTTACCAAAATAGTTGATACACTTCTCCAACAAACATCTCCACCTCCAAATCAATACACTCTTCATCAAAATCATCAAAATACTAATGTGTATCCACAACATCAACCAACAAATCTCCAACATCAAGACATTGGATATCAAGAAGGACAACATCAACAACATGATCAATCACAAAAATATCAATCACTACAAAAATCACAAGCTTCACAAGATAATAACACCATTACCAAATGTGAATACACTCGGTTAGGGGAGCCAATTAAATCAACATTAAACGTTAGTCCATGCCAAACATATCAATCTTCCAAAGTCATTAAATGGGGGTGAACCTAGTGTCAAGTTCTAATGGTACAATGATAATGCTTATTGTAAGTACCATAGCACAAAAGGTCATGACACATAAAATTGTATCAAACTCAAGAAACTCATCCAAGACCTCATTGATCAAGGAACAATAACTATTGATGATAACAATCAAGATTTAATATTAGATGATCATATTGACAATGTCTCTACCTCTTCCAATGATAAAATCAACATACCTCAAGATTCACTTCATAATCATTATCAAAATCCCTCACCAATATCTAACAATGATCCATTTCAATAAATTTTAACATCATATGACCTCATGGTTGAAGACATCGACAAGGCTTCTACCATAATTCTTGAGGATAAAATTCAGGATTCATCTCCCAATGATCATGTTAACAATGTCTCTACATTACCCAGTGAGTTAGATGACATACCTCAAGAATTTATTCTAAAGCATGATCAACATATTTCACCGAAGTCTAGCAATGACCCTTTCCAAGATATATTGACATCATTTGAACTCATGGTTGCCAATATTGAAGAAATCCATAATTCAACACTTGATCCAAATTCACTTAATGATCAAGAAAATATCGAGCCGATGCCCATGCACAATGAATACATTCAAGAACCCTTTGCAAATAATCCATCCTTTGAAATTGATCCATGTCAAGAACATGAACCAAATCATATTAAAGATAAGACCACATAGAGTCAAGATCAAGGATCCATATCTCCAGGATACTACCAAGATCTAATGGGTATTCTCCAATCCATATAAGATGTCACAAATAATGATCATATCCATATATCACACACTCATCCATCTACCCATGAGATGCTAACTCCTAATGGGCATGTAGACGGTCTTCATCCAAAACAAGATTCTCATACTCTTGATATCATTACCAAGGAACAAGAGTCTCCTACTCTTAATATCTTTACACATGATAAAGGCATAGAAAAATCTATAGAAATATTAAAAAAAAATCATGAAGAGGACCTCCACATGGATGGTGAATCAAAAACATCCTTTACAGAGCAAGCAAAAATGGGTCATGAGGAAGAATCCTATATTTGTTTTTTCAAGCATCCACACCATTTGAAGAAGCAACAAAATCAAACACATCCTCCATATAGATTGAAGAAAGTGACTATGAGGATATCAATCATTATCAAGAATCAACAAAGCTAAACAATCTTGAACAACAAGGAAACGGTTTGTCAACAATAGAATAAAAACATGTTAGTAATAATCCCATAATACTGGGGGCAACTTTATCTAGCGCAAAACACCAACATGGGGAGCACAAAGAGTCCTTTCGATTAAATGGCTACCAACATTCCAACCATTCATATCATGAATCATCTTCCATGTATCTTTCACCCACTAATTGGGACCAACCACAAGAAAGAGGTCTATTTCAAAGAAAATAGAAAATTATTGAAGCAAAAGAATTGACAAAGAAAAATGGACAAGAAAATTCAAATGGATACCAAAGCAAAATAAAGAAAATCATCACTATCAAACTCCATTAGTTAAAGAAACTATGCTCAATAAAGTCAAAAAGGGAAACGTATCCATCAAAACTATCCATCAATACAAAATAAAGCTTCAAGAGTGACCTGCAAGGTATATCAAGAAGTTGGTCTCAATCAAATCTCCATATCCACCCATCATTGCTCATCATCCCAAGTTTGGAGAATCAAAGATTCCAAACAGTTGACCAATCCATCTACATCTCGTATCCCTAAACACATTTCACCATCCACTTCGACATCCATGGTATCCAACTCTCATATTGACCGTGTATTGGAAACAACTATTTATCATAATGACTCTAAGGTCACTCTATCATGATGTGCACATCTAGGTAAGGTTAACTCTGGTATCAATAAAGAAGATGGAAAAATCCAAGGGTTACATTCAAGCACCTGTATCTTAGCAAAACAACTACTCCAAGAAGGATATTGTTGGCACATCATGATAGAAACAACATCTATTTCAGAACCAACAAGGTCTACATCAACACCACTAGGTGGTTCAATATGAGCATAAACTTTCAAAAAATCAAAAAATCAAGAAAATAGTCAAGAGAAAAAATCATCCTCTAGTGAAAACCACTTTGGTGGCGCTTCAAACAAGTACCATGATGAAAACCTGGCAAACAAGCCTCAATAATAATGATAAGTATATTGCATTTGAAGATGCCCCAATGGGGAATATGTGGTGGTCATGCGAGTATCAAAGTTTTGACTCAAAAAATATTACATATAGGATATTATGGGAGTAATATAAAAGACGATATTCATAAAAATTTACTCAAAAATGGCTTAAATGTCAACCACAGAAAAATCTAGAACATGCACCTACTCATGAGCTTCATACATTTAGCTATCCCTTTCTATTTCTACATATAGGGATTAGATTTAAATTTAAAAATATTTCCCCAACTTATTCGAAAGAAAAAACTTTCAATATTATTAATATAAATTAGTTTACAAAGTGGGTTGAAGATACCCCCCTTAAATCTACTATATTTTTTGATATATGTGTATTTCACATAGAAAGCATAATTTAATTTTTTTCTTTCCTTCACTCACTATTACAAACAATGGTGCATCCTTCAAAAATAAAGAAGTGAAAATTTTCTTACATCATTTATATATTCAATAATTTTTCTCTTCTCCATATCACCTATAATGTAATGGTCAAGGAGAACAAACAAATTAAAAACTTGAGAAAATTTTATGAAAAAAATGATGATAAAACATGGTATTGATAGCATACATAACTTGTAACTATTTTATGGGCATATCACACTAGCATCCAAATTCATAAGGGATACACTCCTTATTCATTTCTTTATGGTATTGAGACATTATACATTTAGATTTATAGATTGCATCCTCGCACATGTCCCTTCAAGGAATAATTTCATATAGGGAATGTATGTTACAATTAACTTGAGATAATTGATGACATAAGAGTCCATGCAATAAATAATCTACAAACATATCAATGGTAGTTGAAGAAAAATTATAATAACATAATTTAGAAGGAATTTCAAACTACTAATTTTGTTATTCATGCCAGTCTTGACAATCAAAATGTAAAAAAAAAGAGCTAAGAACAAGTTTCAACTAAATTTGTTGGGACCCTTTTTTATTATTTCTAGGTATTACACATTAATATTAGTTTTTTTCCATCATAGATGGAAGAATATTTAAAGATCTATTTCATATTATATATATGTGTTGTTACTATTTATAAGGTTTTAAAACCTCAAATAATATCTCTTACATTGGACTTTAGTCTTTAGATGGTTACATTTTTAGTGGGCTCAAATGTGAGATGGTTATAGTTTTAGATGATAATAAATTAGTTGGTTTTAGTTTCTAGTATTCATAATTTTATAGTTATAAGGATTAGATTCAAATGGTTTTAAATTATGTAGCCCATTGGTCTATCTTACTAATCTCTCACCTATATGTTATCATTGTTATATCCTTGACCTTAAATAATTTTATACTGGCATTCCCCATTTTTATTTTTATTTACACCCTATAAGATATGTCTGTACATGTTAGTGCTTGCATGCTTCCATATCATTCTTATCCATGTCCTTTTCTATGAGCATTTGAATATATACTTTCATGTCAATTGTTCATTTATTTTGGCATACACATTTCATAGTTGACCACATGCAAAAACAAACATGAGCAAAATGTAAGAGTGAAAAGTACACATCCTATATTTATCCTCTCCATTCTAGACTCAGTTTGAAAAATACAATTAACTAAAACTTGACCTTATCATATCTTCACATATCCAATTGTTGAGACTCTATGTATAATTTATTCATTCATTTAAAATAACCTAATCATTTTCATTAGTTTTAATACTCATTTATGAATACATTTCTATAACGTAATTTATCTAAATATTAATTTTTAAAATAAATTATTTAATTAATTGACTTACTCTAAATATTTGCATAGAAACCATTTACTTTTCACAATTATATAATTATACTCATAATAAAAAATTAATATATTATTATTTTATTGAGTCAAGCTCTCTGTCTACTTCAACTTTTAATGTGTGTGATCTTTTCCTTTTTTTTTATCAGACTCTTGCTGTGTTGCTCATCCTTTGCGCACTCCATTTATAAGAAACAAAATATTTATGTCCGAAGCGTTTCATATTAAACAAAAGTTTGAGGTCTTTTGTTTCACCATAACAGTAAAATAAATTAAACTAAACGGAGCAATGATGGTGTCATATCATTCAAAACTATGTGCAACAGATCTGCATCCTTCCCTACCTCAATATTTTTTACTTCAATGTTGTCCTCTTAATAAATCCCTTCGTTAGAAAGAATAAATAAATAGAGATATAGTTTGAAAATTATGATATAAGGAAAATGACTTCCTAAATTTGAAAATTACACAAATAGCGTAAATTTGTTTCGTTAGAGTTGCACCAGTACATATTGCTGAGCATAGATGATCAATTTTTATCTCACTAAGAGACAACAGCCTACAAACAAATATATACGATAATCTATTTTATAAAATATTTTTACATAGGAGAATGACATTATAAATCTGAATCACAACTCTGAACGTTACACACGTGCGATAAATTAGAAGTACCACTGCATACTACAGAGCACAGACAATAATGAAAGGATAACAGGGTATACAAAACTACCTTAACATGAATACGGCAAGTTGATCTTATCTGAGGAGGTCCCGACGCAGTTATAGCACACGCAAAAAAGCAAAGCCCAACACCTTCTTCAAACACACTTGACTACAAATTATTATTCGCTTTGTCCCTCCGTGGATTGGGACATCGTTTGCTCTCGAGTCTTCCAGTTGGGCTTCAATTCACAGTCCTGCACGACTTGCTTGCACTTACCAGCTATGTGAAATGCCTTCCACATTTTGTCGTCCTGAAATTCCACCGCCCATTCTCCAAAGCTCCATACGAGCATCTTAGGCATTTGTTCCAGGCAGTCGGCAATTACATCACCCAAGCTTATATGCAAGCCATCCACCAATTCCATCACATCGCTATGACTGCGGCTGTTGAGTGTTTTGCATACTCTATACATGCTGTAACTTGGTACAATCTTATTCCAGTCCTCTGAATCCTGTGGCCCGTGACAAATATACATATCTCCTCTTTCTACGTCTTGACGAGTTTCTTCGCATTCACCGATCCAGAGCTTCTGATGTTTGAGCTCCTTTACAGCTGCTTGAAATTCCTCCTCGATGGCTCTCCTAGCCTCATCGATTATGAATTTCTGTGAAGAATCCCGCAAAGTATCATGTAGGTTCTCCAGTACTGTTTTAAATTTCTTGTCGGCAGCCATACTTACCTGGTGCTCTTCAATGTCGAAAACTTGAGTCACATTAATACTGTCGGGCTGTTCTGTATTGAAACTTTCGACAAAACTCATTAAATCCCAAGCTTGCTGGTAAGCTTCTATAGCTTTCTCCCTGCCATCAGCATCTAATTTGATTATTAATATAAGCAATGACACTGCTGTCATCTTCCACGAATTCTCATTGAGTGTAGGAAAATGCTCCTTTACAAGCTGCAAACTTCTAAGTTGATCTACAAAACTTTCCTCATGTCTCTCAGCGCGTTTCTTAATTAGGCGGATCAACTCATGGCATTTGCTTTTCTTCCCGTTTTCAATGCGATCTTTGGCCTGATGGATAGAATCTTTGTTGCTTAACCACAGACTCGCCGGATTTTCTCCCGGCATGCATACATGCTCCAATGCTTCCTTGCATTTCACAAATTCTTGATAGTCACCTGATGGACCAACATCATAGAACAAACACCTGTCATTTCCTATTAGAACCTTCCGCATTAACACGGAGACGAAAGCCATCTCTGAGAAAAGCCAACAGTATTTGCTGAACCAGACAAGAAATTTTTGCACTACGCAAAAAAAGTAGAGTGACTTATGTAACTTAAATTTTGTAAACACTTTCATCAGGGTTGCACCACAACATGCTCTATCAACTTCAGGCTCTTGGTCCCTACGCCACTGTTGCAGGTCATACATATTTATCAGCTCAAAGATGCTCCTGGTCCAGAAGTCCTCCACAGAGCACCATGGCCTACAGAGACAAGACCTGGCCTCTTTCGTAAAGAATCTTGGAAAGTAAATGACCGCCATAAACCATCTTAGGAATATGACCCACCAGCCCAGTGCGACAAAGACACACTGCAACACAAATGTTGTGTTTCTCAACAAATTCAGTCGACCAGAGAAAAGGTTTCGAGGAAACCACAGCATAATTGTTTTAGCTGCCAACAACACAATGCAAAATGTCACCACCAGTCCGGTTGATGAGATCAACACTGATCTCGCAATCACACATTGTGGCTGACCAGCACGACACAGAAGCCATGATTTCAGTACCTCATCATCAAATTTATCCCAACACTTCTTAGCCTGATGTGGTCTATGAAACGAAATATCTGGATTAATCCTCTGTTTGAGCATACAGCGGACTGTTTTGCCAGCTAAAATTGCAGAGACTAGAAATAAAATGAGCAATACAGTTGCCAATAAGAAAACAGAGGTGGGTATAATGAACCATAATTTTTCCGATCGGGAAAAATACTCAAAGTAATCATAAATATAATTGTAGTCCACTCTGTTGACCATATTTCCGGGCTTGCGCATAAAGTAAAGCTCCGGGGCAATAGCTGTGAATAAACTGACAACCACCGCAGCAATCTTACCATAAGACTCTGCAGATCCACGACTGGCCATTCCCGGTAGCAAATACCCAATCATCACGCAGGTCACAAGCCTTCCGCTATCAATCACCATCTGATTGCTAAGCAATTTGGCTATATCCGTGAAATCTGCACCATCTGAAATGCTGAGATTGCTATAGTCCAGATAAGTAAGAATCTGGATGCTCAAAGCAGTGAGGATCAAATTTTTTCCTGGAATCCACCATGTACGTGGTTTACTTCTCAGTGCAGTCCAGTTATCCAATAAGATAAGACAAATAAAGTAGAAAAGCCCTAATGACATCCCACACAGCTTTAGAGCTTGCAGCACGACCGAAGACGAAATGAGTTGCGCAGTTTCCATCGAATTCAGAAAAACGCTTGTAACAGAGCAGCAGCAAAAGGATAATTTCCATAAATTGCCATGTAATCTTTATACCTCTTCTAAAAATCAAGAAAAACAGGAAAGAATAGTTTCCGTGTATAAAAAGTCATGTAAGTGTAATGATAGAATTTTGCATACCGATGCCAATTCCTGTTTGGTTTGGGCTGCTCATTTTGAGATAGGATGATATGGACAAATGGTGCAATTCTGTGCAAAGTTGAAGTGATTTTTCTAACCTTCTCTTCTTTTCATTTATATATATATAAATGAGTTTTCCACCTTATATTATCTATTCCTATATTTTATTTTATTTTTCCCATACTTCTATGTTTATTGTGTCATTGTGTCATTCAAAAAGACACCTTTATTTTGTATATAGATATTACTACTCTCTTATCTAAAGACAATCATATAGATGTGGATCAATCTTGCCTTTGCAGATGTGACCTCTACAGTTTTAAAATTTTAATATTTAAATTTGATTGATTCTTATCTATTTCAATAGATGTTATGAGCCAATTAAACACATTCATTTCGACATTAATTCATATCCTAGAATCACTTGTTTTTCTAGAGAATTCAATAAGTATTTACTAGAAGAGCATCTCAATTGGTACACTAAAAGGAACATCATTTACTTTAGAATTATTATGTGTGGGATCTACATGCTTACTGTCTATCAATCTTTTGCTTGATTATAAAGCTTGTATCTCTCAAGGACTGAGCTAGGAGAACTTCTCGCCTAGCAATTTAGGATCCTCCTTAAGGTTTGTTTAAATAACATTTTTCTCTCAACTAGATTAAATATTGGACAACTTAGTGAATATAAAATTAGAATTATGCAATCAACTAGATAAGATATATAGTATGACCACGAGTGGTAATAGAAGTTCCAAATCCTTTGTGGGTGGGAATGTATTTTCTAGAGAAGAGGCTAATCAATATTTAGATGACAATGATGTAGATGGTTTTTGGACTACTAGGTCAACAAGGAAGATTGGTTATTGCTAGGCTTATTTATCGAGGCTTGTTTGAAGGATCAATGTTTTGCTTCCCCTATGGTCATCAAGAATGTCCCAATGGAAAATCTTGTTGTTGATTCAATGGTTGGTCCCAATTTGGGGCTGTTTAGGGGTTTTCTTCTCCTTGTGAAGGCTACCCTTGTTATTCTCTTAAATGTGTCTCTAGTAGATACCACATTTTTTTTATTCTATACATAGATGGAGTTGATTCATATGGTTGTAGGCACCTTGTTAGGACTATCGTGAGGTACAAAGTTCATGTGCATGGAGCTTCTACAGGGATATATTGGTGAGGGATCCTCCCATATTGTGAATTCTCCTCTCACTACTAACACTCTTGAAAATTTAAACCCAACTGGTCATTTCTTTGTAGGCTTTACACTTAAACATGCAAATAGATTCATAAAACATTCAGGCCATTGAGGAGTTTATTAGGCATGTTTTTGCTACTTAGGCTAGAGCCTCATCTTGTTAGGAAATAATGCATCATACCCACATTCTTAATCTATTTTCTACTTAACCCCATGAGAGAAAAACATACATACAAGCTTACAAAATAACCATAATGCTTAGATAAAATAGACAAGCCACAAGATAACATAAGTTATACCCTAGGAAAACCCTTAAGAGAGCAAAATCTAGTGTCTAAAAGTATCCATACTCAACCTATTACTCAACAATAAAATAATGCATTCTCTTACAAAGTTACAATGAATACTTTTGAAGAATCAAGCCTCTATAATGCATTATCTATGTGTTTGAATATGAATCCACACATCCCATGCCATGCTTCACATATGTACTCCTAAAAAAGACTCAATACTGACAACCCACTCACCTAGCCAACCTTAATCACTAAAAATATGTAAGCTCACACAAATACAACCAAGCGATAAGATAAAACCATGTTCCATAAAAAAAATGAACACAAAACCATTGACCTCTCATTAAATATTGGGTACTAAATTTTCACTTTATTAATTTTTTTGTCCAATATTAAATTATTATCTTATGTCTCTCACACATAATGTACAAACCCAATGTTACAATACAACTTTACAAGTGGTACCATATAATTATCTAATGTGGTAAACACACGTACTAGGATCTTGTCCTTAACCTATTCATTCTTGGTCATTAAAGTGATTTTTTGTTGTGGATGACCACACACTACCCAAATGTCTACGCATGATGTGAATGTCTTGAAAATATTCTCGATTTCTATAATCATTTGGAAATTCAACTTCCCACCTACCTATGAGTGTATTGTACCTACATCTTCCAGTCATATAGGAATGACCCTTTGCATGCCTATACCTTCTTCAAACCTCTACTTTTTCCCATTCATTAATCTATCTCATTCATTCTTGATTTTATCTTTCAATATTTAGCATTCTTTCCCTCTTCTCAGTCTTTTTCACTCTCTCTTTCACTTTATACACCATTTTCTACCACCTTCATTACACTTAGTCTCTCTACATCAAAGCTTTGGTATTATTGGCATTGTTGCAGTCATCGATGGAGGGTTCACAAAGAATCCAAACTGTGTAGCTTAGAGTTAACACACTAGAAATAACATGTGTCAACACTTTGCAAATATGAATATTTATTGAATTGTCAATCTTACATGTAGCATATGCCTCATGGGTGAATAACTAGGGCTCATAGGCCTGCCATAAGGGTATTCTTTATTATAACTAGCCAAAGGCCTTATTCTAGTCCCTCAAAGGGTAGATCATAAATAGCTAAACTCAAATCATGATTTGAATCACTACTGACTTCTTATGAATTATAAATGAGTATAAATATGATTCTCAAGATCCCACAAAGGTCCACGCTTGCCACAAAGGTTCATAAAACCGATGATTGATCAATTGTGAAGGTCAACCTTAAAATATGAAAAGATATATCTTGTGAATCTCCCAAATAGATCCCATTGGACCCAAAAAGTTTGTATGATGTCCCATTATGCTCCACACATTCTAGAATAGGTCCACACTAATAAATTTGGACAAGGTCACCCTAAATTCTCTAATTGTGAATAATAATGAAATTCTTAGAGTGATAAATTTTGGTAAACAAATGAAAAATGATCTGAAATCTAGATAGGTGATATATTTCGATGTGTAGATTCTATATATTTCTCTGTGAGCTGAGAAACAATAATGTGGTGAAATGTAGAATGAAATGATAAAATTTCTTCTAAATGAAAATACAAGAAAATAATGTTTTTCATTGACACAGGATTGCTTTACAACCATGGATGCTCCTACATTAGGCATATTATTCTCAAGCTCAGAGATCACAACATATTCCTTTCAACATTCTCTTTCATCAAAGGAGGGTAATCATTATCTCTTTATTGCATTATCATTTCATTTTTATAACATATTTTTCTATCACTTCTATTCTATTTTCTTGTTGGGTCTATTTTTTTTCTATTTCTATACATCTACATGTCCATAGAGGTGGGAACACTTACACGAGGGTTTCACAGAGGCAAGGCACTCAAAAACACCAAAAATTATCATGTTTCTATGTGTGTAGGTATTGAAGTTGTATCTTTGTTGGAGGATTCATTCTTGGACCTCTTGTGAGTACCTACTTGTTGTGAAGATGGTTTCCATTACACCAAAAGATTGACCTATTAATGAACAATACAATTTCTAGAATTAATGAATCCATGGGAGGTGATTAATTCATGTCACAAATCTGAGCATTGTGCTTTACAACACAAGGAGACCAAGGGTGCACACCTTGCAATGATTCCCTTAGTGCAAGGAAGGGGTTCAAACCCGTGACCTAGGCTTTGATACCAATTATTGCAAATAAAGTTATAGTTGCACCAAAAGATAACCTATTAATGCCCGATACAACCGCTAGATTTAATGAATCCCCAAGAGGTGGTTAAGCCATGTGATTAACCCGAGTTTTGTACTACATAGCACAAGGAGACCAAGGGCACACACCTTGCAACACTCCTTTCCTCTCTTTCATCTTATCATTTCCTTTCTGTTTAATTTGGTTTATGTTTCCTCCTATTATCTATCTATTACATTAGTGCATTTTAAAATAATTAGTTATCAAAATTGTAAGTAGGTTCTTAGTAGTCTTTTGTGATAAACTCAATTTTCATCTGTATGAGACTACAATGTGTTTCGAGGATATCCACATGCCACACTATTTTCCTTGGCTAAGATCTTGCTAGTTTTTCCAGAAGACTTCTATGTAGCATTGTAAATTGCCACCCTTCATAATTTCACACTATGTTTTGCTCCCCTTGAAATGACTGGACATAATTGTACACCTAATGTCCCAAATTATGTGTTTTGTGGCCCATTTGAAGATTTATCAGTAAATCCCATGTACAAAAGCAATGCACATATTTATTTATTTTCCCTCGACACCTTACATCCCACAAAATATGGACAGTACATAGTTTCCTAGAGGACTTGGTCTCTGTATTTTGCCTCCAAATTTTAATATGTCAGATTTGGAATTTTATTATTTGAATTTTAATTGTCAAATTTCAACTATCGGTAGTTAATTTGTGGTAAATTAGATTAATTGCATATAAATACCTTAGTCCTTTCACAATTTGAAAAATAAGAAAAATAATTGGAAATGTAGCAAGAAATTATTTTCAAGAGCATTATAAAGAAATTCAAGAGTAGTCAAGAGAAGATTTATTGTAAAAATTCAATGTCAAAGCATCATGTCAAGTTTTATGCAATTTTTTTCATGTCAATGTTATCATATTGTTTATGAGATCTAACCCTTGTAGGTCTTCAAGAAAATCAAGCCAACAACAATGAAGCCTTAAGGAGATGTGCACGACTTTAGTCCTTCAAGGAAGCCATATTTCAGTGGTGATTTATAGTCCATTATTGATTCATTATTCATTTAGCATTTATCCTCTATCCCTCAAAAGGATAATCTCTCTTTCATTGACTTTACCATTGTCGAGGTGGAAACACCAATACGGGGTCTAACTGAGGTAAGCCCCTATATTGCACAACCCCTCTTTCTTTGAATGTGGAGGGTTTAATATTTGAAGAAGATTGGGAGAAGTTTGAAGGTTAATTATTCATTATTGCATTCAAACCCTACAACTTGACAACATACAAAAACTCAATTATTCCAGCAATTAATGGAGGTTCGATAGTTAGAAATGAAAAAAAGAAGGCTCTAATCTAGCTTTAGAGTATTATGAAATAAGATCTAAAATTCAATTACTAGGACACTGTCACCTTGGGTGACTTAATCCTCCATTTTCAGCTCCAAATTTATATCACAAGTATAGAGAATTCTGCTCAATTTATTTTCAAACTTCGAATTTGTTTGACTTTCTAGATTTATTATTTTTGCATCAAAATAATTATTTGCATCATTAGCCTAGTCAAATCATTGCATTTCATCCCAAAAATTATCCAAAATTTTGACAAGGGAAGGTTGACTCACCTTTCAGGTTATAAGTCAATCTTAGACCTTACCCAAATCCATCAAACCCTCACTACCTCAAATTCTAAATGAAATAGATGAGGAAAAATATCTAATTCTAAAGTGAAGCTTTACAGTTCCACTTTTTTCTTCATTTCATTTTAGTGAACCTCACATGTTAACATTTTAAACCTTCTAAAATTTGAAGCAACTCATCCTATATCAAGGTTTAGCATTGCATTTTTTTGCATTGTTCATTTAAGCATTCATTTTTGCATCATAAAAAGCATAAAAATTCAAAAAATTACATATCATATTGCATTATAGGTTGCATAGGGTCATTTCAGTTAGCATGGGTCAGATCAACATTCCAGTTAAATTTATAAATCTAAATTAGGTCATTCAAATTTGAAAACAAAATTGGAAGTGTTCATTGGATTCATTTAGGCATCTTACATATAGCTCAAAAATGAAAAATTGCGTTATTTTGTTTCAAAAATACATCAACTTCATAATTTTGAGATTTTGAATTATTTGAATCAGTCAATTGTTGCATCATAGATTTGGAAATTACATTTGGAATCTTCATTTATTGCTCAAAATTTTTACAAATTGTTACACACTTGCATTTTGAACTACATAATCATAAATTACAAAAATTATGGAAACATATTCACTGGCATACTTCTACACATAGACTAGGGAACCTTAAATAATATTACAGATAGTCAAACTTTAAAATTTGCAAAATTCTATGCAGGACATAATCACCTTCGGTGACCTAGTCCAACTATTTATAGTTCTTTTTTTTGTCAGACCTCTATCTCTATGTTTTGTGTGTACTACTTTCTGATTTTTTCTCCTGAGTGTTTTACTGTGACTATCTGGCAATTTAGTGTTCATAGAGAGAACACCTAGTGTTTTGAAACTTGCATGAGCTTCATGACTTGGTTTCCTATTTCTAATACTTTGTTGAGATGTAGTTCTAGACTTGTGGCATCTCGCACTAGGGTGTTGCCACAATAATCGGTTGTACTTTCTGGGACATCCTAATTTTTTCTGAAATAACTTATTTTTAGAAGATATAATGATTTAAGCATTGAAAGGTTCCATTTAAAGGATTTTAATTGAAGAGGGTTTGATCAAATCCCCCCAGATGAAACCCCCTTGGATAGAACTCTGCTACTTTTAAACCATACCTATAATGGAGTCTCCACTACACTTATCAAAATGCTGATAAAAAAACAATTGTGATTTACCTTTGAGGGGATCAAATGAATTAATTTAAAATTTATGTTTTGTAATTATGTATTCCTTATGATAAGCTTCCCAAAAAGTATAATTGAAAATATAGTTAATTTTATTATTATATTAATTTTTTATTTATTGTGAATGTAGGTTTTTCACCAAAAATCAAGCTCTATGTTTTGCACATGTGAAAAAATAGTAGATTACCAAAAAAAATCAGAAAAATATCTAGGGACTTGGTATTGATGTCATCGATCCAACAAAAATAGAATTTCGATAAGTACAAAAAAAGTTGTGTTACATTGTAAACCTATGTCTAAATTTTAATTGGTTCGACTTCAAAACTTAATTAAGAAAAATATATTCAATAAAACACTATGAAACCAAATGAAGGAGCTAGATATCATAGATACAAATCTAAATTTTAAAAAAGTAGAATTTAATCATAGCAAAAAAATGATGTGTTATACAGTAAACATCACTATTTAAAAATGGTGTTTACTGTTAAAAACTAGTTATTGAGTGAAATGGAAAAATAAATGCAATTTGATTCCATTTAAAAAAATATATATTTAGAATCTATAGAAAAATTTCACAAATCAATAGTTTGCATCATCTTCAAATTCCTCATGGTTTAGCAGCTATAGGTGTTTGAAAGTGAAGATTTAGTAAAGAAATTTCAATTCAATGTCAAGTTTGGCCTAAAAGTGTAACCCACTATTGTGGGATCACCCACTATTGTTACATCCACTATGAATACTAAGTCTTCCAACTATTTCATGCAAGGTATTGTCGATATCCAACTCATTTTGAACTCTATCTCTAATTTGATTATTGATTTGATTGATAATTGATTTTGACAGAGTTGATTTACACAAGATATGAGATCCCCCAAATGATGAAGGAATGATATTATGTATACATTTTCTGAGGAAAAATCAAATAAGAGATGAGGATGTGGATGAAGACATGATATAACTAAAATATTAGCAGAGTCAACTCAATTAAAAAATAGAAATTTCCATTTTCAAGCATGAAGAGATAATAATGAATTATTTAATTTGATTAATAGATAATTGCACACATAAAGTTTCCATTTTGAAGATTGAGTTGGCTGGTGGATGAAGATGGATTTTCTAAGATGGAGTGGAATTAACTAAGGAGAGAAGATTGAGTTTCTAATATGAAGAAGAGTTAACTGATGATTCAAAAATGAAAAGATTGAAGAAAGAAAGTGTAATAAATAAATAAAAATCATTTATTTATTTGCACCCACATGGATAATTAAATAAATAAATAAATAAATAAATATATTTATTTAAATATACAATAATTTATAAATTAATTAATTAAATAAATAAACATGTTTATTTAATTATGAAGAATATTATGGATTAAATAATTAAAGATACTTATTTAAAAAGTGGTCAATTAATTAAACAATTAACCTTAGAGAATAGTATAGAATAATCAAATAATTAAAATTATTTAATTATATGGATAAGAATAAATATGAACTTAGAGGAACAAGGTTAATCTAATTAAATAATAGAACAATTTTTAGTGTCTACATTTTTCCCCTCTTTGAAGCAATGTTTCAAAGAAAAGAAAAGTAGGTCAAAAGAAAAATCAAAAGAGATGGAGAAGGTGATGATATGCCCTAGTCAGGTGAGAAATAGAAAATTAGAAAAGATGAGATGATTGATTGGTGCTAAGATTATTTAATTAGGAAAAATTTTAGTGTCTACATTTCACCCATCTTTGAAGCAATGTTCAAAGTAACTTTGCTTCAAAGAAAAGAAAAGTAGCTAAGAAGAAACATTAAAAGAGATGAAGAAGGTGATGATATTCCCTAGTCAGGTGAGAAATTGAAAATTAGAAAAGATAATATGATTGAGATGATTGATGCCCCTTGAGAGATATCTTGTGCATTAATTGCATGGGTGATCTCTTAGAGGAAGAGAAGAATAAAATGTTAGATGAAAGATGGAAATTGATGGTTGAAAAAAATTAAAATACGGATGCAATAAAAATGATTATGATGCAGTGATGATGATGATGATGATGATGATGATGATTATGATGTGTTATCTTGACTTTTAGATTAGAAACCTTTATTTGATATAGCAATGGATGTTATCCATCAGGGTATAGAAGACCAAGGTGAGAATATATCCAATGCATGGACAAACTCATGCAAACAAGAAATAGATAATTGGATGGACCAAAATTCACAAGGAATATGAAACTCTTGGTGGATCTGTGATGATACAACCATCAAACACAATACACAAAAACAATAGACCTTGCCCCAATTTATGCCATGTCAAAGCACACCATGATATGAAATGATTATGGTGACTTTGAGTAGGAATAACATGGGTCAAAATATAAATCCAAATAAAGTTCAAAAGATCAAAAGTATAATCCAAAGAAAAAGACAAGCAATGATCAAAAGACACATAACAATAATATCATCTACCAAGGTGTGGGAATGACTAAAGGATTGATTTGGATCATGCCTAGTTTTAGGAAGGAAACATCTCGTATATGGTATTATTTTGGTTTCAAGAAGGAAACATCTTGTATAAGAAAAGTTATTGATAATAAGGAAATGTTCATGATGGGAAAGGATTGTTTTGACTGCATGTTATCTAGGATGATGTCAATCTCTAAGATTTTATATTAAAAGCACATTTTTCAAATGTGTTGTTTGATGGTTTTGAAGCACATATCCATGTTCAATGTTTTCTTGTTTTTATTTATAGGATGATATGTTAATTATGGTATATTATAAGAACCATGACAAATGAATATGAAAGATACACACAAGACAAAAAGAAAGCATTCACAAGGATACAAAGAGAAACATGAATTTGTGCTTAGTCAAGTTGAAACTACTTGTTTGATTGATTGATGATGATGATGTCATTTTTTATATGGGAAGGAAATATCCCAAAAAAATGAAAGGATTTGGAAAGAAATATCCTAATGATGATAATGTGACTAAAGGATGAAAGTTTGTAGCAAGGCTGGGAACAAAACCAATGTATATTTTGGATGACTTTCTAGATTGCAAAGCAAGTTTATATGAATTAGGATTCTTGCATTTGGATGGACTAACCTTATGATTGGATGTGATAGTGGATGGATGTTGGCTAGGTGGATTAGAATCCTTGAAATAGTCACAAGGGAAAACCAAGTCTTGTGATAGGTATGAAAGGGTAATGGATTGCTTTGGTAGATTTTAGGATAGATGGGGATAATTGGATGGAGGATTTAGGATATGATCTCCAGGTACTATGTCACATAGGTAATGGAATTATGTTTTACTGTGCATGGAAAAAATATTGTCATGTCAAAGCATGATTTATGTTTGTACCCTAGTCCTTATCAAGATCAAGGTAGGTAGGGAATAATGGATGGAAATGATGTGGATTGGATGGATAGATGGAAAATGTCATGAAAAAGGTATGGAAGATGACACAACCTACCCCTAAGTGTAATGGTACACATAGATATTTGATCTTACGCATGATACATGTTTTCTAGGTTTTCATCATTTTACTTAACCAAAGTGCCATAAGAATGGTTTTCACTATTGGACAATTTTTTCTCTTTATTATTTTTTCTTTTCTTTTTTTTCATTTTTTTAATTTTTTTTCTCCAGATGACCTTCATATTTAGATGATCACTGATTTTTCTAAATCCTTTGATGGTGTTGATGTAGATTTTTGTGTCACGATATGCCAATAGTGACCTCTATGGAGGATTTTCCTTGTTAGGATCTTGACACTTGTATGCAACTGTAGACACTTGAAAATGTCTTGAATAATACTACACACTTGCATCTGATATACTAAGACCATTTCATCCTAAAATCCATCCTCCTTTCGCTTAAAATTGATTTAATTAACCTAGTTAATTAAGGGCCTCATTTTCACCTATTAATCTAATTAACTTAATTAGGTTAATTCGCTCTCATTCACATTCACATTTCATCCTATTTAGTAAAATAATGCAAATTATTTAATTAGCCTTTTTATGTCTTTTTATTTAAATTAAATAAATATAGTTATCCTAGTTATTTAATTTAAATATCCTAATCCTAAGCCTCCCTTTTTCATTAAATTAGTTAATTATTTAATGCTAAATATTTAATTCCTCCAACAAGGAATATTCCTAAGGAATATCCCTCCCCTTTTACAAATTAAAACATTGTTTTAATTTTCTAAATGTTAATTTTCTGCATCCACTTGCACTCCCTTTGCACTCATTCAAAAAAGGGAATCTTCTTCTCTCTAACAAAATTCCAACAAATTTATTGAGAAAGCTTTGAAAGTGTGCTTCTTTGCATGATTGGGAACCCTTGATTAAACATCAACTCGCATTCTCAACCCTTGATGGGAATACATGATTCATGCCTCCATCTTCTTTCCATCCTGACCATTGATTGATTCTTTCAATCTTGACCATCAATTTCTCTTTGCCTATTCTATAAATAGGGCTTGCATCTATAGAATAGGGATCCATATTTTGATAGAAAACTTATGCTGTTAAAACTCACACCCATTTGCACTCATGTTTAAATTTTAAAAGAATTTTAGATTGATTTCCATGCACAATTAGCTTGGCATCCATTAATGGCTTCTATAG
Organism: Sequoiadendron giganteum; assembly: GCA_007115665.2. Classification (NCBI taxonomy): domain Eukaryota; kingdom Viridiplantae; phylum Streptophyta; class Pinopsida; order Cupressales; family Cupressaceae; genus Sequoiadendron; species Sequoiadendron giganteum. Next base: position 352,964,136 of record CM021106.1, on the reverse strand, counting down.
ATACCGAAAATTGGTTTAGGCCTGCGAGTACCACTTTCGACATAATTTTCTATTATCCCTGGTCATGATTAAATAATGTTTATTATTTAATTACCTTTTTCATAACACATATTTCCTCTATTAATTAAATACCTCTTTTTAATTATTTAATTAATTCATAATGACCTTTATTCAACTTGATTAATTAAATAAATCATATTTATTTAATTATGTCGCTAAATAATTAATTCTCCTTCTTAATTAAATAATTTATTATTTAATTACCCCCTTTCTCATATTTCAACTATAATTAAATATTTATTATTTAATTATTCAGTTAATCCTTTTCAATAGTCAATTAAATAAATTACATTATTTATTTAATTAATATCTTTCAATTTTTGAATATTCAATTAAATTAACATTTAATTCAGATTTTAATTATTTATGTCACATTCTTCTATCAATCAGTTATTTAATCATTCACTCACCTTCTGAATCAAGATCTATTTTAAAATCCTTCAGTTATCTCTGGATTCAACATCTGATCGTTTCTGTGAGAAGACTCTCTGTCACAACTAGTCAGTTAAATAGTTCTAACTCATATGCATGAATGTGTTTATTAATTAAATATCTTTATTTAATTAATTAATTCATCTATGCATTCGAATGATTATTCTTCGAGTTCTAACTTTGTATTTGACATTCAAAGTCTATTTCTTCTATTTTCGAAGACTCTTAATTGAAGATTAAATTGGTTATTTAATCTTGAACTCTTGTTCTTTCTATTTTCGAATAGTCTTGACACAAGATTAAGTTATCATTCTAATTTAATCTTTATCCTGTAGTCTTTTCTAAATCATGTTCTAATTGACACATAACTCACATCGCATGACATTCGTCAATCTCATCCGTTGATCTCTCTTTTGAATCTGAGCCGATCATTCAAAAACCCAAAATCTATAAAATGGCCTGTCATTATCATTATTCCTCCTCCCGAAATCAACACTTTTGAGAAGAAACTTAATCTTCGATATTTTGCTTAGACATTCAACAAGGTTATGCTTGCATCAATACTGAAAATATGAGGGCAAGAATATTGAAACAGCAAAATGGAGAAGGACAATCGAGATAATTCGAAGGAGTGGACACACATTCGGTGAGATCTTTTCAATTATTTGTTTAGTTTCTTTATGTTCATTTACTTCGTTCTTTGTTGTTTTGATTTAGATTATTTGTTAGATTAGAGTTGATCATTTTAATCTGTGCAGCTATTAGCATTAATTCCAGAAAATCTACATTAAATTTGGTGAACCTGACGTGAACACGCTTCAAATTCGCGCAACATCCTTTTGTCTTTCCATTTTTATTTTGCAGGTTATCTTATGACACACCGCATCTACTCAAAAAGATGACACATCCGTATTCGTGAGCCGCATCTAATACATACTGAGATGCATATGTCATTCTGCACCGCATTCGCGACATCCTGCACTGCATCCGATTGTGAAAATTTCACTTCGCGCCCGACTGTCAAACACGAACCTCATCTACCTATCAACATTGCACCGCATCTGTGGCTTGAAAAGCTACATCTGCCTGGTAATAGATTTTTCACTTTTTTATTAACTTCCATACATTCGCATTTTCATTTTTCATTTTTTTTGCTAATGTTTGTTCACAGCTGTGTTTAGAGGAGTAACTTAGTTTTTGTAGGACGAAGCATAGAAGACCAAATAAAAACCAAAAAACATATTTTTCAGCAGGACAAAAGCTGAAGAAACAAAAGGAACTACTAATGAGTTTGCATGTAGGACCTAATGACTTTGTTAATTTTATTTGGCAAGCTTTATGTTTGGTAGATAATTCATTGTCATTTGCATTAAAAAGAATCGGTGTTTTCTTTGTCTGGTGTGAAAGCACATTTTGTAACCCTTTACAATTCGGTATATCGAAGTATCCTCTCCCCTTGCATAGTCATGCAATCTTGGGTGTAAGAGAAACAATTATTGACTCTAGAACTTGGGCCTGTCTTGGTGGGAAAAAGTACTCACCCCAAGATGACTCAGACGAGTAACACGCTTTAGCCAGCGACTTCCACCCGGTATATAAAAAATGGATTTCTGGGAGAAACCCCAGAAATCATGCTCACTGTTCCGACGAGAAGGGTAGCAATGGTCTCTCGTCGTACTGGATGGTGCCCCACGAATGGAATGCCCTTACTAAAAATCATGTTGTAGTTTTGCCAAAATCCTACCTATTTGTTGGTGCAGTAGGTTCGGACCTGTGAAGCCGTCTTACATTCTTATGGTTCATGTGTGGAGATGAGATTTATGCCATGGGAGTTTGATGGGTATAGTAGCTTGGCTGCCCCGTATAAGTGAGTGTCATGGAGGGGAGCCAGTGGGGTGAAGCTACTAGTCATCCACCTTGAATATGCATAGCTAGATTTATCCAAGTAAGAACTCAGCAAGTATTATCCAAAAAGCCTAGGTTGTAAATGTTCTCTGGTTTTAATAGATCTATCACTACAAAACTAAGAACACATTGATTTATGTGCTTTTTTTTGTTTTATTCGTCAAAAACCTTGATCAACAAATGGAGTCAGTTGAAACAGTCTTCAAAAAATTGCAACTGTCACAGTAAGTTGCAACTGTCATTTTTTCACACCGTATCTATCTTAGAGAGTCGCAATCATTACGTTAAACGCCGCATGTGTCTATCACCAAAGTCCAATTTCATAGTTTAGATATTACGAGTTGCAACTGTCAATTTTTGAGCCACATGTGTATATGCAAGCCACATATGTCAAACTAAAAGCTGCATGTGTGTCTGTCAACAAGTTAGGTTCACAGAGTCTATATTCTGAGTCGCATATGATCAAATGAGTCACATCTATCATACAGTAGACCGCATCTGTCAAAAAACCACAACTGCCTGTCAAACATTTGAAACTAGTTTCAATCAAAACACCGCATGCGCATGCTAAACCGAATCTGTCAAAAATAGAACTGCATCTGATAGGTGAACTGTATTTGACTGTCAATAGAAAACTCTGAAAACTAAAAACTGAGTTTGAAACATTACTGTCATTTTCGCTTTTGTTTCTAAAGATCAACCTTGGACAGAAATTGGAAAAAATTTGCTCAAAACCTTGCATTATTAGGTATCATATATGTCCTAATCATAGTCATCCTAAGTTGCATGAATTTAGATACTTCCTAGGAAATTGCATATAGTCGAATAGAAATACTTTCTGCGTCATTGGATACGTTCATGCTCCGATTTATCCTCATCATTGAACCTAGTCACTTTGGTCCTATTAGTGAATCTTTTCAGCTCAAATAGTCTAGTTTGGAAAATTCACCTTGTCAACTATCTTTGTCCTACAATCAGGTTCCTTGGTCAAACTCAAATCATTGCATATATTTATTCCATAGGTGGTAGGTTATACCCATCTTAGAATCACTTATCGTCATAGTCTACTCAAGATTTTGCATATTGTCCATCCTACCATACATCATCTTAGTATACGTCATTTTAGAAATATTTAGCAACATCCTTCAGATTTAGAAAATCCAAAAAACATAGAAATAGGTCATATCAGTTTTTTAGACATAGTCTGCATTACCCCATTTTAAGCAACTTTTCATGGTCGAAACAAGGTCTCAAAAGAAACATAAAGCAATGTCAGACCCTAACAAATTAGTCAATCGATTTGGAAATCAACCATCAGGGAGTGAGAGACCACACAAAGATTTGCTTAAAAAACATGTCACTAGAGACACACATGGACAATTTTTTGTTGAAGACATAGACGCCACTGTACAAGATCCTGAGTTTGCATCCTTTATGGATGAGTGTTTGGCAAATGGTCCCCAACGATATCTAGCAAAGTTGCTAGTAGAAGGTGCCGCACTACCACTAGGATTTGATATTCATACATTGAAACCACCATCTACTCAACAAACATAAACTGTGATTTCAAGTGTTTCTATTCCCCAAATTACCGCAACAATATCAACTGGCATACCTACTCAAACATCATCAATTGTAAGCACAATCTCTTTCAACCTAACACAAGGTTTACAATTTACTACGGGAGGACTTCATCCAACCCCTTTGGCACCAACACTACTGGTAAGAGATCCAAAGTTGGCATGAGGATTCCTATACAAAATCAGACCATTTAGATAGGAAATATTCCCAATCCAAATCAGAACATTCAAACAGGAAATATTCCTAATCCAAATCAGAACATTCAGACATGAAATATTCCCAATCCAAATCAGAACATTCAGATAGGAAATATTCTGAATCCAAATCAGAACATTCAGGAAGGATATATTCCCAATCCAAATCAGAACATTATAACAGGACATATTCCCTCGCCAAATCACAACCTGTCACAGAACACAACATTTCAGAACACCTACATTGATCCAAACAACATAAACAACATGTCCTTGATACAAGTAGATGTTATCCAAAACTAGATGCAAATGCTTCAACAACAAATGGACAACATGTCTATGTCAGACAAACAAACTATCTCAACGCAAGATCTATGTTCATGTCCTTTCGAAAAAAGCGCTCTACATGACACCCTTCCCCCATGGATACATTATACCAAATTTACCTAAGTATAATGGGAGGAAGAATCCTTTAGAACACATTAGAGAATTCTCTATGACATGTATGGACATATCATATGACCCCACATACTTGATGAGACTATTTCCGCGAACCCTTATCGGGATAGCACTAGAATGGTTCTCTAAATTATCATATCGCATACGATCCTGGGGTGAATTAGCTGAGAAGTTTGTCAAACATTTTTCCTTTAACATAGAAAATTAAATAACCATAGCTACCTTGTGCCACACAACACAAGAATATGGTGAAACTTTCACCACTTTCTTTCAGAGATGGAGAAGTCTAGCTAGCAGATGTCTAGTAGAAATACCAAAAAAGCAAAAAGTCATGATATTCCTTGAAAACACCAATCCAAAACTGAGAAATGACTTAAGGGTACATTGTTGTACTTCATTCCTAGACTTGGTACAAAAGGGAATCATCCTTGAGAAAGGCCTTATTGACAAAGGAGAGATTAAGGTACTAGGTAGAAACCCAGTGGTTCAACATCAAAACGCACCCAATGATAAAAATAAATTATGGTCTAGAAATAAAAATGTTACAAATGACGGCATTGTTGATGCTAAAACCATACATACGGGACCATTTATCACACTTAGAGGTTACAACACCAATCAAGTCATGACGAATAGTCCAGATCAAACAGCCAATTATGTCCAAAATTCACAGCAACAATGACCACAAAGGAGATTGCCTACATGTGAATTTACCCCTTTGGGGCAACCAATCAAGACAATTTTCAAAGAGTTGATTAAACATAATCTTATTAAACCTTTGGAACCAAGAGAGTATGATCCTGGACAGTTTAAACCTTCATGGTGGGACAATAATGCCTATTGTGACTATCATCAAACAAAAGGACACAACCTACAACAATTTTGCAAACTAAAGAATACTATACAAGACTTTGTTGAAAATGGAACCATAGAGGTCAATGGGAAGAAAAATACCAAGAACAATGATCATAAGGTCTTCACAGACCCATTACATGACCACACAAAAGGAAAAGCCTCCAGTTCGGGAACCAAGAATTCCCAATCAGCCAATTACACAAATGCCAAATATGACTATGGAAAAGGAAAGATCATAAATCACCTCCGAGCTGCAAATGAACATGTCAATACCATCACCATTAAGAAGCATCTTGAATGTGCTGTAAAAAAATGTAGAACAAAGATCACTATTCCAGGTCCTTCTTCTGAGCTACCTACACAGTCTTCCAAGTCTAAGTACAATCTCCTTGATCAACTGAGCAAAACCCCTACACAAATATCCATTTTGGAACTGTTGACTTTATCACCTGAGCATAGAGCCATTCTCGACAAAGCCTTATAGAACACGACTATCCCTACCGACTTAGATGTCAATCGTTTCAAAGAAATGGTAGGATATTTAACCAACTCCCATCATGCCACATTTTCCCAACAAGATTATTCAACCGAAAAGACTAATAATAATGACCCATTACATCTTGAAGTCTTAGTCCATCAAACCAAAGTTAGACGAGTCTTGGTAGATGGAGGAGTAGGTTTGAACCTGTGTACCCTAAAATTGGTTGAGGCATTAGGATTCTCAGAAGAATGCATAGACACCTCTAAGAGTATAGTCATCAAGGCTTACGATGATGAGGAAAGAGCATCCAAATGATTTGTCACACTCCCTATCAGAATTGGCCTAGCAGTCATGAACACCAGCTTCCAAGTCTTGGATCTCACCCTTCCGTATAACATGTTGTTAGGTTGACCTTGGATACATGCAATGAAAGCCATACCTTCCACATATCACCAATGTCTTAAATTCCCACATAATGGCACTGAGATCATGATTGATGGTGATCCAGATCCTTTTCAATACTGTACAAGCCTAAGGGAAATTCCACAATGACAGGTACCCGTTAATCAAGAAGCTTCACCATCCACTTTATCCCTATATGTTAATCCATCACATCTTACCAAGTCCATTTCATTCAAACCACCATCATCCACTCCTAAGGTCGAGATCCAAGACAAGGGCTATGGAGAATATTACATGAAGGCATCCTATTGTGTCATTCAGTTGATTCCACCTAAGGCATATGGCTTACCCATGGCAGATAGAAGACAGTCAGTAGTCACATTTCATGTTCCCCCTACAATGACATTGATCAAATGGGGAGAGTTAAGTGAAGAGGTTGTGGACCAAAGTGATATTACCTCCCGGTTGTACCAGGAAGACAATGAATACCCCTCACCGTCTATTCAAATAGCTAAGGATCAATATGGAAAAGGTTTTAAGATAATGCAAAGCAAAGGCTATGACAGACATAGTGGGTTAGGACTATATCAAAATCGAAGGACGAAACCAATCATTGTCTCAGCACAACCGAAATACATAGGGCTAGGGTTTCAACCACTTAGAATTGGTTTTCCTAGTACTTCATCACCATTTCAAGAGGAAGTGAGTGCTTACACAGACATTGAGATATCTCACGAACCACTTCCCCTAGTTTACGATGAATCCCCAGTTTACGATGAATCCCCTTACTCAAGCAACCATGAATGGGATTCCCTTTCCTCTATCAGTACCATGAACCTAGATAGTCTATTTGGAGAATTAGACCAAATGATAAAATCATTACCAAAGTCATCTAGTCCCCGTCATAAGAAGTCCTTGTCCAAAGAAGAATGGATTAAGCACTATTATTGGGAAACCCTTGATCATGCATCTTGGGCACCTGATGAACCATCTTCTGACAACTTAGCCCTTACAATAGTCCCACATCAGAGTTTACCTACCCCTAGGAAAAACAACAAGGAGTTAGTCCAAAAATTTTGTGACCATGTCAACCACTCTATATTCACCTTGTTCGCTTCCACCTTTGATAACTCCGATGATGACATGCCACTCATATATCCCAAACTTATCGACTGGGATCAACAAGGTACACCCATCTTAGACACATTCGAGAACAACAAAGCATTAGCTGAGTTCATGGGACTTCAAGAAGGCATACCTAGAGGGGATCATAAAACTGGTTTTACCATAGACTTGGATGACAAAGCATATTTTGGGGATTCTATTTACAGCTCTAGTCGCAAAAATGAAAATAAAAAGAAAAATGATACAAAAGAGAAAAATGATGAGTCCCTAGGTGAAAATCGAAAGGCACCTTTGGATGAAGAAACAGTAAAATTAAAGAACATATCCGAGGGTGAAAACCTCTCTGAGTCACCCAAGGATAGAGGTTTAAATATTCTCCCCGTTGAATAGGAAAAGTCACTGATGCTAGTAGAAGATTTTGTTGAAGTCAATATAAATACAGAAGAAAACCCTCGGATGGTATATTTTGCAACTTCTTTAATAGAGACAAAAAAATAAGAGTTTGAGGACTTCTTCACAAAGAGACAGATAGAATTTGCATGGTCGTATGCTGACATGCTTGGGTTGGATCCAGAACTAATATTGCACCATCTACCACTACAACAAGGTATTAAGCTAGTCAAATAGAAGTTAAGGAAAATGCATCCAGAGATTGCCCTACTGGTCAAAGCAAAACTTAAGAAAATCTTGGATGTGGGATTCATAAGAACCATAGACTATCCAAACTGGATATCAAATCTTGTACTAGTGACTAAACCAACTGGGGGCATCCACATTTGCAAAGACTTTAGAGACATCAACAAGGCATGTCTTAAGGATGACTTCCCTTTGCCGAACATAGACATGATAGTAGATCTTACAGCAGGATACGAGATGCTATCTCTCATGGATGGTTTCTTTGGATATAACCAAATCAAAATCGTAGCTGAAGACCAACACAAGACAACTTTCACGTGTCCATGGGGCACATACTGTTGGAATGTTATGCCTTTTGGGCTTTAGAACGTAGGGGCTACCTATCAACGGGCCATGACTACTATTTTCCATGAATTTATACATACTCTCATGGAAGATTATTTAGATGACATTATAGAAAAATCAGAAACAAGGGAAGATCATTTGAAGGTTCTAGACAAGATATTCTAGAGGCTAGAAAATTACAACGTCAGACTAAATCCGAAGAAATGTGTCTTTGGAGTGAAATCAGGGAAACTTCTAATGTATATCATCTCTAGAAGAGGCATTAAATTAGATCTAGAGAAGGTAAGAGCTATCATAGAAATTCCTCCTCCAGCCAGCATTGGTCAAATAAGAACACTACAGGGAAGATTACAGTCTATTAGGCATTTCATTGTACAACTGGCAGACAAAATACACCCATTTCAACATCTACTCAAGAAAGGAGTACCATTTGTCTGGACACCTAAATTTCAAGAAGCTTTCCAACAAATCAAGGATTATTTGCTCACTCCACCTATCTTAATGCCACCTACAGATGGAAAACTATTGATACTATACATTTCAGCAACTCAGTCGGCATTAGGAGCTCTTCTTGCACAAAATGATGATCAAGGTTATGAAAGAGTAGTATACTACATCACTCATACCTTGGTAGAATATGAATTAAATTACAGAAACATTGAACATGCCTATCTTGTGGTATTCTTCGCTACTCAAAAACTTCAGCACTATATGCTAAATCATCAAATGATGTTGGTCGCAAAGATTGATCCCCTCAAATATCTCCTAAGTAAAGCAACATTAATAGGCCGATTAGCTAAATGGGTTATGATACTTAGTGAGTATGACATCCAATATGTGGAGAGGAAGGCTATATAAGGAACGGTGATTGTAGATTAGTTAGCGGATGCACCTATGAAGGTAGACCATCCTTTAGTGGAAGATTTTCTTGATGAATTTCTCTTCAACATTGACATTAGAACCAAATGGAAATTATACTTTGACGGGTCACATACAAATCGTGGTTCAGGAGAAGGTATCCTATTTGTTACACCTCAGGGTGATATTATTCCCAAATCATTCAGGATTGCTTTCCCTTGCACCAACAATATAGAAAAGTATGAAGCCTTAGTGACAGGACTAAGAATGGTAGCCCAGTGGAAGATTAAGAGTCTACATATTTTTGGCAATTCTCAACTAGTTATCCAGCAAGTAAATGATGATAATGAGACTAAGGATGAGAAACTTTCCCCCTACAAGCACATGGCCGATAGTTTCAAGTAGTACTTTGATGACATTACCTTTCAACAAATACCACATATTCAGAACAGATCTACAGATGCTATGGCAACCGCAAGTTCCTTGTTAGATATTCTGAGCAATGTGCCTAAGTTTGAGTTTTTGGTTGAACAACTATTGGTGCCTGCCTATGATATCCCCAATACTGCGATGGTGTGTACAATTATTGGTCCTACTTCCCCTTGTTACAAAGATGTCTTCGACTATCTAAATGACCAAACCTTACCATTAGACCTGTCAAATAACCAACGCAAAACCTTTATCTGTAAGTCAACTAAATACACCATCATCGGAGATACCCTGTATAGACACACCTTAGATAATGCCCTAATGAGATGTATTGATGTTGAAGAAGCACAAACAACCTTGCGAGCAGTGCACGAGGGTATATAAGGATCCCATTCGAGTGGTCCTACTTTAGCCCATAAGATTATGAGACTAGGTTATTATTGGCCTACAATGGAAAAAAACTCATATATCTTTGTAAAGAAATGTAGATAGTGTCAGATACATGGAGATTTGATAGGAGCACCAACACTTGAGCTTCATCTGATTACATCAGCATGGCCCTTTTCCCAATGGGGACTTGACCTCATAAGTAAGATACATCATTCATCATCCAATGGCCATAAATTCATCATAACCGCCACCCAATACTTCACCTAATAGATTGAAGCTATTCCCATGACCTACATCATCAGCATGCAAATATCCAAGTTTATCGTAAACTATATCATTTTTCAGTATGGTGCACTCCAATCCATAATCACAGACAATGGCCGCCCATTCAAAAACCAAGAAATATGCCATCTATGTGAAGAGTTCCATATCAAACATCATTTTTCCACCCTGTATTACCCACAAGGTAATGGCCAAGCTGAGGCATCTAATAAAACCATTGTTAGAATCCTAAAAAATACTGTCAATGACATTGGTCATGACTGACACCTACAGCTTAATCCTGCCTTATGGGCTTACCGCACTAGCATCTGTACTCCCACTGGTGCCACTCCATATTCACTAGTATTCAGATCTGAAGCTATCTTACCTATTGAGGTTAAAATTCCTTCCCTGAGGGTTTCCTTGAAAGGTCACATTGATGATGATGAATACTATGTATCCAGATTACAAGAGCTAGAACTACTGGATGAATGAAGACAGAAAGCACTAGACCATTTGCAAGCATATTAGAATCGTCTTCATCATAGCTATAATAGGAGAGTTCTAAATAGACACTTTGACATTGGTGACCTTATTTTAATGGAGAATCCTAAGAATCAAGCTGAATTAGAAAAACCAAGTAAGTTTGAACCTAACCGATTGGGGCCCTATATAGTCACAGAAGATTTTGGATTAGGAGGGTACCAACTGTCTACCCCTAAAGGAGAGCCACTTTTGTCAACAATCAATAGCCTTCATCTGAAGAGGTTCTATGCATAGCTTATGAGAATCTGTGTCTTAATCTAGAAAATTAAAAAAAATGGAAAAAAAAAAAAACAAATGGTTACCTTGATGAAAACCTGGCAAATAGGCATCTTTGTAACACCAAAAAAAATGAAAAATGAACAAAATAGTAAAGAGAAATAATCCATCCAATAATGAAAACCATTTTGGTGGCGCTATGGATAAGTACCATCATGAAACCTGGCAAACAAGTGCCATGTGTAGTCAAACTCGCTCTTTCATCTACCATCATTCCAATCAGACTTTTTCACCATCCATCATAATAAATGGTTGTCTTATCCATTGCTTGGAATGATTGACATCAAAGTCCCTTCTGTCACATTCCCCACTCTATCTCGCATGTCTTATTCCTGACTGGGGGAAAATCCTTGTTCTGTGCCATGAGAACCTTGTACATAGCATTACACCATCAGAGAATGTCTTGAAAAAATTCAAAAACATTAGAAAACTTCAAAAATCCAAAAAAATTGAAACATGTCAGAAAATACCAAAAACAGAGTCGATTTAGTCATGTTAAGTCAGTCATAGACATAGTCAAACTACGTTGCCTCTACGACTGGGACGTAGGCAAGGCCATCAGTTGATGTGCCCCCGAGGCATTAGGTCTGTTTGTCTAGGTTTTTCATGTATCGCACACATTAAAATTATGACTCTTTGTACATTCAAAGTCATTGGTCATGTCGAACTACAAGGTCTATACGTGTACAACGTAGGAAAGGCTAATCAATCGATGAGCCCCTGAGACCGCACTAGGTCAGTCCAATAGGGTTTATCACATTCACTATCACACACATTGCATATCATCAACTTAATTACATATCTTTAGTCAGTTATGTCAGTTAAAGTTGTGTCGAACTACGTGGTCTCTACATGTACAATGTAGGCAAGGCTACTCAATCGATGAGCCCCTAAGGCCGTACTAGGTTAGTCCTTTAGGGTATCATCTCAATTCATACACTGTCAACACACACACACATTTTAATCAGTCAAGGAATCAAAAAAAATCATGAATCAACAAGGAAAACATCTCAAAGTCATCAAGTCAATATCAAACACATTGTCAGAATGATCAACTTATGTCTTAAGCAAGATATGTCATTCTTGTCAACAGACATCATCAAATTGTCATAGCCTCATGTAGCTTGTAACATCAACGTCATCAAGCTCCAATGTCTTATACAACATGTGTCTTTCTGAAACCAGGCTTTATCATGCCTTATATAGATAGTCACCAAGTCGAAACCAGACTCAACATCTTATGTGGTATGTGTCATCCCTCACATTATGCTATGTCAAACATCAAACAATCAAACAATCCCACAAGATCAAGTTTTGGCGAATAATTTTATTTGGCTTTATGAATTTATATCTTATTTTTTCTTACCTTTTTATCAATTTGTGAATAAGTCCAATCACTAGATTTCTCAAGGATGTCTCAGGACTCTTTTTTTTTGGCTACTATCTATCAACTATCTTTTTAACTTTGGTTTTTGAGTCATGTTACTAGTTTCCTCAAGGATTTCCTATCAAGGATTTAGAGGAGCAATGACGTCTCATGACCCATCTTTTATTTGTTTGTTATCTGTGGTTTGTCTCGATGAAACAACTGGGGCAATCTTGTCCTTAGTATGAGTTAAGACACTCCTTGTCTATGACTGTCTATTTTTCGTAGATGGATGACTTCGTACACTATGGTCTATCTCATATCATGGTGTGTACTATCCATTTGTGTCATGTCCCACCCAATGATGATAAAAAAAGCAAGCTTAGCATATAGGGAAAAATATCGAAGATCATATGTTTTTCTCAGTCAACATCCTTAATTTTTTCTTACTAACATTCTGAAATCATCTGTGCTAACATTTCTCTTTTCCGACATAATGATAGAGTCTTGTGACAAAAAAAGAAAATAGATCATTGGCATATGCATACATTTTTTTAACATTTCATATAATTACATTGCATTTCAAACATAAAGATAGTAACATTGACATCTTCATTGCATATTTACGAAATCATGGCATAATAAGCATTTCATCATCATAAGGTACAAAAAGTAAATATCGCATGCATATCACCATCACATATAAATAACAACATATAGAACATTACATCCATCATCATAACATCATAAACTACATAAACTCATAACATGTAGAAACATCCATTCATAATACATATACATACATCATCTAGGAAACATAATCATATAGAAACAATGCATCATCCATAAAATAGAACTGCATATCATATAGAAGCCGCCAAAATCATATATATATCGCTCAAAATAATGTGTCAAAGTACAAAGTCAAAATGTATCCATAAATAAAATGAGCTTGCAGGCTCTCTGATCAAAATACAATGTCTACATATATAATAGTGTCAACTTGTCCCACTGCCACAACTGTCATGTGGTGAAGGTGGTGGAAACTGCCTCAGAGATACTCTTTGTGAGGTGGAAGGCCTATCATACGGACCTATCCTCGGCAGTTCTACCACACCCTCTGTACTTTGTGACCTAGTCTGACTCCTACCCTGTGACCTCTGACTGCGAACCTTTGAAAAGCTAGGAGCTCATCTCTCTGCTGGCACCACTGCCTCATATAGATCCTTATAATAGGTAGCTCTCTCAACTAATCTGACTAGCTCATGTACCATACCATTAGATGAAGTGCCACTACATAGATGTCTAACCTCTATGAATTGTTGCTCTATCTCCTATCTCCGAGCTATGGTGTGATCTCTCTCCATGAGTTCATTGTCTCTCTCTATCTGCATGGCATCTAGACCTGCTGTGATCAGTCTCAATCTCTACTCCAAAGCCTCCCTGTCACTGTCCCTAGGAGTCTCCTCATCTCATCTGCCCTCTACAATCCAATCCCGGAGCTCTCTCTCCTGCTCCTCCATAGGTATCTCCTCCTCAACATCATCCTCCCCATAACCTACCAAAATACCAAGAGGATTAATATCAACATCAGCCTCCTCCTCCTCTATAAGATCCTCTCTGCCAATCTCTACCTTTGCATGCTCCTCTACTACTGCCTCCTCAACAGCATACTCATATCCAACCTATCCCTCTGCTCCACCTCTGAGGTCCAAAATCGGTACATCCTCAGCCTCTGCCTCTTGAATAGGTGATAGTCCACCTACTCAACGACCTCTCTGACCTCTCCATCCTCGCCTACCACCACCTCTACCATCATCATCACCACCTCTACCAACACCTCTACCTCTATGTTGCCCTCTCGACCTTGTACCTCATCTCTCTACTAGTGCTTGCTGATCGAGATATGTATAAGGAATAGGATGATGCTCTTCCCACGATGTGTCATATGCAGTTGTGGCCCTTGGATCTACTGCTCCGCCTCTCCATACCCACTATAATGGTTGTAATGCATGTATATCTTCCTATACAATAGCTACTGGTATCAAGGGCCCCCAGTGTGGAACCTCTCTGGAAGATCGAGAAAACTTTGCTCTTTCTCCAGCCTCATCCTGAACCTCCCCAAACTATCTCAATACTCAGTCTGGCTAATGTCTCTCAATAATATGAACACTTGAAATAGTCCTCCCAATTAGGTATTGTGTCTATCTACAGTAAGTCAAATTCTCATCCTCATCAAACCATCTCTCACAATCCATGTATTGCCTCCAAGTAAACTGATCCAATATGTATAGTGCATGTCTCCAATAACCTGTATCTCTGACATGACTCTGAGTAATGTTTCCCATATATCGGAAAACATAAGGAGATCTAGCCTCTTGCTCTATTGTCATAAGAGGATGAAATACCACAATGCATTCCCATGCCCAAACCATGAGAAGAGTGGTAACATAGCTCATCGACTATGCATCTCTGTACACTATATCATGTAGATGGACGTATAGCATACCTAAAAGATAGGGACCCCAGGCATACACAGTCTCTCTCTCTAGCATCCCCACCAACATCTCTCCCCACCCAATAGGAAAACCATGACCTTGCTAGTCTAGAAGAACTATACCCCCTATCAATTTACATAGGATATAGTCTATCCTCTCATACCTGTCATCCAAAACCTGCCATCTAATCTCGTCATGCTCTATCCCTAGACTCCTAATGTCCTCATACAACATAGAATATGGTTAGCTCACTAAAACCACGTTGGGTATCATACATAACCCGCTCTCCTCTGATAGGAAGTCTCAGTATCCTATAGACGTCCTCTAAAGTGACAGTCGCCTCCCCAGTTGGTAGATGAAATGATGAAGTCTTTCAATTCCATCGCTCACATAACGCAGTCAACATGCCTCTGTTTACCCAAATCGTGGGCATAGTAAGCACATGTTGTCGTCCGAGTCTCCATAGTAAATGAGTCTCTCCACTGACTAACCAAGATCTCAACTCAAAAGTATCGGATCATGTCTCCCGAGTATAGATTGGATCTAAAACAACCTGCATTTCAACCAACATGTTAGAAAAATTCAAGTTTTTCTTAGAATTTTTTTTTGGAAAATTTTCCAGCCAAATGTGGCTCACTATGACACATGCGGTGCATTCAAACAAATGTGTTCCATCACAAGCATTTTCATCGCATATTTCATTAGCGTTGCACACAAACTAAACCATCCTAGCTAAGAACAAATGCGTTTCAAAATTACAAATGCGGTGCATAATTTCATTCTGCCTATCTAAATGCAAATGCATTTCACTTTATCATTTGTGTTTAACAATCCTACATGCATTTATCTTAAATGCAGATGCGATGCAAGATAGCAAATGCAGTTCATTTTCATTCATATTCGTTTAATGCCTAAAATACCTAAACTAGCCTAGGTGTCTTTTTGCAAATGCGTCGTTCTGTAGACACATGCGTTGCGCACGAACGCATATGCATCGAACACGAAAGACCACATGTGCTAAATTACATTTTACATGCCTAAAACTATGTGCAAAAATGAAATTTCAAAGACTCATTTTAGGGTACATACCGGTGGTCCTGCATTGGCTGGCCGTCTATATGTCTGGATCCGATATCCGCGATGCGCAGTGTAGGGAACTAGAGACATCTTCATCCAATGCTCAGAGCAACTATCTCAATTCTTCAACTCCTCTGGGTGCAAATGAATTGGTTTTCAACCTAATTCCTATTTATACCTAGGGTTTGGGTGGCATTTCTTCTGACCTTGTCTATTGGCCACTTAACCTTTCAACTTCTAATGACCCATACACATCCATAACACTTCCAAATTCAATTCTGTCAACTCCATTGCATTTCTGATCATCAAATTGACTTATCGAGAATATTTTCTGATTTTTTTGAAAGTTTTCAAAAATTGTCAATTTTCCCGATGGGGCGTACCCTAACCTATTTCATGCTGGGGCACGATCGGGGCATATTTTCTTTGACACAATGCCGAAACGACATTGTATCAAAGAGGGTCAAACTGTAGATACTGAAAATTGGTCTAGGCCTGCGAGTACCACTTGCGACATAATTTTCAATTATCCATGGTCATGATTAAATAATGTTTATTATTTAATTACCTTTTTCATAACACATATTTCCTCTATTAATTAAATACCTCTTTTTAATTATTTAATTAATTCATAATGACCTTTATTCAACTTGATTAATTAAATAAATCATATTTATTTAATTATGTCGCTAACTAATTAATTCTCCTTCTTAATTAAATAATTTATTATTTAATTACCCCCTTTCTCATATTCCAACTAAAATTAAACATTTATTATTTAATTATTCAGTTAATCCTTTTCAATAGTCAATTAAATAAATTACATCATTTATTTAATTAATATCTTTCAATTTTCGAATGTTCAATTAAATTAACATTTAATTCATATTTTAATTATTTATGTCACATTCTTCTATCAATCAGTTATCTAATAATTCACTCACCTTATGACTCAAGATCTAGTTTAAAATCCTCCAGTTATGTCTGGATTCAACATCTGATCGTTTCTGCGAGAAGACTCTTTGTCACAACTAGTCAGTTAACTAGTTCTAACTCATATGCATGAATGTGTTAATAAATTAAATATCTTTACTTAATTAATTAATTCATGTATGCATTCGAATGATTATTCTTCGAGTTCTAACTTTTTCTTTGACATTCAAAGTCTATTTCTTCTATTTTCGAAGACTCTTAACTGAAGATTAAATTGTTTATTTAATCTTGAACTCTTGTTCTTTCTATTTTCGAACACTCTTGACACAAGATTAAGTGATCATTCTAATTTAATCTTTATCCTATAGTCTTTTGTAACTCACATTCTAATTGACATAGAACTCACATCGCATGACATTCATCAATCTCATCTGTCGATCTCTCTTTTGAATCTGAGCCAATCGTTTGAAAACCAAAAATATATAAAATGGTCTGTCATTATCATTATTCCTCCTCCCAAAATCAACACTTTTGAGAAGAAACTTAATCTTCGATATTTTTCTTATACATTCAATAAGGTTATGCTTGCATCAATACTGAAAATCTGAGGGCAAGAATACTGAAACAACAAAATGGAGGACAATCGAGATAATTCAAAGGAGTGGACGCATATTTGGTGAGATATTTTTAATTATTTGTTTAGTTTCTTTATGTTCATTTACTTCATTCTTTATTGTTTTGATTTAGGTTATTTGTTAGATTAGAGTTGATCATTTTAATCTGTGCATCTATTAGCATTAATTCAAGAAAATCTATATTACAGCTTCCATGGGAACTTAGTTTCATCCATTTAGTATATTTTTGAGGTAGTTCTTGCATCTTTAAATATTTCATACATTTAGAATATATTTTCACACATTTAAAACACACACCTTAGCATATATCATGTTAAATTAGCTTTCATCATGTTTCACATACATGTATCACCGGTTTCATCAGTTTTATTCAATTAATCTAATTAAAACAAGCTTTTTATCCAAGGGATTGGGAAAGGGTCGACATTCCACATCAATGCAACACCACTCCCCCAATAGGATAAGATTCAGAGTCTCAAAGTAGGTTTCCATTTTGTTTCGTGTTCTTCATGTTAGTTTAATGGGTTTTTGGTTTTTAATCAATTTCAAATATCTTATTGGGATCATGGCATAGGTAATTAAATATGCTTTAAATTTGTTTGAATCTAGCATGTGGGTGATCCCATAATGCTTGTTTACAATTTCTGGGAGATTCTAATTTTTGCTCAAATCACATATTTTTAGAAAATATGATGATTTAAGCCTTAAAAAGTTTCATTTTAAGAATTCCAATTGAAGAGGGTTTGATCAAACCACCTTAAATGAAACAACCTTGGATAGAACCCTTCTAGTATTAAACCATACCTATAACAGAGTCTCCTTTACACTTATCAAAATGTTGATAAAAAACCACTTTTGGTTTACCTTTTGGGGGATCAAATGAATTCATTAAAAAAAAAAATTTGTAATTATGTAGTCCTTATTATAAGCTTCTTAAAATGTACAATTTTAAATAAATTTAATTTAATTATTATATTTATTTTTTATTTCTTATGAATGTAGGCTTTTCCTCGAAAATCAAGCTCTTTATTCTGCACATGTAGAAATATAGTAGATTATAAAAAAAAATTGAAATATATAAGTGCACCAGATATTGAAGTCCTTGATCCAAAATAAATAAATTGAATTTCGATACATACAAAAAACATTATGTACATTATACGGTATGCCTATGTCTGAATTATAATTGGTTTGACTTTGAAACTTGATTAAGAAAAAAATATTCAATAAAACACTATGAATCCAATTGGAAGCACTAGATATCGTAGTTGCAAATCTAAATTCAAAAAAATTATAATTTTATCCTTCATGGAAAAAATTTATGTGTTATATGGTGAGAATAACTCCCTAAAAATGGTGTTTACTTAAAGAAACTAGTTTTTGAAGGAGACGGAAAAAGAAGTGCAATCTGATTAAAAAAAAATTGAAAAAAATATATTTAGAATCTACAAATAAAACTTCCCAAATCACTAGTTTGCATCATCTTCAAATTACTCATGGTTTAGCTACTATAGGTGTCTGAAAGTGAAGATTTAGTTAGAAAAAATTAGTTCAGTGTCCAGTTTGGCCAAAAATTGTAAACCAGTATTGTGGGATCACCCATGTTTAGTTAACACTACGATCGTGGTCACATTTTGACGCTAGAAGGAGGGATGTACTGATTGAATCTAATGAAAATCTCTTTAGAATCTCGTTTTTCTTTTGTTTGTAGATTCAATGATGCTATTGAAGATTCACCAACACATCTTAGATGCATTGCTATACAGTGATGCACTTTGGTTCAATTTCAGCGATACATAATTAATTTCATCACCACATTTTTTAAATAGTGACACTAAACTAGTTTCCATTCACGTTATTAATTCTATTTTAGCGACACATTTGATATGGTGACACTATTGATGTCAATGTTTACTATAGCGCGACATAGTTGATTTTTTAGTATAGCGATGCACTTGTGATATAGTGATGCATTTGATGAAATTCAATGATCCAATTGATTTCAATGTCACTTTTTATTAGTAGACTAAACAAAAGCTAAATTTTGTCATTTGCTTTAAATTTTTGATTTCATTTGATTTCTTACATTTCATTGACTTCTAGTTTTGCAGATTTGGGCAATAAAACTTGGACTGAAGAAGCATATTATCATTTGACTATATATTATAACTAGTGCTTTTACACTTATGGGGAAATTATAACCTATTTTGTGATGCTTTACTTCATGTTTTAGGACCAACTAAATTTATTTTGGGTTTAAAATTAACATTCAAAGTTGGATAAAACTGAACCCACATATCCTCATTTTGCAATATGGTTTAAAATTGAACAGGACGATCCCAACATTTCAATTCGGTACATAAAATGAGATCATTATTCTTTCCAAGGTTAAAATAAATTTGTGTTTGATTTTCTTGTGCCTACTTGTTGTGTGTATCCTCTCCCCTTGTGCTTCGTGAAATCTTGGGTGAAGAGAAACACACAAGTATACTTTTCTTCTTGGAAGCACCTATCCTCTCCCCTTGTGCCTATTGGAAATATTGGGTGATGAAAAGCATTTTAAGCTTCAAAATCTATGTTATCTTTAGAGAGAATTCCTCCCAACTTGTGAGAGGGAATGACCCAAGTGGTGCTTTCATTTCAGTCTGCTATATAAATAAATTGGAGTGACAAAAGTCACTAATCAGCTAGTGTTGTTGTCTTATACTGATGAATGTCTCCCTTAGTATTTGTGTGATACGTTAAAACCATTAGATGTTTCTAAGGGTTGGGAGGCCTCTTAATTGAGTGAATTTTCAAATGTATAGGCACCATTTTATCCTGAATATGGTCATTAAAAAATATTTCGTAGTGGCTAACCAAGTCCATTTCTGAAATTTATTTTAAGTTAGTGCATTGTGATTAGGTGAAAAATGGGTGCTTTATAACCTAGGTCATAGAACACCACTTTTCTATAATTATCATTCAAATATTTCCTAGGAGTCCTAATTGGATTGACTAACAACCTCACAAGGTGAGTCAATTCACAATGAGGAAGACCCAAAAGGGGGTTCTATCATCTTTAAGGGGGTTCACCACCAAGAAAATGCTTGGAAAAGAAAAATGAGCATTCAACCTACAAAACCTAATTATGCAAGTTAAATGAGATATTCAAATAATGAAATTATGCAATAGGGAGATAGGATATGTATACATGGGAAGTTTGGAGATGTTGTGAGGATTCCAGAAATGCAAAGAAGCTACCAAAATATGCTATGGAGGACTAAGATGCCCAAGGTAGTGTATTAGTCTCGCTACTATTTTTTGGGGCAAATACAAAATCTTCGGATTTCAGAATTGGATCTCTTAGAATCTCTAAAAAATATTCCTAGGAGGGCTAAGAAGCCCGAGGTGGCATATTAGTTCCATTCTGAGTTTCTGAAAAATCTAAATGTGATCCTGAGCTCCAAGGTCTACACTTGCTTCCTTTTCGATTTCAGGTTTTGAAACTTATGGATTTAGCCTATAGGTGAGTTTCCATGAAGATGCCAACTTTATAATGCAATTTTGCAACTTTTACAACTTTATACTCCAAATGATCTTCAAGACTTCAACCTAAAATTGCAATCACAAACATGCAAGATGGGAAAAACTTGTTGATTGTTAGTAAATGGGGGTTTTCCTTGGTCAAACCCCTTTTTTTCGTAATTGGAACTTGAAATGAAATAAAGAAATGAAGGGAAATAGTGAATGAACAACATGCAATGCTCCAACTCACCAAACCCTTGTAAAGTCTACAAAATTGTGTGAAATAGCTGCAATGGATATGGATCTTGAACCAAAGATATGGACTTGAATTTATAGGTTGAATCAAAACCCTACATCATAAATGTTAGCACAAAAACACACATGATGCAAGAAGATCTTTGATATGATGTATGAATCTTGATGATGGCTCCAAATGCTTGTTGAATTTCTCTTGAATGCTCTTGTGAACTCCAATTTGATATTATGAATACTATCACAAAATAATTGGATTGAAAATGAATGAATGAACCTTGTATTTATAGTTATCTATCCTTAAGATCTCAAAATTACATCACACCAAGCTGACATATGAATTCATTAAATAAAGGAGGCTAAATTCTTCTAGAATTTGAAATTAAATCCCAAAAAATGACTTGAGGAGGACTAAGATGCCCTAGGTGGTGTCTTAGTCCCAAGTCACGAAACTCAGGGCACATACACCAAAAAGGGGCCCAATTAAGATGCTTCAAAATTAGGGTCTCGAGACCTTTGGGGGACAAAGAAACCCTAGGTGGCATTTTAGACCTGACCCAAAAATCAAGGACACACAGATGACAATCATTGGATTATCATTTGTGCATTGGAGAATGTTGGGATTAGCTAGGAAAAGATGAAATTCATAGGGCTTGTGGACACCAAATATGACCAATTAAGACATAAATAAGGATAAATAAAGCAAGGTGGGATCAAACAAGTGTGAAAATGCAAGGGTATGCATTTTGCTACACGACATTTAGCCCCCACTTTAGTGAGAGGATGAACTTGCTTCAAACTCACACTAAAGTAGCCAACCACACAATCAATAGGGGTTCCAATGTACAAATTTTAGTAAGACAGGATGACAATAATCAAGAGGGTTTCCAAGACCCTAGGATCAAGATCTTATTGAAAACCAACATAGGCACAAAGGCACACACTTGCAGATGATATACAAAGCCAAAACAAGATCACAAACATACACCATCAAAGATAGGAAAAAAAGGAAAAAGGAAAACAAAAAAACTTCAACAGAACAAGCTTCGATTGGTCATCCAACGTGGTGGACCGGGTCTAGGTTGTTTGGACAAAAAGGTTTATAAGTGGAATGTGTTGTCCACTATGCAAACAAAATGCACACTCACAAGGGCTAGTTGGAGCTAGTTGTCCACTATGTGAGCCCCAAGGGACCATATCATAGCCATACCTCCATGATTTTAATAAGGTACAAAAATGCATGCTCACAAAGTTAGTGAAGCTAGTTGTTCACTAGGTGAGACCCAAGAGGTCCATATCAAAGCCATACCTCCATGACTTTAATAAGGAAAAAAAAGAGAAAATACAACACAAGAAGAAAGATGTTCAAATGGATTTTTCTTAGTTCATGCGAGGTCTTATTATTAGGGGAAATCATGCTTAACATCTCTAAGAGAAGATAGATACAAGGTCTCATCCTGGGGAACATCATACCTAATGCTTCCAAGAGAGGACAGTGCAAAAGGTCTCATCTTGTTTCCAAGAGAGGACAACTGCAAGGTCTCATCCTGGGGAACATTGTATCTAATGTTTCCAAGAGAGGACAAGGAAATATCATGCCCTTAGAGGGAGTCAAAACCAAAGACATCACCAAGAGGAAAAACATATCGCATAAAGAGAGAAAATAACATCAAGGAATATGAAAAGAAAATGCAAATAAAATCATCTAAAATAATGCCAATCTATGCCCCCACTTTAAAGAAATTTCTAACACCATAACGTGAGCAATTACTTTAAAGTAGAAAAAAGATGAAAAGGAAAAGAGGGTTGCCCCCCAAAAACATATAAGGGATCTATGGATTTGGGGTCAATATCTATTTTTGTTGTGAAATGATATTAGAGAGCTTAGAACTATCATAATTCCCCAAATACAAATAGAACTAGAAGAATGATACAAAGAGAGCGAAAACAAAATGAGGAAATTTTTTGGTTCAACATGGAAGAGACATAGAGTGTCTTGATGCCTTGCGTCATCCCCAAAACGAAAACACAAGACAAAAAGGAAAATGAAAAGAAAAGATAAAAGAAAAGGCAAAGAGCTTATGACATATAGAACAATTAAGGTACAAATAGAGGAATGCATAGAGAGAGAGAGAAACATTAGATAGAACATCATGGGGGATCACGATATGCACATACAAGTGAAAGTAAAAAGAACTGAAAAAGGCTAGTAAGGCATAGGCGAGTCAACCTAAAGTAAGTCATTTTCCTCCCAATCTTAGTTTTGTATAAGAGGAAGGTAGATAACGGACCTAAGGGACAACAACAAATGCCTTACAAGGACAAGGCCATCCACCTCTTTCCCCCAAATGGGCTAAGGTAGGTGATGAAAAGGGTCATGTAATAGTGAGAATGTCAAGATTCTACAACTATTACATGACAAGGGGTCCCATTTTAAAGGATTATTTCTAGTATATCAAGTCTTTTAAATATGTGTTGTAGGTCACAACATGCATCGATACTATGACTAAAAATCCTATGATATTTACAATAAGATATATTATTTTTCTTAGGATTTGGAAATCAATTTTTAGGTATGGGTGGTAATGTGATAATACCTTGAGTTAAAATTATGTGTAAAGTTCATTCGGTTGAAGATGGTGGACAAGGGAATTGAGGTTTATTTATTTTTGAAGGTGGTTTGCACTTGCTAGATTCACCAACTTCTGTAGTTGAATGAGGAGGAGGAGGTTCTAAAGAGATCCTATCATCCTTGTCATTGTTATGAGTCATTGGTTGTTCTTTAGGAAGAAGGACATTCATATAAGGAGGTGAATCAAAGATCACCGTACCATCACTATGAAGTTTTAGGTATTCTCTAGGTATTCTTGCATTGTGAGGGTGATCTTGATATTCTAACCCTTTTGTGTTTTCGGTAGTTGGAACTTGCTCTAGGAGTTGATGAATTTCATGTTCGCTTGTTATATCGCATCCTTGTTTACTCAAGATTGTGAACCTTTTCCATATGTTTCTTCAAGATTGATTGGAGTGTTTGTTAATCTGTTATCATAAAATGGTTGAGTTTTTTCTTTTTTAGAAGAACTAGGTTCACTTGTTGTAGGGAACTTAGGGTAAAAATTTTCTTTAGTTTCAGGATGTAAGTAACCAAATATCTCAAGAGGTTGTATTGTGGGATGATTTGGTTATTTCATGGATGGATAGAAGGATGTGTTACATTCAAGGTTAGTAAGAGAATCATTTAGGAACTTATTCATCCTATCATCATCTTCTCCAATGACATCAACTTCACAAGGAGGACATGCATTAGGAGTTAAGTGAGCATGAGAGTTCAATTTCATTAGGGTCATTACCAAAGGCATAATTTGACATATCTACCAGATATTTAAAGGAAATACACAACTTTCCAAACCACATACACATGATGCAAGATTGAACAAATGCACGTGAAATAAAATAAATTGAAATAAGAACTATTCTGGGAACTGGAATAGAAAACTGAAGATAGACCACAAAAACATAGAAAAGCAATTTTAGACCTTGAAAACTAGAGAGTCAAAGTCAACAAGGACTAAGATGCAAATAAGTGAATATTGGTCCTCCTAGTGATATTTTGAAGTTCCAATGAGTGAAATAGATAGAAAACAACAAAGAGAGGATTCTGGAGCAAAAACCCTGAGAGGGACTAAGATGCTAGGAAGGGCATTTTAGTCCTAGCAGGTATTTTTCTCAAAAAACCAACAAATTCTGTATTTTCTATAGTGTTTACAAATTGCCTATTCAGGGTAATAATGTTTAGAAATAGAAAATTGTGCAAATGAGTGCAAGAAAAAGTAACTAGGAATAAGCAATTGAATGCAATATTGAATGCAATGTTTTTTTTCAATTTCGAATGCAATAATAATGCTTCTAAATGTAACTAAGAAGATGAGCAATGCACTTTTTAGTTTTTTAATGAAATGAAATGATGCAAGAAAGTAAAAATGCAACCTATATGCACTTTCACTAATGCAAATATAGGAAACCCTAAATGTAATTTCACTAATGCAAGATATAAGAAAACCTAGATGAGCTTTCACTAATGCAAGATGAAATGAATGCAATCTATATCTAGGACTTTTATGGACTCCAAATTAGAAAAATAATGTTCAAAGAAGTCAAGTTCACCAAAATGATTAAGTTAAAATGGGTGCTTTATAACCTAGGTCATAGAACACCACTTTTCTCCAATTATCATTCGAATATGTCCTATGAGTCCTAATTGGATTGACTAACAACCTCACAAGGTGAGTCAATTCACAACGAGGAAGACCTGGGAGAGGGTTCTTTCAGCTTTAAGGGGATTCACCAAAAAGAAAATGCTTGGAAAAGACAAATAAACATTCAACCTACAAAACCTAACTATGAAAGCTAAATGAGATATCCAAATAATGAAATTATGTAATAGAGAGATTGGATATGTTTACTTGGGAAGTTTGGAGATGTGAGGATTCCTCAAATGTAAAGAAGTTTCCAAAATGTGCAATGGAGGAGTAAGACACCCAAGGTGGCATATTAGTCCCACTACTATTTTTTGGGGAAAATACGAAATCTTCAGATTTCAAAAACCAGAACTGAAAGAATCTTTGAAAAATATGCTTGGGAGGACTAAGATACCTAAGGTGGCATATTAGTGATGGTAGGAAGTCATTGATGTCACAATTCCCACTCATTTAATTTCTTTAATGTCAACCCAGGGGTGTCTAAAGCTATCTGCGATAAGAGTTGGATTGGTCTTTGGGGGGGGGTTTGGTAGTTTTGGCTTGGTTAGGAGTGATTCAGAGCTATTTTTGTTTTTCCTTATTTTAAGAGTTTTTTTGAAATAACATTTTATTCCTGATTTATCATAAATTACCTTAATAATGGATTTTGAATAGAGAAATTTCATTCCAAGACAAGTAGTTTATGAGGGAATGGAGGATTAACTTAATCTAATTTGCAAAAATTTGAAATCTATTTGAAACTTGAGTAATTGATTTGAAAATAAACTATTCCATTCCTCACTTACTAGATTGAAAATTAAATGTCTTCATTTGCATAAAATCCATTAAAATGATATTTTAGATTATCTCAGTTATGCAAATGATCTTGAACTAAAAATGAACTATTGAACTTGATAAAACAATGTGAAAACAATTATGTAGTACAACTTTGATCTAAATTATATTTTAACTCATAAAAATGAAATGATTTCAGCTTGAACTAAGAGGGAAAATGAAGCATAATAGTAATAATCAAATAATCAAATCTTCACAACTAACAGGGTCACCTCATTCAAAAAGCGAGCTGAAAGAATCCTTGAACACAGTGTTGGGATCAACTTTCTTCTTATTTCCAACTAATGTGCCCAAATAAAGTCGAATTACATAAATGATTCTAATCTTAAAAATAGAAGGGAAATTACATGAGAAAGATCAAAAACTTGATACGATCTGACATCCAACTGAGTTGGCCCTGGATATAAATATCCAACATTATTTTAAAAAACAACAAATAAGCAGGAAACTTAATCTACTCAAAGTCTAAAATATATTCTGGTGCATAGGAATAAGTTGGTGTGGATCCTTGTAACTATCTTTATTTGTATTGATTTCCAAATTTGTGAATTGGGGTGCAATGTTGGAGCTCAAGTTGTAGTTGGTAAAATTTTCATTCAAAATGACGAGTCATAAAAACAAAATCAGCATATCATACCTCATTGGAGGATGAGTCACAATTAATCCCACCATTCCTTTCTTTCAAACAGAATTAGTTATCACTTGGCTGAGTATTAAATATTAACTCCAGATACATAATAAATGTATACGTATGATAAAGCATTCATAGAGTAATCACCACATTTTAATCATGCATATAACAAAATATAATCACTTATATTAACCATCCATATTCTAAGTCTTTATACCTTCATAAGTTCATAAAACATACATAAAAGAGAAGATTATGAGTTTTTAAAGCCAAATATAAAGTATTAAAAAGGTTAAAAAATTAATAATTGTAAGGTCAATACAGAGCCTCATCATTCTCGTCCTCCTGCATTTAACCATTCCCCCATGGTTTATCGAGGTGGAATATGAATTCCTCTATTGATTGATTCTATCCAAAGAGCACAGTCAAAAACTGCCCCTCTGTATCCAGCTATAGTTCTTGTTGACACCCCAAATCCATTGTTATTTTCTAGTTTTTCATGTACCATGTTCTGAGGACCTCTGCCGGTATCTATGAAGGTACATTAATTTTAGGTGCAGGCATGATAATGATAGGCCATCTGAATCTCATGCCAATCTAGAATTCTTGCTGCTCATGAATTAAAATGATCGCTTGTCTGACATGTGTCAAGCTCCATCTGAGGTTATTTGGAAAAATTGGTTCCCTCCTCTTTATTGAATCTGGAAGTAATCTAAATCTTTCTCCACATGCTTGAATAGCTAAATGAGGAAGAGGACCCTCAACGTTTTAAAAGGTTGCAATGCTTTGCAATAAATTTCTGGTATAAACATGAGTGACATCATTTAACCTTGATATGAACCTGAATCTGTCAATGTAGTGGATTGATGTTGGATATTCATTCCTCATTGGCAATCCATATGTTTGTTGCATGCTTTTATATTCTTCCATTCTCGTTGACCACTCAACATGATTTTTCAATAATGAAACAAAACATTTAATTTGAAGTTCACCTATATAGAGATTGAGCAATGAGTAATAACAATCTCCCATAAGAAATCCATGTTGAAAGAATTCACACATTTGATTTTGAATATCTAGACAGTTGTTAGAATAAGAATCCATAAATTCATGATCTTCCCATAAATCAACAACTCTTTTTAACACAATTTGATTCAACTTCCACTTTAAGAATAGTTCTCTGAGAAACAAACCATACACCCTAGAAGGCTTCCTTGTACAAACTAAGGAAAATGCAATATCCATAGTCTGAATTACCCTTTCCTCTGCTTCTTCTTTTCCCTTGGTTGTCTTATCCAACTATTCTTGGAGCTCTTTGTTAAGCTGTTTATATTTCATAGTTGTTAAGGAAAGGTATCTAGGCTTCTCTGTGCTTGTCTTTATTTCCAATTATGCTTTTAACTCATGAATTTCTTTATCCTTTTTCTTATCTTGTATGACCTTTTTGGTAAGTTTTTCTTTTGCTTCTTTCAATTGTGAAAACAACTGACTAATTTCTTTTTCAAACTATTCTTTTAACTTACTTGTTTCCCCCTGAAATTTCAATACTTCCTTATCTTTTTGTTTCAATTTTTCCTCAAGTAACTATTGTGCCTATTGCACACACGCCCCATTCGGAATGGGGACCCTCTCTTCCCTCTTTTTTCTTACTGGGTCTTTTTGGCTTTGCCTCATTTTGCGTGCCCATTTTTGCACCCTAAAAGGTCAACATATTCCCCAAAGACACATTTAAGTTTGACCAAACTTGACCCCTATAAAAATGCTAAGTCTAAATTTAGTTTGGGTTTCACTTGTCAGAATGCCCTTCTTATGTCAGTGGCCCCTTTCTTGTCCGGACCCCTTGAGTTTCCCTCTTCGGATTTCCGTCCTGGGTTTGCTGTTGCCGGTGTCCGACATCCGGCTTCTTCCCGGACCCCGGACCTCGAATCCCGAATCCCGGATTTCTGCGTTTGGGACTCCACCTACCTTCCACCGTTCTTCACGGCCG
This sequence comes from Sequoiadendron giganteum, assembly GCA_007115665.2. Lineage (NCBI taxonomy): Eukaryota > Viridiplantae > Streptophyta > Pinopsida > Cupressales > Cupressaceae > Sequoiadendron > Sequoiadendron giganteum. The sequence continues at coordinate 352,934,922 of CM021106.1, read as the reverse complement.
CAGCTGGACGTCTTTTCGGCTGCTGGACTCCGGGTCACCCGCCGCCGCCTAGGAGATTTGAACTTACCTTACTGGCTGACCACTGTACGTAGCATTAACCTATTGTATTAATTATGGTTTTGGCTATTTAAACAGATTTTTTGGCTGTCATTTTCATGCGACCGAAGTGAGAGAAATTTGTAGAGCTTTCCAACATCCAGAATTCTCCACCCCCATGCCTGGACTCTCATCCGGTCATGTCCCACGCATCTAACAACATCCTTCTTTGAGATTTCGAGGTATGTCTGCCATCCACACACCTCATCTTCGTTTTCATGAAATTTTGGCTTAAAACAAAGTAGAATTGTAAAAATGGGTAAAAATTTGGTAGATTAGTACTCCCACTAAGAAACCCACCTTTTAGAATCCAAAAAAACCACATAAGATAATTCAAATTCATTGTCGGAGATTAACCCTGCTGCTGCTATTCTTCGGAACAGTCGTTGGCATCTCCCGGGCCTGGACCTTCCCGCGGCCGTCCACACAAAGTGCAAACTTAGAATTCAAAATTGACAGTGGCCAAGCTTGCCCCAGATCTTGGCCTTCAGATTTTCCTTTGTGAGTTTCCGTTGTGCCCCAGCCATTTCGAACGGCCTCCCAGACCTCGTATCCCAGGCTCGTGAAGCCCATTTCAAAAATCAAAAAATCGACCAAGGAACAAACTATCGCCCAAGATCTGACCCTCGGAATTCCGTTCCTAAAATTCCCTATGAACTTTGCCATCATGAATGACCTAGTTTGAGCGTCCTTCCAGACCTCAGACCCCTAGATCACAAAGTGCGTTCGAACCTAAAAAGGAACCAAATCTAAAGTCTAAGCTAAATCCGGACCCCGAACTCTAGAATTCCTCCTCTAGAATTCTGTGTTTCCTTCGTCATTCCAAATGGCTGTCCTGGGATGACTTTCCACCTCCCAGACCCCAGTCCACTTTTCATCGAACTTAAAAATGAACCGAGATCTGAAGACCGAGCCTCTTCCGGACCTTGGACTTCGGAACTCTGCCTCCAAAATTTCGTTCCGCTATCACCATTCCAAACGGCTAAACTTGGTCAGCTTTCTAGTCTCCGAACCTCGATCCTTTGTTCGCCACCAAGCTTTCCCAACTCCTAAAATATGTCCTCGGGGATTACCCTCCAGAATTCCACTCCCGGATTACCGCCTCCATTTGGCCATTGAGAACAGCTAACCCATGACTACTTCCCGATGACAGTGGTCTGAGCTCCGGAATCCGATGCCTGGAGTTCCGTCTTCCTTGCGCCATTTCAGGCAGCCTTCCTATAGCTGATACTCGAATGCCCAAATGGGGACTCAAATGACCTCCAAATCCAAAATGGACTTCGACCCACTTGCTAAAATTAGGTCTTCTTTTATGCCAACCCTCAATTCAGAAAATCCAACACCGGGAATCGATTTGGGAGTCCCATACCTAATTTTCCCTTCCAAACGACATTTTCCCAAGGGAACTCCGACCCTAGGAGCCTAGGTCACCTACCTTGCTTTTTAATAATGTTAAATACCAAATGATGGATATTTATCTGATATAAATGAAGATTGTGGATCTAACCTTGATGTGCAGGGACTTGTTTGAGGTCGTTCTTTCATGTTTGATGTTGCTAATTCATGTCTTTTTGTGTAAGATTTATGGAATCCGACGCAAAAACTTCTGGTGCCTCCAAGGAAAATGGGAAAGGAATAGCCAAGGCACCCCGAGGCAAGGAGGATAAGGATTACATGAAGTACAAGTTTCAAGGGGTGCCCTTACAATCCAAAATCACCACTCTTTGGAGAGATGTCATGGATACCAATATTGGTCAGGTCGATGTTGATGAGTTTACACAAAGAATCAAGGTGAATGCTAGGATAGAAAATGCAAGGTTGATAAGGAGCAGTGAACTTGCCAAAGCTACAGGCTTCCCATCAGCCTTGGTGGCCTCGGAATTGGTAATGGCGTGTGGAGAGGAATATCAACTTGAGACCAGAACTATAGTGGACCGAGATGCGAATATCCTTAAGCATATGTCCCCATCGGGTGTAATGGAAAATTTCCACATTCCTGCCTTCAAAAGCATGGAGGCCCCCACCATAGAAGAATGGAAGGAGTTATGGGAGCAGGATCCACTGAAATGCAAGAAACTAATCAATCAGTACTAATTGAAGGACAAGTGGGGAAGTGCTGGCAAGCTCCCTCAGGAGATTTTTCATAGTGATTTCTTCGAGGACTACCATGACCTCATGACCTTGCTAAGCTGAGTAATGGGTCTTCCTGCTATGGCCTTCTTCCAAGAATAGATGTTTTACTTTGTGGAGCAAATTCTCCGCGGTGATGGCACTGCCTTTTAGTGGGGGGAGATAATCAATGATTGCTTCCACGAATAGTTTACAAGTGTGAAGAAGACCTCCAAGTTCTACATGACATCCTACTTGGTATACTCCCTCACTAGTCAACAGAATTATCATGGATTGACTGCAGTACCCAGTGAGGCATCAGGAGTAGAGCTCAAGCCTTATAATAAATACCCTCAACTGCAGTACCGAAACTTCAAGAAGGATTACTGTAGGGTGAACGATGCATTCATCGCTTACATCATTCGATCTCTAGGAGGTGACTTTTAGAGAAGAGTTTCCCACAGTGCTAGGGCCCTCCTCAAGCAGTATGCCTTCCTCTACATACAATTTCCAAAGTTCACTTACATCCATGCCCAGGGATTCACAGAAAGACCAAACAAGCTGCCCCCGTACCCCAATGGCCAGATTATACTATTAGAGATGACTTGGCAGCTATGGAACATCCATAATATCTTGAGTAGCAAGCATCTGGTGGGTACATCTTAACCCATTGGGCTCGGCCAAGGGATGTACAAAATTCATACCTCCTAGTGTGCGGGATACTCAGAAAGGGAGTTGGCCGAATACCACTTCTGGCAGTATACAGCTCGGCCCCGAATGGACCCATATGGTCATATCAGAAAGACACTGGGATGTGAGTCTGCCCACCTCCACAATGTTGAGGATTTTTGGGCTAATTGTAAGGATGATCTTTAAGTGTGGCTGCCGCACTACATGCGCATAACCGCCCTCTACGTGCGAATAATAAACTTGTGCCCAGTTCCTGACCAGCTTGAAGAATATGAAGACATGTTGATCAATCTGCGATATGATGTCATCGCCAATTTTCCACTGCCTGTGATTGATTGGGATGAGCGAGAGCTTGAAAACATCGACATACTCACCAAACCCGTTGAGGTCTGGACGAGAGCATGGATTGACCAACACTTGGCTCGACTGAAACAACAAGGAGTCGCCTTAACATTTAAGGGACTGGAAAGTGAATTGAGTGGCTCCGATGGTGGAGTGGCTGCCACTACAACTGGGGAAACATCCAAAACCCCACCATCAGTCAAAACCAATAAGAGAAAGGAAACTAGTGGGGAGTTGCCCAAACCAAAGGTTTATGCTCGAAAGGCATTAGAGGGCAAGCTGCTAAAGAAAGAAAGAAAAAAAACCAAGGGCGCAAAGACGTCTATGATACCCAAAAGTCCACTTGTCAAGAGCAGAGGAGAAGGGTCTGACCTGCCAAGGTCTCCATCGGCTACTATTCCTACTGATATTGCCACCATCCCACATGCTTCGCTTGCAGTTTCTGCTTCCTCCCCACCTGCGGCGGGCATCTCTATCCACCTTGCCTCCACCTCTCCAATCATGCAGATCATACTAGTGGATTTGTCCTCTACCACGACCTCACTGGTCTTTTCTTCCTCTATGTATCCTTCCCTTCCCTCTATTTTTGCTACTACGATGTCTGCCCTTAGCCTCCTATAATCCTTTGTGAAATATATGCGAAACATGCCATCTGAGCTTTCAGGGATGCTTACTAATCCAATGGTTCAATTTGCAATAGCTCAGGCTATGGCCCACACTGTAGCTCTCCCTCCCCCTACCGAACCACCAAGAATGGAGGCGACAATGTAGATAGCTGATGAACTTGAGCGATGGTAGCTAGAGGTTGTGAAGGGGCCAGAGGATGAAGAATTTGAATACCATGAGCATCCATTGTTCAAACATCAGGAGATAGATGAGGTAGCCTACGAATCCTCTAGGGAGAGCAGTGAGGAGCTGGACACTGAACTAATCAGGGAAACAAATGATCCTGAGCTCAATGCAGAGTGGGGCAAACAACTTAAATAAATTGAGGATAAGGAAGCTAAGGATCAGCTTGCAAGTGAAGAGGAAATTGTTGCTCCAGTGACTCAAGGTAGTAGGACTCTAGCTGAAGGGCATGGCCAAACCCCAGAACATGATAGGGAGGCATCCCTCCATGATGGAAAGGAGGAGGATAGGCCCGAGGAACATGAACACAACCAAGATGAAAGGGAGAAGGGTGCTAAAAGGGAGGATCCCTCTGATGAGCAGTTGTGCACCAAGTCTCCCACTAAGCATGAAATGCTCGAACAGGACTCTGATGAGGAGAAGGAGGATGTAGGAACTGAGAAGAGGGCTCTTATTGTTAGAGCCATTGAACTAGAGAAGGAGGATAGCAGGAATCAAAGTGGATCACCCAAGGAAAATCCCCAAATACTTGATTGGCTGGAGAGGTAGTTGAAGCAAAAGACTCCCACCCTAAAGGATCCTAGGGCGAGGCTAGAAGCCATACTGGCCAAATTATAGATAAGCACCAAGAAAGAGAAAAGGCCAAAGATCAGATCAAAAATGACCATGGATGCCTTCGGATCTAGGGTGATACAAATAGTGACACCAGTGGTTGGGGAACAAGGAATAACTTATAACATCTCCACCACCGATTTGGGAGTGGCCACGAGGGCAAAAAAGGTTGATCACCTCCAGGAATTGGTCGCCATGGTGGTGCACCTTATCCCGTAGGATAAGGTTTTGAAGGAGCAACTCAAGGTGCAAGTGGCCGATCTGACGACCTATATTCAGCAATGGTTATCCCCGAATGAGTAGCCCACCATGTCATTAGCCCCACCTCAGTTTCTATCTCAAGAGTAGATCAATAAATTGGAGAAAAGAAGGAACTTGGATAAGACTACGAAAAACTAGTTTCAGTAGGTCTTAGACATGGGAAACACATGTATCAACTTGGTTGTTCGGACAGCAAAAAAGTTCTTGGAAGTAAAAAGAACTACCAAGGGTACAAGACAGATCTGCGAGGAGTTCCACATGAAATAAAAAGCAACCTACCCAAAGATCGAGGCCATACTCGTGTTGCCAGGTGAGGTTTGGGAAAAGGACCTCACCCTCAAGGATGATGACCACTGGTTAGTGGATGTATGGAAGTGAGATTTTGATCATCGGAGGAAAAGGTTGGAGCAGATCCTGGAACGGATACCACCAGATATCGAATGGGCCAAGGAGTCCAGAGAGGATTGCACTCAGTATCTCAAACTAATGACAGGATACGAGCTGCCTACTATCGAAATTAATCCAGAGAGCATAAATCCCCACTTCTTAAAGAACATGGAAGATGGGATGTCAGCTAAGGTTACCACGGATTTCTTGAGTTTTGCCACTCGAGCCATTACCCAGTCAGAGCTTTTCAGAAGAAATACTACCAAGTATGACGAAGACTGAAAGAAGCTTGTCAGCAATTCCTAGGAATGGAGCTACCAGGTGTTGCGATCAGATATCATGGAGATAGATAAGCTCCAGCCAGTGATCTTGAACTTTGTAGAGTATGTAGCTTTAAAGAGGTGCGAAGGCAACCCTATCATCGATGAAGAATTCCTCAAAGAATAGCTACAGCAAAGGGCAAACAACAAAAGGACAAAATTGCTACAGTGTTGCCACTAGATGACAAAATAGGGAAAAGACAAGAAATGTTTTACAAATGTAATATATTTGGGGGTAGGTGAAAACCCTAGTGTAAAGTGAATCCTAGCCACACACAATAGAATCAAATCTTGGCCACTCATTTTTCTTTTTGAAACTATAAATAGGGCTCTCCTCCTCTCATTTTAAGAGATTTGAGTTGTTGTAAAGGCATGCTGTAGGAATTTTAATAGAAATACATTGACTTGGTGAATTTCTGGGTTTCTTCTCATGTTGCATGATTCTTCTCTCCTTAGTTAAAACTTTTCTTCAAGCTACTTTGTTGTTCTAGTTTCCTTTAGTTAGCTGTGGTAGATTTAGTATGTTGTCTTTGATTATGAAGTTTTCTGCTATGTTTATGCTTCTCTTGCCCATACTTTTGGTCATTTGCTGCTAGTAGGTGGCTGTGTAAAGTTAACCTAGACCTTAATTTCATTGCTGCTCCTTAAACTTTGTCTTTGTTCACATTTACATGGTGAATGAATGATGAATATTTGCAATCCTCAGAAGATAGCATAGATTTCATGACATTCTAGAAATTTAGATTGAGTGAAATTCTATTTAAGGGAACTATCCACAACAAGAACCTCCATGATCACTATTCATCGGTAGTTGTAGGTCCAGGTTGCATCCTTCTTCCTTACCCTTTTCTCATTTTTTTAGAAACAATCTGTGCTAAGGTTCATTGCACATTGAAAAGCCAAATCTGATGAAACAGTGGAGTCCAAGACTGATGCTTGAACCTGCAGCAAGATGCAGTAATTTCCCATTTAAAGAACTTTGTCCAAAGACCCGATTCTCTTACAGCTTTAACTCATGAAAGAACGCCTTGTGCTTCCAGCAAAATCAAATCAAACAACTGATATATTACAAGCATCATCATGACCTAACATCCGAGAGACCTTGAGATAGTGTTCTACAATTTGATTGTGGAAGATTGTCTTTCAAGAGAGGTAATACATCTCCGTATTACCTATGTTGTTAAGTGCATAAATACACCATCAACAGAACTAGCACTAGAAGGAGGGCCTAAAGGTAAAGCTGGATTGAATTGGGTCATTCTCCCCTGAGAGATTCCACTGAGTCTTGAGGTCTACACCAAAGAAGGGAGAGTTTCAAGAATTATAGACCCCTGTCTGAGCTAAAAGAGCTAAACGAAGGGAACCATCTATCACCGATTCACTAGAGAAGCTCACTGCTCTTTCACCTCCATCTCCCCCACCTTCACTGGTAGCACCACCTTCCACTCATCTAATCCATACAGCCTTCCAGGTTGCCATTCCATTGAGGCTGAAAATTGTCTTTCAGCCAAACACAATCAACGGCCCTTCTGCTGCCTCATCAGTTGTTGTCGCTCTATCACAGTTACAGACCAATATGACACAACCACCTCCACCACCCTTTCCAATGGTGTGGTTGGGTAATAACCCATCTCTTCTCGCCTTCAACCTTTACCATGATATGCCAAAGAATCCTGAGAAATTTTTGCACGAAGTTCAACTCTTGGGATCCACAAAGGACAGTTGAGGAGCATGTCAAGATCTTCGAAATTGCCCTGAAGACTATGCAGATCATATACGAAGATGTGGCTTGCAAGCTCTTTCCTTACTCATTAGGGGAGGAGGCCTTCTACTAGTACGTCAATTTGCCAGCTGAGACTATCAACATGTGGGATCTTCTAAAGAATGCTTTTCTTTAGAAGTTCAAGACCCTGGTCAGCCCCGTAGATTCGTATTGACATTTCATGTCAGTTCAAAGGAAAATCAATGAACCGATCAGCTCATTCAATGACTGCTTCCACAAAGCATACACTCGGCTGTAGGTCCGGTACATTTTGAACAATGCTGTTGTCTTGCCTATTTACTATGTAGTGTTGGACAAGCTCACTTTAGCCCTGGTGAAAAGTATGAGACCACCGCTTGCTAGGTTGGTTGACGGATATGTTGAAGCCTCTATCGCTAGCACAAATTTGGGGTAGAACATTTTTGGTCCACTATCTTCTTTTGGGAAAACCACACATCTGGCAGAGATACAAGGAGTCACACAAGCCTTGTAGCAGTAGACGCCCCTGTTGAATCCAGTGCCACAGCTACCTATGGTTCCGCATCCTGGGTAGCCAATAAACCAGGCATATCTGATACCTCACTACCTGCTACCCCAGTAGTAATAGTCACATCCACAACAACCCTAGGTGCCCGTGTACCCTCAAGCGATTGAATTTTCACCCGCTCACCAGAATCAGCTGGTGGCACAACCCGTGTTCCTCCAGACTTCGGCGTCAGAGCTGAACAAAGTCGAAAATGATAGAATCAATGAGCTCACATAAATGATCAAGAAAATGTTAATCAAGATAACGCACTTAAGGAATCAGAATAACCAGTTGCAGGTGTCACAAAAAAGCACCCAGGCCAACCTTAATAGGGAAGATAGAGATCAGTGTGAGAATCGGGACAATTGGGATGCTAGCACGTCGTCCGGGCAGAATTATGATAGAAATTAGAATTTGGGTCAGAACTTCGACAAAAGACCCTTCCAAAGGCAAAATCGGACATGGAATACATGCCCCAACAATGGTGGCATTCCCACACCTCTTGATCAGCCTGGCAGTAGTGATAACCCTACAAGCAGAGTTTACTTGGCAGAGGCTACTCTATCTAGTTGGTGTCGCATTCACAAAACAAGTCGCCATTCCAAATTGGATTTGTCTGGAATTCCAAACCGTCGTTGAGATTTTCCAAGTAGAAATTCAGAATGCGGTGGATGATTCAGGGTGCAGAGATATTGTCCCATCCAACCCATACGATTCCTCGGTGTTGGTGCTAAACCAAGCTCCTTTCCTAAGGGCAGAATATAACACACCAGAACTGGAGGGTGCCGATTTGAACAATGACGATAAGGCGAAAGAGGTAAGTTCTGAAAGTCCTTTAGCTCAGCTTTTCGATTCAGTAGATAATGGTCCCAAAGATGACGAAGAGGAGCTAGGGAAGATGAAGTCCAAATGTTTCACCAGTGGACTACCCCTTACAACCTCAGAAATAGACAAGCTGGACGCCATGTTGGAGGTCCTTTTACGACCTCCACCCTACCAAATAATTTCAACACACCCCCTGATCTAAATGCAAATAATAACCCAAGTTTTCCCCACACACCCATGTGGTACCTCAGCAGAAATAAACAGCAAAATAATAGCCATAACCAAGCCGCTAGCTCCTCCCAGAACGTTCCCCATGATCAAGAAGTTGAGAAAATGGGTGAATATATTACTGAAGAAATCAAAAAGGTGAAGCTAAGTGTATCTGCATTTGAACTTCTAAAGGTGCCTACCGTCAGGAATGCATTTTTCAGAATGATAAATGGGACTCCACCATAGGGATCAACTCAGGAAGCTCCGGCAAGGAGGGTTTCTTTTGATGATCAACAAAATGAACCGGTGGTTAGGTAGATTGTCAATGGCAAAGCTGACCCGCCAGTAGGTCAACAAGCAAATAAATAGCCCAAAAGGGCCGCTAATCAGGTAGAAATCCAAGGCAAGGGTAGCGAGAAAGATAAGGCCCAAGTCGCTCAGGTGGATGTTTCCAGAGGATTGTTTCAAGGGAAATTTGAAACCCCTCGCTTTCTGACCACCATCCATGTGTTCAGGAAGAACCTCCACAATTGCTTGCTTCATTCAAGAGCCTCAGCCAATGTCATGCCTTTGAGCATGTGTAAGGCACTTGGAGTAACACCAACTCCTTCCCGACGGAAGGTGACACAACTTGATAAAATGAAGATCAGCATAGTGGGGGAAATTAATAGAATACCTATGCAGGTTGCTGTTGATCCCAAGATCCAACAGACCATTGACATTTAGGTGGACGATATCTCGAATACATACGGTATAATCCTAGGAAGGGATTTCATGAGGGCATTGAATGGATACACCGCGACTGATTACTCGCATATGTGGCTAACATCGAAAGGAATGCCGAATCAGATTCAGATTGATCGAGAACCATGGATGAGATTTATGATCACTAAGTATAATAACACGAACGAGGAGTTGTATGCCAAAATAAGTCTGGGAAATTATTCTCCAACATCATATTAGAATGAACTAGAATGCTTAGAAGACTAAGGAAGAGCAAGGTTTTCCTCGTACTTTATAGCTGGCCTACTAGTTCGACCAATGCTTCTCAGAGCACTAAAATGCTAGTTGAATTAGATGATGAGGGACTAGAAGAGGACAACAGTCTTGGACTGCTCAATGGTTTCTAGGATTTCATGGAAAAATGTGTTCAGGACCAGCTCATTCTAGGAACTCGAATGAACTTCGAGGAACTCTTGCTCACCAACTGGTGTCGAGTACACAATGTTGTTCACTCAGAATTTGACTGCTACTTGTGTCAAACAGCAATTGAACATGTCAAAAAATAGGCTACTCTGAAGGAGAAAATAAGATCAACATTACATGAATAAACATGTTCTATCCCTGTGCCCCCTAAAGTAGTTACTAAAATGAAGGCCCCATCGAAGGTGAAAGCTGGATCTGTCAGCTCTACACCCAAGGATTCTCCTGGATTTTGGACATTGCACTTTGACGGATCTAAATCCAAACACAGAGCTGGGGCAGGTTTTGAATTGATCAGTCCCAAAGGTAAATCATACTTTGTTGCTCATAGGCTATAGTTTTATTGTACTAACAACGTAGCAGAATATGAAGCTTTAGTCTTGGGTCTATTGATGGCATTAAGAAAGGATGTCAAAATGCTCCAAGTGTATGGAGATTCAGAGTTAGTTGTAAAACAGGTTAGGAAGTTTTATTCCTGCTATGACTGAAGACTCACCAACTATCGGCACCACGTATGGGATTTGTTGGAAGGGTTGGATGCATTCAATATTCAATTGATCCCGTGCACTTAGAATCACACTGCCAATGCCCTGGCATAGGTGGCAAGCACACTACAGCTGCTATCCCTATTTGGCCTCATAAGATTCATGATGGAGCTCACCTCCATCCTATCAGTGCCAGATAACATAGCCAATTTCTAGGTATTCAACGATGAAAAACATATCTTGGATTTTATCACCAGTTTGGATGTGTTTTCCACACAGATAGTTGATGAGGTTGAACCTCAAGAGGTGGATCTGGATATAGAAGGGATCATTAATCTGAAGACTAATACCATCCCTAGGGGAATGGTTCAAATAGAGCAGATATTTGACCTTGATCAGATCAGAGATCAGGATCAATAAGCTAAGAAAGATACCATTAGGGGCCAATGTGACATTCACAATCTAGGAATGACTGGGAATGCTAAAAGTGTGTTCATTGGCAAGGTGTGTGCTCTTGAAGAAAGAGTGGGGATAATTGAAGCTCTATGAAAGTATCACAATGTCATTTCCTGGAGCTATGATGATCTCAAGACATATGACACATCAATAATCACACACACTATCCCTCTTAGACCAGATGCAAAGCCGTTTCGATAGTGGCAGTGCCCTATCAAGGCTTTATTGGAACCAATAATATATAAGGAAGTACAAAAGATACTGTTAGCCAAGATCATCTTTTCGGTTAGACACTCCACTTGGGTGGTGAATTTGGTTCTTGTTAGAAAGAAAAACAAGGAAATCAGATTATGCGTAGACTTCTGCAATCTGAACCGGGCCTCAGAGAAAGATAACTATCCTGTACCCTCATTGGATGAGGTGTTACAGGTAGTAAACGACTCCCAGATTATGTCCTTCATGGATGGATATTCGGGATACAACCAGGTTATGGTGCAGTATGAGGATCGACACAAGACAGCGTTCACAAGTAAGTGGGGAACTTTCACGTATAGAAGAATGTCGTTTGGGCTAATCAATGCTGGCACCACTTTTCAGCGCACCATGGATATTGCATTCAAGGACATGATCTGCAAGTGCATAATCATCTACATGGATGATTTAATAGTATTTTCAAAATAGTGGGGTAATCACGGCGCTGACTTATGCAAAGTCTTCAAAAGGTGCCGCGCATTCGGGGTTTCCCTTAATCTGAAGAAGTGCATCTTTGGGGTCACTGAGGGGAAGCTCCTTGGACATGTCTTGTTAGAATGGGGAATTTCTATTGACCCTGAATGTATCCAATCCATCATGAAAATCTAGTTGCAAGGCAACAAGAAGGAATTAAAATCTTTTTTTTGAAAAGATTAACTTTTTCCGCAAGTTCATCACTGGCTTCACGAAAATAGTCAAACCGTTGAATGCCATGTTAAAACAGGATGCTAAGGTCGAGTGGACTCTTGAACTAAAGTAGGCTTTTATGGAAATCAAGAAAGAAATCACTGACACCCCTGTGCTAGTTAGACCTAATTACCTAAAGCCCTTCTACATATATTCTTTTGCTACAGATCATTCCTGTGCCAGTATCTTGACACAAAAGGATGACGATGGGAGCAAACATCTGATCGCATTCATGAGCACACCCTTGAAGGATGCTAAACTATGCTATCATAACATAGGAAAACAAGTGTATGCCCTTGTTAAAGGAGTCAAGAAGTTCTAGAATTATATCTTACACAACAAGGTGTTCGCTATTGTTCTTGAGCCCGCGGTGAAGACATTGCTTATGTAAAATGAGTTAGGGGAATGAAGGGAAAAGTGGATCGCATTGCTGTAGGAGTAGGATATGGAAATATAGCTGATGAGGCTAGTAAGAGGACAGGCACTCACCAGAACAATGGTAGAGGTGGTTATTGATTCGAGACTTGAAGTCATGGTACAACAGTACCAGTTGGAGGATGTCTCCCTAGGGGAGTGGTATGATGACATAGTGTATTACTTGCTGAATCATAAATGTCCACCTCATCTACAGGGAGTCCAAAGGTGAGCCCTTAGGCTGAAAAGAAGCAACTATATGTTGCAGGGCACCATATTATACAAGAAGAATCATGAAGGTATCTATTTGAGATGCCTTGGTAGGGAGGAAGTTGATCGCGTCTTTAAGGAATTCCATGATAAATTTGGGACTAGTCGCGATTTTGATTCATCCACTACACACCAGATATTGAGAGTTGGGTATTATTGGCCCACCATTTTTAAGGATGCTCATGGTCATGTTCGTACCTACCATGTGTGCCAGATTGCTTCCCCTCGAGAAAGGAATGTTGTCATCCCGTTGTAGCTTGTTTTTGAGGTGAGGCCATTCGCGCAATGGGGTCTCAACTTCATTGGTCCAATAAGCCCTCCATCATTTGTGGAACACAGGTACATTCTAACCACTTCTGATTATTGCACTAGATGGATGGAGGAAATAACTTGTAGGCAATGTACAACTAAAGTAGTGACCAATTTCTTAGAAAGTTTCATTTTAAATCATTTCGATTTCCCATATGCTCTGGTATGCGATAATGGCCTTGTGTTTGCTTCATTGAAATTCATGAGTTGGGCCTTTGACTATGGCATCACCCTTATATTTTCATCTAATTATTACCCTCAAGGCAATGGCCTTGTTGAGTCCACCAACAAGAACTTGATCACGGTGATCAAGAAGCTGCTAGATAGGAATCCCAAGGATTGGCATACCCAACTTCGTTTCACCCTATGGATGGATCACACCTATCACAAGGCCGCCCTTAGAGATTCCCCATATCATCTTGTTTATGGCTTAGAGCCCGTCTTTCCCATACACTTGAAAATCCCCACCCTCCAGTTTTTCAATGATTATTATGAAGGAGGAGATCGCAGAGAAGCTCGCCTTGCCGAGCTGCTGCACCTCGAAGAAGTATGAGATCATGCATTAGAAATTTTTGCCAAACATCAGGGCGTAGCTAGAAGATGGTTCGACCACCAAGCCAAATTTAAGGCCTTCTGCATTTCTGATCTAATCCTTTACTGGGACAAGGACCACAAAAAGAAAGGGAGACACAACAAATTTGACAAGCTTTGGCTTGGTCCCTTTCAGATTGCTGAAATCCTTGGAGATAATGCTTTCTGCTTAAAGACTCTGACTGGTGAAGACATCCCATTGCCTATCAATGGGTAGCTCCTTAAGCATTACTTCCAAGCCTGAGCTCTTCTAGAGCTATTTGTGTAAATACCTGTACATAGGTTGCAATAGGTTTCCCACTTTGTCCTTCAGTTTTGCTCATTGTCCCGACTATTTTGTTCTTGATCTTGGAAGAGTCTACCCATTCTACCATGGTGGCCATGCTTGGCTCGACAAGTGGTCTTCCCCGCTACCAACTCTTGTGCTATTCTCTAGATAAGCCCTCATTCCCTACTTCTAACTTCTAAAAGCTCCTAAGCATTGGTTTTCAACCTTCAAACTCTAAAACAAACCCAGGATGGCTATCCACTTGAATCCCCTACATTTATCATGGAACACACAAAAACACATTTTAACATTTCCAAAGAATGGTATGGTGATTACTGGGAAGAAGGGATAAGTGAAAAATCTAAAGCCTGCTCTAGTGACCACTACGATTCCCAAGCCCATGGGGAGCTTCATTGCTCACACAGCTGAACAAAAAAAAAGAAAAGAAAATATACTGCAAAGGAATATCAAATAAAAAGAATGGAGTGAAAATAACAACCGTATGGGTGTGCGAATATCTCTACCGGGGCTATGGACATCTGGCTGGCAGTAGAGCTATGTTCATGGGGTCACAACAACAACTTCATTGGGGCTATGGACGCTTGACTGGTAGCGAAGCAATGTCCAGGTTACTTTTGGGGTTAGGCGAACTACGTAACTTATCTCTCCCGATCAGTGATTGCTTGTGCTATCTCTAAGGAAGGTAAATGAACTCACCATGCAAACACCTCCATGATGATGTCGCAGTTTGATTCAACCTCACCTTCCTTAACCTATTCTCAGTTCAGTTTTGAAAATAAGCTTTGGTCTACGAAACTAGAGATCGTGGGTTCAAAATGAATATTTATTTTTATAACACCAGGAGCGTTCTCCCAACGGAGTCGCTATTTGTTGTGCCTATTGCACACACATCCCTTTCGAAATGGGGACCCTCTCTTCCCTCTTTTTTCTTATTGGGTCCTTTTGGCTTTGCCTCATTTTGCATGCCCATTTTTGAACCCTAAAAGGTCAACATATTCCCAAAAGACACATCTTAAGTTTGACCAAACTTGACCATAGTAAAAATACTAAGTCTAAAGTCAGTTCAGGTTTCCTTTGTCAAAATGCCCTTCTGACATCCGTGGTCCCTTTCAAGTCTGGACCCCCCGGGTTTCCCTCTCCGGATTTCTATCCTGGGTTTTCTGTTGCTGGTGTCCGACATCCGACGTCTTCCCAGACCCCAGACCCCAGATCCCAGATTTCTGCATCTGGGACTCCACCTGCCTTCTATCGTTCTTCACGGCCGTGGCTGGATGTCTTTCCGGCCGCTAGAATCTGGGTCGCCTGTCGCCGCCTAGGAGATTTGAACTTACCTAACTTGCTAACCACCGTAAGTAGCATTAAGTTGTATTAATTACAGTTTTGGCTATTTAAATGGATTTTTTAGTTGTCATTTTCACGTGACCGAAGTGAGAGAAATTTGCAAAGCTTTCCAACATCCAGCATTCTACACCCCCATGCCTAAGCTCTCATCCAATCGTGTCCCACGCATCCAACAACATCCTTCTTTGGGATTTCGATGTATGTCTGCCGTCTGCGTGCCTCATCTTCCTTTTCATGAAATTATGGCTTAAATCGAAGTAGAATTGTAAAAATAGGTAAAAATCTGGTAGATTAGTACTCCCACTAAAAAACCCACCTTTTAGAATACGAAAAAACCACATAAGATCATCGAAATTCAATGCCAGAGATTAACCCTACCGCTGTTGTTCTTCGGAACAGTCGTTGGCGTCTCCTGGGCCTGGACCTTCCCGTGGCCATCTGCACAAAGTGTAAACTTAGAATTCAAAATTGATAGCGGCCAAGCTTGCCCCGGATCCCGGCCTCCGGATTTGCCTTTGTAGGTTTCCGTTGTGCCCCCACCGTTTTGAACGGCCTCCCTTGAGTGTCCTCTCGAACCTCAAATCTCGGGCTCGTGAAGCCTGTTTTAGAAATGAAAAAATCGACCAAGGAATAAACTGTCCCCCAAGATCTAACCCTCAGAATTCCATTCCCAGAATTCCCTATGAACTTCGCCGTCGTGAACGGCCTGGCTTGAGCATCCTTCTGGACCTCAGACCCTGGGCTCACAAAGTCCGTTTGAACTTATAAAGGAACCAAAATTTGAAGTCTAAGCTATATCCGGTCCCCAAACTCCGAAATTCCTCCTCTGGAATTTCGTGTTGCTTTCGTCGTTCGAAACGGCTATCCCAGGATGACTTTTCGCCTCCCAAACCCCGGTCTGCTTTTCGTCGAACTTAAAAATGAACCGAGATCTGAAGACCAAGCCTCTTCTGGACCCTGGACTCCAAAACTCTGCCTCCAGAATTCTGTTCTGTTGTTGCTGTTCCAAATGGCTGAACCTGGCCGACTTTTCGGCCTCTAGACCCAGATCCTTTGTTCACCACTAGGCTTTTCCAACTCTTGAAATATGTCCCCAGGGATTACCTTTCGGAATTCCACTCCTAGATTGCCACCTCCATTTCATCATTGATAACGGCTAACCCGTTACTGCTTCCCAATGATGGTGGTCCAAGCTCCGAAATCCCACACCTGGAGTTTCATCTTCCCTGCACCATTTCAGGCGGCCTTCCTGCAACTAATACCCGAACTCCCAAATGGGGACTCAAATGACCTCCAAATCCAAAATGGACTTCGACCCACTTGCTAAAATTAGGTCTTCTTTCATGCCAACCCTCAATTGAGCGAATCCAACATCGGAATCGATTTGGGAGTCCCATACCTAATTTGCCCTTCCAAACAACATTCTACCAAGGGAACTCCAGTCCTGGGAGCTCAGGTCACCTGCCTTGCTTTTTCATAATATTTTATCAAATGATGGATATTTATCTGATATAAATGAAGATTGTGGATCTAACCTTGATGTGCAAGGACTTGTCTAAGGCCATTCTTTCATGTTTGATGTTTCTAATTCATGTCTTTTATGCAGGATTTATGGAATCAAGTGCAGAAACTTCTGGTGCCTCCAAGGAAAAGGGGAAAGGAATAGCCAAGGCACCCCGAGGCAAGGAGGATAAGGATCAAATGAAGTACAAGTTTCAAGGGGTTCCCTTACAATCCAAAATCACCACTCTTTGGAGAGATGTCAAGGATACCAATATTGGTTAGGTCGATGTTGATGAGTTTACACAAAGAGTTAGGATGAATCTGAGGATGAAAAATGAAAGGTTGATAAGGAGCAATGGACTTTCCAAAGCTACAGGCTTCCCACCAACCTTGGTGGCCCCAAAATTATTAATGGCGTGTGTAGAGGCGTATCAACTTGAGACCACAACTATAGTGCACCGAGATGGGAATATCCTTGCGGATATGTCCCCATCAGGTGTAACATCAACTTTCCACATATTCTTTCCTTTAAAAGCATAGAGGTCCCCACCATAGAAGAATGCAAGGAGTTATGGGAGCAGGATCCACTGAAATGCAAGAAACTAATCAATCAGTACTAATTGAAGGACAAGCGGGGTAGTGCCGGCAAGCTCCCTTAGGAGATTTTTCACAGAGATTTCTTCGAGGATTACCATGACCTCATGACCTTGCTAAGCCAAGTAATGGGTATTCCTACTACGGCCTTCTTCCAAAAATGGATGGTTTACTTTGTGGAGCAAATTCTCCATGGTGACAACACTGCCCTTTATTGGAGGGATATAATCAGTGATCGCTTCCACAAATAGTTTACAAGTGTGAAGAAGACCTCTAAGTTCTACATGACATTCTACTTGGTATACTCCCTCGCCAATCAATGAAATTATCATGGATTGACTGCAGTACCCATTGAGGCATCAGGAGCAGAGCTCAAGCCTTATGATAAATACCCTCAACTGCAGTACCGAAACTTCAAGAAGGATTAATATAGGGTGAACGATGCATTCATCACCTACATCATTCAATCTCTAGGAGGTGACTTTCAGAGAAGAGTTTCCCATAGTGTCAGGGCCCTCCTCAGGCAGTATGCCTTTCTCTACATACAATTTCCAAAGTTCACTTACATCCGTGCCTAGGGATTCATAGAAAGACCAAACAAGCTGCCCCGGTACCCCAATGACTGGATTATACTATTAGAGATGACTTGGCAGCTACGACACATCCATAATATCTTGAGCAACAAGAATCTGGTAGGTACACCTTACCCCATTGGGCTCGGCCAAGGGATGTACAAAATTCATACCTCCTAGTGTGCGGGATACTCGAAAAGGGAGTTGGCTGAATACCACTTCCGGCAGTATATAGCTCGGCCCCGAATGGACCCATATGGTCATATCAAAAAAGAACTGGGACATGAGTATGCCCACCTCCACAATGTTGAGCGTTTCTAGGCTAATTGTACGGATAATCTTGAAGTACGGTAGTGACACTACATGTGCATGACTGCCCTCTACGTGCGAAGAATAAACTTGTGCCCAGTTCTTGTCTAGTTTGAAGAAGATGAAGACATGGTGATCGATCCGGGATATGATGCCATCACCAATTTTCCATTTCCTATGATTGATTGGGACGAGCGAGAGCTGACGACATCGACATACTCACCAAACCCATTGAGGTCCGGACGAGAGCATTGATCGACCAACAGGTGGCCCAACTGAAACAACAAGGAGTCACCTTAACATTTAAGGGACTGGAAAGTGAACCGAGTGGCTCCAATGGTGGAGTGGTTACTGCTACAACTGGGGAAACATCCAAAACCCCACCATCAATCAAAACCAAGAAGAGAAAGGAAGCTAGTGGGCAGTTGCCCAAACCAAAGGTTTATGCTCGAAAGGCATCAGAGGGTGAGCTGCTAAAGAAACAAAGAAAAACAACCGAGGGCACAAAGACATTTGTGGTACCTAAAAGTCTGCTCCTTACGAGCAGAGGAGAAGGTTCTGACCCGCCAGGGTCTCCATCGACTACGATTCCTGCTGCTATTGCCACCATCCCACATGCTTCACTTGCAGTTTCTACTTCCTCCTAGCCTACAGTGGACATCTCTGTCCACCTTTCCTCCACCTCTCCAATCATGCAGATCATACCAGTAGATTTGTCCTCTACCATGACCTGACCAGTCTCTTCTTCCTCTATGTCTCCTTCACTTCCCTCCATTTCTGCTGCTACGATGCCTGCCCTTAGCCTCTCAGAATCCTTTGTGAAATATATGGAAAACATTCCATCTGAGCTTTCAGGGATGCTTACTAATCCAATGGTTCAAGCTGCAATAGCTCAGGCTATGGCCCACACTCCAACTGTCCCTCCCCCTACCGATCCACCAAGAATGGAGGCGATAATGTAGATATCCGATGAACTTGAGTGACGATAGCTAGAGGGTACAAAGGGGCTAGAGGATGAAGAATTTGAATACCATGAGCATCCACTATTCGAACGTTGGGAGATAGATGAGGTAGCCTACAAATCCTCTAGTGAGAGCGGTACAAATAGCAACATCGGTGGTTGGGGAACAAAGAAAAAACCTATAATGTCTCCACCATCGATTTGGGAGTGGCCACGAGGGAGCAAAAGGTCGATCACCTCTAAGAATCGGTCGTAATGGTGGTGCACCTTATCCAGTAAGATAAGGTGTCAAAGGAGGAACTCAAGGCACAAGTGGTCGAGCTAACAACCTATATTTAGCAATGGTCATCCTCGGATGAGCATCCCACCAAGTCATCAGCCCTGCCTCAGTTGCTATCTCAAGAGAAGATCAATAAATTGGAGAAAACAAGGAACTTGGATAAGCCTACGAAAAACTAGTTCCGGCAGGTCTTAGACATGGGAAACATAGGTATCAACTTGGTTGTTCGAACAATAAATAAGTTCTTGGAAGTACAAAGAACTCTCAAGGGTACAAGATAGATCTGTGAGGAGTTCCCCATGAAATACAAAGCAACCTATCCAAAGATTGAGGCCATACTCGCATTGCTAGGTGAGGTTTGGGAAAAGGACCTCGCCCTCAAGGGTGATGACCACTGGTTAGTGGATGTATGGAAGCGAGATTTCAATCACCAGAGGAAAAGGCTAGAGCAGATCCTAGAACGGATGGCACCGGATATCGAATGGGCCAAGGATTCCAGAGAGGATTGCATTCGGTATCTCAAGCTAATGACAGGGTACAAGCTACCTGTTGTTGAAATTAATCTAGAAAGCATAAAGTCCCACTTCTTAAAGAACATGGAAGATGGGATGTCGGCTGAGGTTACCACGGATTTCTTGAGTTTTGCCACTCGAGCCTTCACCTAGTTAGAGCTTTTTAGAAGCAATGCTACCAAGTATGAAGAAGACTGGAAGAAGCTTGTCAGCAATTCCTAGGAATGGAGCTACCAAGTACTACAATCAGATATCATGGAGTTAGATAAGCTCCAACCAGTGATCTTGAACTTCATAGAGTATGCAGCTTTAAAGAGGCACGAAGGCAACCCTATCATCGATGAAGAATTCCTCAAAGAATAGTTGCAACAAAGGGAAAACAACAAAAGGATGAAAGTGCTATAGTGCTGCCACCATATGACAAAATAGGGAAAAGATAAGAAATGTTTTATAAATGTAATATATTTAGGGGTAGGTGAAACCCTAGTGTAAAGTGAATCCTGGACACACAATAGAATCAAATCTTGGCCACTCATTTTTCTTTTTGAAACTATAAATAGGGCTCTCCTCCTATCATTTAAAGAGAGTTGAGTTGTTGTAAAGGCATGCTGTAGGAATTTTAATAGAAATACATTGACTTGGTGCATTTCTAGGTTTCTTCTCATGTTGCATGGTTCATCTCCCCTTAGTTAAAACTTTGCTTCAAGCTACTTTGTTGTTCTAGTTTCCTTTAGTTAGCTTTGGTAGATTTAGTATGTTGTCTTTGATTATGAAGTTTTTTGTTGTGTATGCTTCTCTTGTCCATACTTTTGGTCATTTGCTGCTGCTAGGTGGCTATGTAAAGTTAACTTGGACCTTAATTTCATTATTGCTCCTTAAAATTTTTCTTTGTTCACATTTATATGGCAAATGAATGATGAATATTTGTAGTCCTCAGAAGA
Organism: Sequoiadendron giganteum; assembly: GCA_007115665.2. NCBI lineage: Eukaryota > Viridiplantae > Streptophyta > Pinopsida > Cupressales > Cupressaceae > Sequoiadendron > Sequoiadendron giganteum. The sequence goes on along the minus strand of CM021106.1, from coordinate 352,913,964 downwards.
TAGCATAGATTTCATGACATTTTGAGAATTCAGATTTAATGAAATTCTATTTAAGGGAACTGTCCACAGTAGGAACCTCCATGATCACTGTTCATCGGTAGTTGCAGGTCCAAGAACCATCCTTCTTCCTCACCCTTTTCTCCTTTTTTTAGAAACAATCTGTGCTAAGGTTCATTTCACATTGAAAAGCCAAATCTAATGAAACAATGGAGTCCAAGACTGCTACCTGAACCTGTAGCAAGTTGCAGTAATTTCCCATTTAAAGAACTACATCCAAAGACCCAATTCTCTTACAGCTTTAACTCATGCAAGACCACCTTGTGATTCTAGAAAAATCACATCAAACAACTGATATATTCCAAGCATCATCTTGACCTGACATCTGAGAGACCTTAGGATGGTGTTCTGCAATTTCATTGTGGAAGATTGTCTTTCAAGAGAGGTAATAAACCTCTATATTACCTATGTTGTGAAGTGCATAAAAACACCATCAATAGTAACATATTCGACATTCTAAATTCTTCTAATTCTCTTTCCAACTTGGATATTCTGAGAGCTGTTTGTATTTTCTCTTCCTCTCTTTCATTTAAATTTTCATTATCAGGATATATTTCTTCTTCTTCTATTTGTTGTTTTCCCTCACGATGTACAACTGCTTCATTGAGTTGAATTCTCTCTTCCTATTCAATTTCAACATTTGTCATTTTACTATCCTGAAAAATTTCTATATCAGGTATCTCAACTTCATGTTCAATTTCCATACTTGATATATTAATATTATGGAATGGAGAATTAGGTTCTGAAAATTGAACATCCCGAATAGGGGAATGATGAGGTGACAAATGTTCTTCTAAAGTATTACATTCTTTTTCTATCCTTTCTTTTTCAAGCTCTACTTCTTGCAACTCTTCCTCTTCAAGCTCTTTTTACTCAGCTTCTTCTTCCTCAGAATCATCTAGATGGATGGTAGAAGTAGGCTTTTCAGACTCAAATTTGTCTTGTTCCTTTTTTGTGTCTCTAACCTAGTTCTCCTTTTAGGTCTTTCAATTTTTGCAATTTTCTTCTTCTTTTTAGAACTCTTTTTCTTAGTTTTTGAATTCTCCGAGGTTTTCTTTTCTTCAAATTTTCTCTTCTTCGCAGAAACAAAGCTCTTTGAATTGTGTTTCTTAGTTTCCCTTACTTATTGAGCAAGGTTTTATTTTGAACTCTTTTTTTTTTATTTTCTTTGCGGTAGCAGAACTCTCTAGATTTTGTTTCCTAGGCCTGCCAATAGGTTTAACTAGGTTCTTAATTAAAACCCTAGTTCTATCAATCTTAATTGTTCTAGCTTTAGAAATTATAGGTTTTCCTTTTTCCCTATCAAAATTCAATAGAAATTTCCTCCATTCTTCCTCCCAGTTAGGTTTCCGCATGAAATGGTTCTTAATAATTAAATGCATTAAACCATGATGAGCTACTTTGTTTTCTTTTTCTTTTCATCTAATAGCTATTTCAGTAAGTTGAGAAAAGAGAAAAGAAAGTAAATTAATCCTTACATCAGGTCTAGTTGCTCCATGCCTGACATGATTCAATAGCTTAAGTTTTGGCCCCAGAATGGTTGCAAATTGACCTTCACAAGTGAAGAACTTCATAACATAGAGTGCAATGGATGCCCAAGGTTCTTGCAAACTTCCTCACTGAATACCCTTATTCTTCCCTTTATGTATATGAAAAACAGGCAAGGGCTCTCTAGGAACATGAAATACTTCAAGTAGCTCTTGCAAATTTGAAAGCTTGGGTTGAATAATGTCACCTTCTGCAGGAATTCCTGACAATGCACTAATTATAGCAATAGATACTTTAATGGGTTCTCCCCTGACCACCGTAAAGTTGATATGGAAGTTTTTGATAAATTCCAGCACAATTTCCCACTCATAGCCTTCATATTTGAGCAAGAAATCTAACCATCTAGCATGTTGTAAATACCTTCTAGATTCAGCATCTAAAGTTACTCTCTTTGGATTTTCCATTCTTGTATACCCATCCTTACAAGACTAAAATTCTTGAGCTCAAAGATTACTAGTAATGTCAAAATTTCCAGAAATGACAATCTTATGTATGAAATGGTGACATTAATTTATTTTGAAAAGGAATGACAAGATATCATAATGAATGCAGTATTAACTGCATGTACTTTGCATGTCTATTATTTCTCATTGATGTATTGAAAAAAACATGTCACGTACATCACAATCTGATTACCCATCACATCACCTCAAAATTATCTTTTCATCTTTATTACCCAATTAAGTAATGAGAGGTTCATTTATTCCTTTAAAAAAAATTTCATCTCGCTTTTCGAACAATCATAATTTAATCTATTAAGTACACTTTATAAACTATATTGATTGTACTTCAAAATTTGAAAAATTCCTAGAGATATAAATGCTTACCTATCAATGATGGAAATTTCAAATGATGGTGAATAATTGTGATACATTTCCACTTTTAACTGCACAATCAACAACTAGAAATCGGTCTCAATAAAATCATTAATGAAAGACACGTTGAGCTCAACCCTTGTGGGAGCGGACTTGTTTCCACGTGTCAAGTTAGAAAAAAAATTGTTTGAATTTTTCTTGATTTAACCCCGTACCTGCACATCACACAAACGCATTAGTAATAACTAAAGCTAAAAAGCTTCCGACAATACAAAATCATTTTATGTGCTCCTGATTTAACATTTGAAAATATCTTCAACCTGATTTATCAATCTCAACTGGTCAAAAAAGATTAGGAATGATCATGAGTAAATTTGAAAAATTTAATCATTTGGACTTCTTTAAATCATGCGTGATCAAGAGCTATTATAAGCTTGAGTTAATTCAATTCTATTGATCAAGCATGATCAAGAGCCTTTTTTTTATGAATTTTCCGCAAAGCAAACTGCCATTTCTGGTTTTCAATTTACTCTGTTTATTCATACCCACCAATAATAGATTTAAGGATTGACCATTTCACCTAAAGAAGAAAATTATTCCTTAGTAAAATGCTCAATTCTTGCTTGAAGCTCTGAGATAAATTCCTCTTTTGATGTTGTCTTGTGATAAATCTTGAGCCTATGCCCATTTACCAACATTTTTTTCTCTCTCCATCTATGGGTGTTAACCGAACAACTCCATTATCAAACACTTGTTCAATTTCATATGGCCCAAGCCATCTTGTGTGTAGTTTTCCTTTAAATTCCTAAAACCTTGAATCAAATAACAAAGCCAAATCACCTATAGTAAATTTCTTACTACGAATATTTTTATCATGCCATTGTTTCCTCTGTCCTTCAATGAATTTTGTTCGGTGCAAAGCTTTAGTTCTCATCTCATCCAATTTATTCAGTTGCATTATTCTATTCCTATGTGCTTCAGTAATATCTATCCCCACATTTACAACTATTCTAAGTGTTTCTAACTCAAACTCAATGGGAAAGATAGGAGTCTTCCCATAAACCATCTCATATGGTGAAAATCTAGTAGTTGTCTTCCATGTTGTATTGTATGCCCATACAACTTCAGTTAACCTATCAGACCAATAATTCTTCTTAGATGAAACTATTTTTGTGACAATATTTTCTAATTCTCTATTGGTTACCTCTACCTGCCCATTTTCTTGAGGGTGGTAAGGAGATGATTTCCTATGTTGAATTTGATATCTTTGAAGAAATACTTGAAGCATTACAGACACGAATTGTGGCCCTTGATCTGACACAAGTTCTTTAGGTGCTCCATATCTTTGTAGAATATTCTTGTATATGAAATCTGCAACTTTTTCCTCTTTAGCAGTTGGAAATGCTTTGACTTCTACCCATTTTGTAACATAATCAGTACATACTAGTATATAATGATTTCCCTTCGATGGAGGATCTTTTGGGCCAAAAAAATCAATACCCCATTTTTCAAATAGTTCAAGTGATACTTGTGTTTGTAGTGGAATCTATATTGATCTTGTAGGTCTCCCCATTCTCTGACATTGATCACAATGTTTGATGTAATGAGATGCATCCTTAGTCATAGTAGGCCAGAAATAGCCTACTCCTAAAAACTTATGAACTATTCTTATTGTAGAGTAATGTCCTACCCCTAGTTCATCATGACATGCTTTCAATATATCATATACCTTAGTTTCCTGCATGCATCTTCACATTATATGATCTGGGCATATTTAAAAAAAAAAACCATTAATCCATTCAAAACGAGAGCTTTCCCTAATCAATTTATTTTTCTATTTTGCTGAAAAATAAGAAGGATATTTCCTAGTTACAAAGTAATTTTCAATATCAACAAACCATGGTGATTGGATTGATATTGCAAATAGGTGTTCATCAGGAAACACATCTTCCATAGGTTTTTCATTACCCTGCAAAACTATTCTTGATAGAAAATCAGCTACACCATTATCTCTACCGGGTTTATCAATGATAGTTATATCAAATTCCTGAAGTAACAATAACCATCTAATTATAAATCCTCCCAAAACAACATTATTCATGAGATAATGCATAGTTGCATGGTTAGTATGCACAAAAGTTTTATATCCAGTGATATAATGTCGAAATTTATTTATAGCAAACACAACCACTAGGAATTCCTTCTCAGTAGTAGTGTAATTTAGTTCTGTTGGATTGAGATTTTTTCTTATATAATATATAGCATGCATTGCTCCAGATTCATCCTTCTACCCAAGAACTGCTCCAATTGCAAAATTAGAGGCATTAGTATCAATATGAAATGACTTTCCCCAAATCAGACCAACAAAAATGGGTGAAGTTGTTAAAGATTGCTTGATTTGATCAAATGACTCTTGACAAGATGAAGTCCAAAAAAATTCAGAGTCTTTCTTTAACAAAGTAAACAGTGGACCTGCAATTATACTAAATCCCTCAATAAATCTTCTATAATAACCAGAGTGTCCCAAAAAACTCCTTACATCAGTTTGATTCCTAGGTGCAAGTATTTGCAAAATGATTTCAATTTTCTTTGGGTCTACTTTGATTCCTTCTTTTGACACATAATGCCCTAGAAAAATTCCTTTTTTCATCATTAACAAAATATTCTCATGGTTTAATGGCATTCTATGTTCTTTACATATGTTTAGGACTCTATCTAGAATTTTCAAGGACTCTTCATAAGTTTTCCCATGGACCATGAAATCGTCCATATAAACTTCTACACATGTTGTTGTTAAGTCTGCAAAAATTACAAGAACAATACGTTGAAAGGTTAGAGGATCATTACACAACGAAAAAGGTAGAACCCTATAAGCAAACGTACCCCATGGACATGTAAATGTAGTTTTATCTTGATCCTCTAAAGCCACCTGTATCTTGTTGTATCCACTAAACCCATCAAAGAAAGAAAATAACTACTTCCAGATAAGTTATCCAATACCTAATCTATGAAGGGTAATGGAAAATAGTCTCTTTTTGTAGTCTTATTTAGTTCTCTATAATCCACACACACTCTCCATTTCCCACTTTTCTTAGGTACAATGACGAATGGAGAAACCCATTTGTTGTCCGAAATAGGATAAATGAATCCTACCTGGAGAAATTTCTCTATTTCTAATTTCACAAAATCTCTTAGAGCAGGGTTAATTCTTCTTTGGGGTTGTCTTATAGGTTTGACATCCTCAATATAGATGTGGTGTGTAAAAATGTCTGGATGAATTCCTCTCATATCCTTATAATCCCAAGTGAAGGCTCCTATATTTTTCTCTAAAATTCCTTTTAGTCCTTCTTCTTGTTTTGTTGTTAAAGCATTGTTGATAAGTAAAAGTCTATCAGCTTGAATAAGGATTTTTTTTTCTTTTCTTGAAGATACAAGGGATCACCGATTAATGTGTTTAAAGTACAAGGATGTCGAAGAAGTTGATGAAGTAACCTATTCTCATCTTTTTTTGTGATGTTAGCAAAATGACAACATGATGAAGTTTCAGATTTACTACATCATCCTAGATCCTCTTCTCTTATGTTCATAGAACCCCGATATTCCTCAGCATGTTCTACCAAGGTCACCATTGCAAGGCCCCTTATTTCTTCGTCCTCAAAATTAGGATCATCAATCTAGATTTGGTTATCAGATGTTAAAGATGGTTTAGCTGGTGGATATATAGTCACTTTTTTTTTTCATCCCATTAGAAATAGTCATACTACCTGACCTACAATCAATGAGTGCAGTAGCAGTTGCTAACCAAGGTCTCCCTAAAATAATAGGATAACCCCTCTTCCTTTGTTTAGTTTTTAACACAAGGAGATCAACAGGATAATCCCAAGTCTCAATAGTGATAATGACATCTTCAAGAATTCCATTAGGTTTTGCAATTGACTGGTCAACTAATTGTAAGATTGTAGTTGTTGGTTTAACATTCATAATCCCAATCGTTTCAGTTGTTTCAATAGTAATAACATTAATGGTAGCTCCCAAATCAATAAGAACATTTTGAATTTCAATAACATTAATGCTAAGGGTAATCACAAGACTTCCTGGATCACCATATTTTTGTGGAATTAGCTTCCCTAAGAGGACATCAGACAACTTTCCTCCAACTTGAATTGTAGGGGGAATCTTCTTTTTCCTCCTAGGTGTCTTAACACATAGAGATTTAACCACCTGGTTGATCTTTGGAATATCATGAATAACCCTCAACAAGGGAATTTTTATTTCTATTTTCTTGAGTTCATCAATAATCTGTGGATCAATCAGATCATGAAGGAAATGGTGCTTGTTTAAGATTATCTTTATTGACTTATTTTTCTATTTCCTTCATTAAATCTTTTTGTTGATCTTCCTTAGTTTCATCAGGTTTTGTTGGTATAACTCTATTCCTCAAATGAATATCTCTTATTTCAATGTTATTCAAATTAACTGTGTTAGGATCAGCATTACAGGTGGGTTTTTGAGTTTTAACATTCTTTAGATTAGGAACTGGCCGAGTAGGTATCTAAGGCTAATTGACTGATTCAGAGCTTGATTGTTGGTTTTGTCTAGTTAACTGATTTTGATTCCTGGGTCTCTTTGGCCCCTGATTATGCCATTGATTATTTCCTTGATTAGGTTGCCATTGGTTAGGTTTCCATTGGGTCTGAGTTGGTTGCTTCTGAAACTGGTTTGGCTACCATTGAGGTTGGTTTGGCTACCACTAAGGTTGGTTCCATTGTGGATATTCAGTTTGTCCCCATGATGGTACCCAAGGATTTTTCATGGGTGGAAGTGGATTCTGCATTTTTTGGGGATTCCACTGAGCTTGAGGATTCCATTAACCAAGATAATTCCATTGATTATTCCACTGATTTGAACCCCAATTAGAATTGTTTTTAGGTTGACCAAAGGCAAGGTTAAACTGTCTTTGTCCTACAAAATTCAATTCTTCTTCTACTAGTCTCTTCAATTGATTCCTAATTTTCAGGAGGAGACTACATTTACCAGTAGAATATATTTTTTAACATATGTCACATAAATCAACCTGATTAAAAGGACATTCCCTCAGTGGATTTTTATCCCTACATTTAGGATAGTAGATGGCCAAAGGTTCAACTATTCTTTTATCAAGCTGAGAACTGAGATGAAAGAGAATGCTTGTTTTTAAATTTGCAATTTCTTCCATGACTTTAGAGATATCTGATGAAGAACCTTTCTTCTTTTTCCTATAACCTTGTCTTGTCCTGGAATAATTCCTACAGATTTCAATGATTTCCTCGAATGACTGTTTATTAATATCCCCTTTTCCTATCAAATTCAAATTGTCTGTGGAATCATCATCAATGCCTTTTAAAAAGATAGACTTACTAATTTCTTGATCTAATCCATTTCCACACCTTTTTAAAACAAAATTATACCTATCTACATAGTACTCTAGACTCTCATCTTCCAATTTCTTCATTTTAAATAGTTCTTCCTTCCTATCCCCTTCTTTGCAATAATCTTTATATTTATTTAAGACTACTATTTCCATTTCATCCCAAGTATTTATTGAATTTGCAGTTAACCCCATAAACCATCGTAAAGCTGATTCTTTAAGAGTGGATGGAAACAATTTCAACTTTTGATTGTCAGATGTATAATCATAAGTCTGACATAACACTTTAAACTCAAATAAAAACTGATCAAGATCTTCCACTATTTTCTCTCTAAATGTAGATAAATTAGAAGGTGAGATATTTTTAATTGGTGGTTCATTAGCTTGGACATTTATGGAAATGGGAAAAGAAAAAGTTTTTTTGGGAACCTCCTCCTCCTGATCTTTATCTCCCTTATTTTCTAACTAGGTAGATTATGACCTAGCAGAGGGTGAACTCATAGCACCAGCCTGGGACTCTCCCTAATGATTCTCTAGATTTCCTCTTACAAGTCTTCCAGACTGATCTCTGAACAAATTCATTAAATGATCTTATTGACACTTAAGGCATATATTTTTCTTTTTAAATCCAAATTGTCCCTAGGAACGGTGCCAAAAATGATGGTAGGAAGTCATTGATGTCATAGTTCCCACTCATTTAATTTATTTAATGTCAACCTAGGGGTGTCTAAAGCTATCTACGATAAGAGTTGGATCAGTCTTTGGGGTGGTTTTGGTATTTTTGGCATGGTTAGGAGCGATTCAAAGCTATTTTTATTTTTCCTTCTTATAAGAGTTTTTCTGAACTAACATTTTATTCTTGATTTATCCTAAATGACCTTAGAAATGGAATTTGAACATATAAATTTCATTCCAAGACAAATAGTTTATAAGGGAATGGAGGATTAACTTAATCTAATTTGTAGAACATTGAAATCTATTTGAAACTTGAGTAATTTCTTTGCAAATAAACTATTCCATTCCTCACTTACTAGATTGACAAGTAACTATCTTCCTTTGCACATTATCCATTAAAATGATATTTTAGATTATCTCAGTTATGCAAATGATCTTGAACTAAAAATGAACTATACAACTTGATAAAACAATGTGAAAACAATGATGCAGTACAACTTTGATCTAAATTATCTTTTAACACATAAAAATGAAATGATTTCACCTTGAACTAATAGGGAAAATGAAGCATAATAGTAATAATCAAATAATCAAATCTTAACAACTAACAAGGTCACCTCATTCAGAAAGCGAGCTGAAGGAGTCCTTGAACATAGTGTTGAGATCAACTTTCTTCTTATTTCCAAATATTGTGCCCAAATAGGGTCAAATTACATAAATGATTCTAATCTTAAAAATAGAGGGGAAATTACATGAGAAAGATCAAAAAATTGATACGATCTAACATCCAATTGCATTGGCCCTGGATATAAATATCCAACATTATTTTAAAAAATAACAAATAAGTGAGAAAATTAATCTACTCAAATTCTAAAAGAAGCACGCATGAATAAGTTGGCATGGATCTATGTAACTTTCTTCAATTGCGTTGATTTCCAGATTTGTGAACTGGTGTGCAGTGTTGGAGATTGAGTTGTAGTTGGTAAAATCTTCATTCAGCATGATGAGTCATAAAAACAAAATCAGCATATCATAACTCATTGAAGGATGAGAGTCAAACAATCCTCCAATACATAATAAATGTATACATATGATAAAGAATTCATAGATTCATCATCACATTTTAATCATGCATATAAAACAATATAAGCACTTATATTAACCATCCATATTCTAAGTCTTTATATATTCATAAGTTCATAAAACATACATAAAAGAGAAGATTATGAGTTTTTGAAACAATATATAAAGTATTAAAAAGGTTAAAAAATTAATGATTATGAGGTCAATGCAGAGCCTCATCAATTAGTCCCATTCTAAATTTTTGAAAACTTTGAATGTGATCTTGAGCTCCAAGGTCTGCACTTGCTTCATTTTCGATCTCAGGTTCTAAAACTTTTGGATTAGGCCTGTAGGCGAGTTTCCTTGAAGATGACAACTTTGTAATGCAATTTTACAACTTTTACAAACTTTTCACTTCAAATGATCTTTGGGACTTCAACCTAAACCTATAACCACAAAAATGCAAGATGGGAAAATCTTTTTGATTGTTAGTAAATGGGAGTCTTCCTTGGTCAAACCCCTTGTTGGTAATTAAACCTTGAAATGAAATAAAGCAATGAAGGGAAATATTGAATGAACATGCAATGCTACAACTCACCAAACCCTTGTAAAGTCTACAAACTTGTGTGAAATGGCTACAATGGATATGGATCTTGAACCAAAGATATGGACTTGAATTGTTGGCTTGAATCAAAACCCCACATCACAAATGTTAGCACAACACACATGATACAAGGTCTTTGATATGATGCATTAATCTTGATGATGACTCCAAATTCTTGATGAATTGCTCTTGAATGCTCTTGTGACCTCCAATTTGATAATATTAATGTGCTCACAGAAGACTTTAATTGAAAATGAATGAATGAACCTTGTATTTATACTTATCTATGCTTAATATCCTGAAATTACATCACACTAAGTTGACACATGAATTCATTAAATAAAGTAGGCTAAATCTTGCTAGAATTTGAAATTAAATCCCAAAAATGACTCAAGGAGGACTAAGATTCCCTAGGTGGCATCTTAATCCCAAGTCACGAAACATGGGGCACAGACATGAAAAAGGGGCCCAATTAAGATGCCTCAAAATCAAGGTCCTGAGACCTTTGGGGGACAAAGACGCCTTATGTGGCATTTTAGTCTAGACCCAAAAATCAGGGAAATATAGATGAGAATCATTGTATAATTATTTATGCATTGGAGAATGTTAGGATTAGCTAGGAAAAGATGCAATTAATAGGGCTTGTGGACACAAGATAGGACCAATTAAGACATACAAAAGGATAAATAAAGCAAGGTGGGCCCAGACAACTATGAAAATGCAAGGGTATGCATTTTAATACACTACACATTTGAGTAGCACCATTCCAAGAACTTACTTACCATGTTCGGTTTTTGGTTGAGGTAATAAAGAAAATAGGGAAGGGACTCTTTTCCTTGGCATGTCAAGATGATACATTTCCTTTACATAGCCTATTTGTCCATTCCATTTTCATGGATTAATCATATCTTATAGTGATGATTGGTAAGCCTACTAAGAAATAGGTACCCACTTGAACTAGGATTATAAATTCTTGTGATTCAGTTAAATATTTTTCTTTGTTCCAAAACATTTCAAACAAATATCAACATGTTTCAAAAAAATTTAAACCCTTTGGTTTAAGCATGGATTCCCTTTGAAAAGCCTTGATATTGATGATTTTAATAAGGATTTTGTCCTTAGAGACTTCTAAATATTTTGGCTTATATCTCAATCCATAATTTTCAAAGTCAAAATAGGTAACCATGCCCTTAACTTCATGATTTTCACATATTGGACATTGTGGAATGAATGATGTTTTTGACGTAGACATTTAGTTTGAAACATAAGAATGACAAGTGTTCGTGGTATTTAAAGAAAATCATTAATCAACATAAATTGACAAATTGAACCCCACATATGTGCTTATCTTCATGACAATTTGGAATTCGATTAATCTAGTTCAATAACCAAACCTTGCACCAACTATCATACAACCCAACTTTGAGATCATTGATGAAGAAAAAATAGACATAATCAGTAGTTTAAGGAGCTTCACATTTCAGACAAAGGAAACACCAAACCAATGGAGAAATACATCAAACATCTTAGACAAACAAGAGTCAAGAGCCAATATTGCAGCTAGAAGGCTCATATTACAACCTCCTATATGGCAATAGATATCCTCTATTCAAATATAAAACACACAAACTAATTCCCACACATGTGATTTTCTTCATGATATCTCACAAAATCAAAATCCCTAAACAAAGATCCACATACTACATTTTTGAAAAGAGGCATCATAGTCCAAAATAAATCAAAAGGCACATCTCGAAGATTTACCACAACTAGGACATCTTGTTAAGAAATTTTTATGCATTCCCTTTAAGGGGTGACCCAGATTTGTATGTCCAAATTTTTCCCCTTATTTAAATAAACATTCATCTTTTAGGGTTTGAAGTTACTTTAGAGGGTAAAGAATTTTTCTCACTACCTTGGTCTTTTAACACAACGGTTCACTCTAGGTTAACATTATTGGGTCAAAAAATTTCATCCACTCTTTACAATATTTCACATTTCACTTCACCAAACTTTATAAACCTTTTTGTCACACCAACACTTTTTGGATTTAGACAAAAGATCAAAGCAATCCCCCAACCTAGCTATGTTGTGTGTGAAATAGATTCTTTTCCATGAACTTAGTTCATCTAGTTATCACATTTTGTGGACAAGTTTATCTTGAAGGTCACAAGTCTACCTTAAATATCTACGAGTTCATAAACACCTTTTTTCAAAACATCAAATCTCTTTGTCTAAAAGGTGTGGTTTAAGATTTGAGAAATTTTATGCTCCTGTATCATTCCCATAGGTGACCCATAATTTATGGTTACAACAAGATAACAATACAAGATAAATATGGAACAAGCCAAAGATACATCCATTGCAAGTGATCCAAATTGAACAAAATTTTATCCAAGAAGCCATTCTACCCATTCACAACAACCATAGAATACCTTAAGATATGAGGTAGAAGATGTCACCAAAAAACCAATTGAGTTTGATAATGAAGAGCTCCTTGAGTATAAACAAATTCATCAACCCCAAGAAGGTGTGGCTCCCACTTTTCTTGAACAAAATTTGACACAAGGAGTAACCCAAACCACAAATCAACCAATTGCATCCTTTGGGCCTAGCCAAACATTAACTCCTAGTCTTGCAACTAGGATTGTCATTGATCTCAATCAGACTCTCCCTTTGGGAGGAAATACACTTTTGGGTACCCAAAACACCAATATTCTCCAAAACACCACTTGGACACCTGCATTTGGTGCCCCACCACAATCTTCCACCACTGTTTTAGAGAACTTTCTACATCCACACAAACCACTCACGATTCATAACTCAATGACAACCTCTAAATTTTGAGGGCATCCATCTTTGTCCATCCCTACAAGTACCACAAGTATGCCCAATATCACACAAGGTAGTGTGGACCAAGTGTCTCAAGTAGACTAACAGGGGTATGTGAACACCCTTACACAAAATCAACCCTTAGCACAAATAGGGACATATTTATCCAACCAACCCATTGGTTCATCAAACCCATTGGTTTCACACAACACATCGATCCCACCTATCATCAACCAAAACCCAGGAAAAACTTCGATCACAAACCACATCAACCAAGGTAATCCCTTGGTCCCACATAAAACACAACAAGGGAACCCTCAACACATCAGCCAAGGGAACCCTTTCAATCAATTGAAGCAAGGTCAAAATGTGCCATTGACATCACAATACCAAATGACAACATCATAATATTTTCCATGGGTCCCCTAAAACATGCAAAATCAAATGGGGCCCCAACCTTAAATTCCTCCCTCACAATAGACCATCTTACAAGGAATGATAAACCAACACAAGTCACAACCACCTCAAATCAATCCTCAACCTATGATCACCCAAAATGCACCCCAACATCAAAATACTTCCATGTTACAAGATCAAAAAACTCACACTCTATCTTTGCAACAAGCACAACATGATTATCAATAAGACTTACAACAAAAACAAGCTCAACAAGCCAGCCTAGTGGTGCAACAACAACAACAAGAAGCTCAACAAGCTGCCCTAGTGGTGCAACAACAACAACAAGCAGCTCAACAAGCCACTTTAGTGGTGAAACAACAACAATAGAAATCCCAACAAGTTGCCTTTGTAGTGAAACAACAAGAGGAAGCTCAAAAAGCCACCCTAATGGTACAAAAACAACAACAAAAACAGCAATAACAAGCTCAATATCAAGCCCTAGTGGCACAACAACAAAAAAAAGCCTAGCACACAACCTTAGTCGCACAACAATGAGCTCAACAAAAAAAAACCAACAACAAGCTTTTCTCTCCCAACAATACACTCAACAACAATAGAAACAACAAAAACAAGGATTATACTATGATCCTCAAATAAATTTCAACCAAAGTGCATTAGGAGGATATATACCACCACCACCATCACCTTCACAATACCCAACACCACCCTATAGACCATACAATGCTCCATCATACACAACATATACACCACCAAACCCACAAGATGATGTGGAAACACAACTTAAAACATTAACACAACAAATGTAGGACATCCAAATGGGAAAAATTAAGAAACCCCATACACAAGAAAACTTATATCCTTATCCATTCAATATAATCATCATAATGGTACCTCTCCCTCACTGTTTTGAGGTCCCCAAATTCGATAAATACAAAGGGAGGGGGAATCTTGTGGACCATGTCAAAGAATTCAATTTCATGTGTATGGAGGTTTCCTATAATGATTCTTACTTGATGCGCCTCTTTCCATGGAGTTTGATAGGCCCTTCCATCAATTGGTTTTCACAGTTACCTCTAGGTATCAAAACCTTTCAAGAAATCATTGATAGATTCATAGATCACTTCTCCTTAAACCTTGATGTGGATGTAATATTAGAGGAATTATACACAATCAAGCAAAACGAAGGAGAATTATTTGCTAATTTCTTTCAAATATGGAGACAAAGAGCAAGTAAGAGTAAGTGGCCTCTTCCCGATGAACAACAAGTGGGGTTATCATAGCGAATGTTGAACCAGATTTATCCTTCCACTTAAAGATACAATCCATCACCACTTATGATGAGCTTGTCCCTAGGGCCCTCAACATTGAGAGAGCCTTAATCTCACAAGTGAATATGCAAGTGTATAAATACAACCACCCAACAACTAGTTCAAATGAAAAGCGCTACATTTGGACTAAGAACAAAAATGTAACAAATGATGGAATTGTGGATGCTAAAGTGGTCATAAGTTCTCCTAGGCCAAAAATCAACCAACCAATCATCACACCAACCATACAATAAACACCATCACCACAATTTAACAATTAGGTCAATAACACTGAAACACAACCAAGACAAACCCCCAATTGAAATAACTATCCAAAACATAAATACACAAAATTGGGAGAACCTTTTGAATCTATCATGAAGAAATTGGTGGAGTCAAACTTGATTACACTCCCAAATTTCAAAAAATACCAAGAACCGCAAGATAAGCCACCTTGGTACAATGAAAAGGATCTTTGTGACCTTCATAAAATCAAAGAACACACAAAATTGAACTACATGAAACTAAATAACATCATCCAAGACCTTACCAAGAATGGAGATTGTGTTGTTAGAGTAAGTGGATTAAATAAACAGTAAACTAACACACCAATAAGACATTATATTGAAAGAAACTAATCTAGAAAACATAAATGCAAAATCTAAACAATAGAAACTCCTTAAAATTAGTCCCATTGTCCTCTATCTCCAAGGATTTGATTAAAGTTGCTGGCTCTCAGTTGTGTAAGCAGAAGCTTGTTGAAATGACAACTTGGGAGAATGAGATTGATTGAAAATGCATGTGTATTGCTATATGATTTAAGCTATGGAATGATCTTGAAATGCTAAAATGCTATGATATTGCTAGAATGTTGATTATGCTAAATTGAATACAACTATAGTAAGTGCATATGAAATCTAGGATTCGGGGTCCCTTTCAACTCATAAGAAGGTTGTATTTATAGATTTTTGGAGGCAAGAATCTAGTTGGTGAGGATCAATGGTTGAGTTTCAAACATGTTAAGATGAACGGTGAGAGATTAAGAAGTTGAGAAAAAGATGGAAGGTTGAGAGAAAGATGGGAGATGTTTCCTCAAACACAACCTTTTTCCTTTCAAAAATGAAGGAAAGTTGCCATTTGTGCACTTCATTTATGAAGAGTTAGTTGATAGTTGAGGAAAAATCCATAATTAAATAAATAAATTTATTTAATTACATGTGACAAAGAATTAGAAGTTTCCATAATTTAAATAAATAATATTTAATTATGTGTGAGAGATGATAAAAAGCGTTTTAATTAAATATGTAAAATACTTAATTAAATATGAAAAGAAGAAAGTTTCTAATTAAATATTTTTAGAATATTTAATTATGGAGGAAAGAAAGCTTTTAATTAAATATTTTTAGAATATTTAATTATAGAGGAAAAAAAGCTTTTAATTAAATATTTTTAGAATATTTAACTATATGAAGAGTGAAGAATTAGAAAGTGTTTAATTAAATATTGGAAATATTTAATTAAATGTGAAATGAAGAATATCATTTAAATTTAAAATTTAAACTTGTGATAATTAATATAAATAAATTTTAAAATTTTATTTAATTAATTAAGAGGAAGATGACAATAATTAAATAAACTTATTTATTTAATTAAACTAGAAGAATTGGAAAAATGAACAATATAAATAAATAATTAAATTTATTTATATGTAGATGACTTATTAATATTAATTAAATAATTCATATTTAATTAATTAACAGGTTTGAATAACCATGACCATTTTTAGATGTGTACAGAGATATATCTATTGATGTACCACCCAATACCCAGGAACTTAAGAAATACAAGGATCCTATGCCAAATCATAACCAAAGTAACAATATTGGAAAAGGGAAGACTTACACTAACGTGCAACATTTCAATTTGAATGTGGTCACCTCTTGTGACAATGTTGTAATAGTTGTTACCATCAAAGGACCTCATGTGGAGTGTGGAGTCATGACACAACATGGAAAGGTTACAATAAAGGGAGCTTGATATCAACCTTTGGTACAAGCCACATTGTCACAATTAAACCCTAGCAATTACAGTCTATTGGGTCAACTAAAAAGACCCCCACATAGATCTCTATTCTGGAGCTATTGAAGCTATCCCCCGCACATAGGGAGATGCTAGAAAAATATTTGTGTAGTTCCTCCATCCCAAAGAATATTGATATAGATAAGTTTCAAGCTATGGTAGGGCATATCGCTACCTGTCATCTTCTTACCTTCTCAGAACAAGACCTACCAACATAGTGATCTCATAATCATGCTTTACATCTTGAATTCATTGTTTATAAGAACAAAGTTAAGAGAGTCTTAGTAGATGGAGGTGTTGGCCTAAATATTTGCACCCTTCAACTAATTAAAATTTTGGGTTATGCAGAAGATGCTATTGAGAAAAAAAATAGTACAACCATATGGGCATATGATGATCAAGAAAGAGTGTTGCAATGTGTGATCACCCTACCTATCCAAGTGGGACCTGTTATTGCTGAGATTAAATGCTAGGTGCTAGACCTTCATCTCCCCTACAACATCTTTCTTGGTCAACCATGGATTTATGCCATGAAAGTAGTGGCTTATACATATCACCAATGTGTTAAGTTTCCTTTTGTGAAACTTTTTGATCCTAAAATAGTAAAAAGAAAGGATGTATCCAAGTGTGAAAACCTCCTAGAGGCACCCAAGGATGAGGGATTCAATCTCCCCCTAGTGCAATTCATCTTGAGAAATCAGTAGTACTAGCAGAAAAGGCCACTCTAGTGAATGTGGGAATAGAAGAAGCACCTAAAATAACTTTCTATGCCGAATCTTTATTAAATGAAGAAAAGAAAAACCTAGTAGCGTTCCTGAAAGAAAGAAGAGAAAATTTTGCATGGTCATACACATATCTTCTAGGGCTTGATCTAGAAGTGTTGGTGCATCATTTAGCAGTCTATCTCGAAGCAAAACTAGTCAAACAAAATATGAGAAAAATGCACCCTCAAATTGCATTGCTCGTTAAGATAGTGTTACAAAAGCTCCTTGACGTTGGATTTATCTGACCCATTGATTATCTTTAGTGGGTTTCTAACCTGGTACTAGTCTCCAAATCCATTGGGGCATTAGAATATGCATAGATTTTAGAGACTTAAACAAAGCATGTCCAAAGAATGATTTCCCCCTTCCCAACACTGACATCATTGTTGATTAAATAGATGGTCATGAAATGATATCGCTCATTGATGGATTTTCTAGATATAACCAAATCATGATCACCAAGGAGGATCAACACAAAACTTAATTCACATGTCTATGGGGTACATACTATTGGAACATGATGCCATTTGGGTTGAAGAACACTGGAGTGGCCTATCAAAGAGAAATTACCCTCATCTTTCATGACAATCCAAAAAACAATTGAAGACTATGTGGATGATATTTTGGAAAAATCAAAGAAAAGGAATGAACACATATAGGTATTGGGACCTATCTTTGACAAAATTGAGGAGTATAAGGTAAGGCTGAACCCGAAAAATGGTGTATTTGGGGTTACATCAGGGAAGCTTCTTGGCTACATCATGTCACAAAGAGGGATTGAAATAGATCCCGAAAAAGTAAAGGAAATCTTAGACATGGAACCCCCCAAACATTGAAGCAGATGAGAAGATTACAAGGAAGGTTGCAATCCATTAGGAGCTTCATAGCACAATTATCACATAAGATCCATCCTTTCTTGTATATTCTTCATAAGGGAATAACCTACAAGTGGCATGAGAAGTGTGATAATTCCTTTTAGAAGATCAAGGACTATTTTCTAACACCTTTGATTCTCATGCCACCATTACTAAACAAGCCATTGATGCAATACATCTCGACAACATCAATAGTACTAGGTGCTCTTCTGGCCCAACATGATGAAGCAAGGAAGGAAAGGGATATATATTACACTAGAAAGACCTTGGTAGCATATGAGATTAATAAATCATCCATAGAGAAAATGTGCTTAGTGGTTGTCTTTGCCTCCCAAAAGTTCAGACATTACAAGCTCTTGCACCAAATCAAGATTATTGCCAAAATCAACCCTTTAAAATATTTGTTATCTAAAGAAACTCTCATAGGGTGAATGGATAAATGGGTAATGATATTGATTGAATTTGATATAGAGTATGTGGGACACAAAGCTATCAAAGGACAAGTTATCACGGACCAACTAGCTGAGGCACCTATCTATGTAGAGAATCCTTTAGTATATAAATTTCTTAACAAATAAATCTTTCTCCTCATGTCCGATCATTATAAAATGTACTTTTATGGATCTTATACCCAATATGGGTCAAGAGTAGGAATCCTCTTTATCACCCCTCAAGGTGATTGTATCCCAAAATCATACTGACTATCATTTCCCTATGCTAATAACATTGTTGAGTATGAAGCTTTAATCACGGGCCTAAGGATAGTAGTTCAATGGTAGATACAAGAGCTAAAGCTCTATGGAGACTCACAACTAATTTTCAATCAAGTCAATGGCGACTACCAAACCAAGGATGCTAAGCTTACTCCTTATAAGAGGATGGAAAAAAGTCTTAAGGAATTTTTCATTGATATAACATTTGAGAAGATACCATACATGAACAACTGAGAGGTAGATTCCATGGCAACAATTGGATCATTGTTAGATATGCCACACAACATCCTTCAATGTGAATTATTGGTAGATAAACTTCTCTTTCTAGCTTTCAAAATCCCAGAATTTGAATTTGTGTGTGTAATCATTAGTCCTAGTTCCTTGTTGTATCATGATATATTCACCTACCTTAGCAAAGGGGCCCTCCTAGCTGATATCACCTCCAATATTAAGAAGACCTATGTTAAAAAGCCATCTCGATTTGTGATCCTAGGTTATACCCTTTACCATAGAAGCATCAAGGGGACATTACTATGATGTCTCAACCAAGAGGGATCCTTGACCACCTTAACAGAAGTACATGATGGAATACGTAGTCCCCATTGTAGTGGTGTGGCTTTACCTAAGAAACTATTGAGGACGGGGTATTACTAGCCAACACTAGAAAGAGAAGCTCATCTGTACATGTATAAGTGTGTCTAGTGTCAACAACATGGAGATCTTATACATGCTCTAGCTCAAGAGTTACAACCAATGATAACACCTTAGCCTTTCTCATAGTGGGGGCTTGACCTAATAAGTAAGATTACTCCCACCTCATCTAATGGCCACAAGTTCATTATAACATTCATTGAGTACTTTACCAAGTGGGTGGAAGCTATTCCAATTACCTACAAAAAGGGAAAACAAATTGCAAAATTTATCCTAAATCACCTTATTTGTCATTATGGTGTTTTGCAAGCCCTTATTTCTGATAATGGGACACCCTTCAATAATCAGAACGTGAAAGAGCTATGCCAAAAATTCAACATCCAACATTGTTTCAATACCCCATATTACCCCTAGGGCAATGGTCAAGTTGAGGCTACAAATAAGACAATTCTAAAGATGCTAAAGAAAATAGTCAATGAAGCTAGCCATGACTGCAGCTACAATTAAATCCCACCCTCTGGGCCTACCGAACTAGTACCCACACACCTACAGGTGCAACCCCCTTCTCCTTGGTTTGTAGATTAGAAGCTATCCTGCTTATTGAGGTTGAGCTTCCCTTGTTGTGAGTGTCACTATAGAATTTTATCATTGACGAAGAGTATAGAGTATCTAGGCTAAATGAGTTAGAATTCTTGGATGAGCATCATCTCAATGCTCTTAATCACTAGCAAGCCTATCAAAACCTTCTGAAATGAAGTTATAATAAGAAGATCAAGATTCAATCTTTCGAGGTAGGGAATCTTGTCCTAAAACATAATTAAAAGAATGTTCTAGATCATGAAAGTAAAGGAAAGTTTGAGACTAATTGGTTAGGACCATTCATTGTCATAGCAAGCTATGGATTTGGAGTGTACTAGCTATCAATTCCTGAAGGTGAACCCTTTTAGGAGATAATCAATTATATACATCTTAAAAAAAATATGCCTAGGCTCTAAGGGTGTAAATCTAAAAATACAAAAAAAATTAAAAATAGAAAAATCCAAAAAAAAAAAAAAGGATTGAAAATAGTAATGAAAAATAACTATCCTTTAGTGAAAACCACTTTGGTGGCACTTTGGGCAAATACTTTGGTGAAAACCTTGCAAACAGGTACCTTGTGTAAATAAAGCACCTCTATCTATCTTTGGCTCTCTAGCTTATCATGCTTCACATCCATTCATCACATCACATCATTCATCCTATTTATTCGATCACCCATCCACATCTATATCATAGCTAGGTATTGTAAGGTATCATATTCCCGTTTAGTACTACTTGGCATATTCCAAAGGTCATCTTGTCTTTCCTATATCGAGGTAGTCTATCACATCACATTGGGGGAAATTTGTTATTCTTGCATCAAACTAGGCTCTTGTATATCTTAAGGTTATTCGAAATCCCAATCGAAAAATATCAATCGAAAATCGCAAAACCATTCACAAAACATTCATCAAAAATTCAAAAAACACTTGCAAAAATAGAAAATACAAAAACATCAAAATCCTATACAACTAAATTCCAAAAACATTCAAAAAGTTGAAGAGTTAAAATCCAAAACATGAAAAACACATCAAAATCCCGTAAAAGGTCAAAACATTGAAAATCCAAAAATACTACCTCCTTGAACTACGAGTCTCTAAGCTTGAACATAGGAAAGGCCATCATTTATGTGCCCCTGAGACACCCTAGGTCAATCCTTTAGGATTATGTCATAATAAACTAACAATCCATCAACTATTCATGTCCATTGAAAATAAGTCAAAGTCAATCAAAATATGTGGTCTCCACATGTATAATGTATGCAAGACTCATCTTTGATAAGCCCCTGAGGCCCCTAGGATAGTATTTTAGGTTAGATGTTGGTCAAAACTCAAAAAAACCCTAAACATTTCAAAACTCAAAAAATCCCAAAAAAATTGATAACTCTGAAAACCCAAAAAAAATGGAAAAACTTGAAAAGCCCAAAAGTAGCCTCAAATAATAAAAAACCAGAACATTCACATAAACTTTTAAAAAGACCAAAAAATAGTCTCAAAACATTTTCAAAATACAAAAAACATAGAAATATTCCAAAAAATCCCAAAACCATCCATCCCATCTCACTTGCACCCGCAATAAACTTCATCCATAATAATCAACCATCATCTTCAACCTTTGGTAAAAAAAGTAGAAAACAAGTATCACAAGTCCTAAAGTGAGATTCTAAGTGTCAAAATCTAAATTCTAGATCATAAGTAAATTAATCAGGGGGGTTTGTATCAATGGCCTATCACACTTATTCTTAGTCAAAACAACTAATAAACATGTCCTAGAATGCATCCTTCCTACGATGGACATCAAACATCAGACATCACCTTAGCTATGTTACCTTGGCAAGAGATATAGATAACACTGACTCTGTTTTTTATCTTTTCTTATGATTTATCTTGTTGACCCATTTTGAGGACCTCTCAATGATGTCTAAATGGCTTAGAGAGAAAGTAATGGGGCATTGATCATTATCTTTCATTTGTTGTTCTTGTGGGTATTCTTGTAAAATAATCTTGATGCATACTTTCTTAGTTGTGTGTAGGGAGGTTGTTTGGAGTACCTTGTTGACTATTGTGTATTCTTTGATCTAGGATATTCTGAACCTCTAACTTACATTCCAACAATGTTTCTATATGTCAAGGTGTGAACAAGAACTATCCTTTCTATTTGTAGAGTCAAAGTCCATTACACTAGATATAGCATTGTCTTGGTTATCAATATTAGGATGCATTATGTCTAGGTGTTATATCAAACATAAGGAATGAGAAAAAGTTCCAATCCCAAGATATGAGAAAAATCATCCATCTCATCACCATACCTAATAAAGTCTCGATGGATCGTAGACTTGTTGGAATTTTGAATCAATCTTAAATCAACAGTTAATTCATTCATTTTATTCTTCTATATTCTTTCCATGCTAACCTAGTATCATGAAAGTCAACAAAAACATCATCATGCATCCATCCTACATCCACAAAATTGTCAGCATGCATACATCTCACATCATCACAACACATCATCATAATGGAAAACTCAATCCACCACATCATCATTATCATTTAAGTTGTTTTGAATAATATAGAGTTTTTATTCTAAGCATCTTAATCCATTACATTATCATTCATCACATCCATATCATAAGAATATGCATCATCCATATATACATCCATATAAATATGTACATCATGGCATCATAAATCACATGGAAAAAATACATAAAAATAAACACATCCATCCATACATCTTGCACAAGCATATCATATAATCTTCAAATCATAACATGTCATAACATCCATCTCATT
The DNA here is from genome assembly GCA_007115665.2 of Sequoiadendron giganteum. Classification (NCBI taxonomy): domain Eukaryota; kingdom Viridiplantae; phylum Streptophyta; class Pinopsida; order Cupressales; family Cupressaceae; genus Sequoiadendron; species Sequoiadendron giganteum. The sequence continues at coordinate 352,890,784 of CM021106.1, read as the reverse complement.
GCGTATCATAAAAGTATACTTAAAAAAAAATATTAAACATCCATTACATATGTCATATATACATCACATATCATAAACATCATATTATAGATCATCACATAATAATAAATCATAAATAAAGACGTGCATCTATAACCTAAAAACATTTACATCCATTACATCCATATATAGTCATAAAATTGCATAAATAACATCACATCACATCATATGCATCCACACATCCATAAAGCATAAAATAAAAAGAGGTCATATCATAAATCCCAATCATCTCACATTTATATATATCAAAAAAATGACTATCATAGTACAAATTAGTGTGTATGAATATCACCAAATGTATAATATACAAGAGCCTATGAATGTGTATCTATACAAATATCTCAAGGTTTACATCGAAAATGTGTCTATGTCGAGCTATCCTTGGTGGCTGCTCAACTCCCTAGGTCTAATTGAGGGTTGTCCATCATTAGCCCTAGGAGGTGCCCTACTCCTCTGAGAATATTCAGGTTGCCGCATCTCTCTAGGAACATCCCTATGATAATGCATCTGATAATATGAAAACCTTATGACTCCCTCTCTATACATGTGAGTTGACACCATCTATCCCTAAGCTGAGGCTATCACAACCTTAAGTTGCTTTTGTTGCCCAATATCCTAGGCCATATGTAGGTCCAGTTACTTCTATGACTAAACCTCTATATTCCTCTCTACAGTCATCACGTAAAGCTACTGCGACAATTGATCCTTCTCTATTGTGAGGGAAAGAATTTGTCCATCTCGTGGATTTGAATGTTATGGTGGTAGAGGTGGTGGTGGTGGCCCTTGTGGCTGCTAGTCAGGCTAATGGTGTGCCTAGCACCTTGGTTCTTGCAAAACCTATTGTACCTGGTGTCCATCCCCTAGAACTTGTCCCCTCCACTAGTCTATCTGGTCTAGTTGCTACTAGCCTCCATCGCTACCTCCATCCTTGCCTCCATGCCCACCTCTACCCTTGCCTCTACCTCTACCTCTTCCTCTCCCACTGAGGTACACCCCTACTGGGTTTGTCAAGTACATAGGTGGACTCCACCATGCATCGTATCTAGGGTTAGTTCTTGCATCTGGAAGTCCCTAATCATAGGCCCAAGGCTATGGAATGAGTTTTCTAAACTCATTAATCACCACGAAGGGGTCAATCTGAGCTTCCTAGTAGACCTCTCTCTGACATATCACAAAAATAGTTATATAGTCATTCTAAGGCACATCTTGTACTTCCCCAAACTGTTGAGCAACATGATCAGGCAGGTAGAACTCAATCATGGTGTGCTCCTTCCCCTACATGTAGTGGGTCTATTGGGAAAAATATAACTGTTGTTGGTCGTCATACTGAGTAGGAACTTGCAGCAATGACCTCCATCTAAATACGATCATGTTATCTATGACACAACACCAATATGGAATACTTGTCAGGGCAATGTATTATAATTTCATGGGGACTCTATATTGGAACACTATCATCTCATCCTCATGAATATCTACTAACATGACCAAAGATCTCAAAACCACAATGTGCTCGTAGGCCCATATGTGCAAAAGTGTCACATTAGACCCAATGCTCCTCCCCTCATAATACACTACCTAGTGCATATCATGGTACAAAGAGGATATAAAAGTTGGCTCCCATACATACATAGTGGTCCTTCAGATCATCTCGTGCCATGCCACCCCCAACCTAGACTAAATCCTTTGCCCCATCAGTTTGGGGAAATCACACCGCAAATCAGAGCAACTATAAAAAATATGAAAATGGGAACCTATCTGTGGTGTAGGTCTAAATCTATCTAGGAACTCACTATGATGATTTTGTTCATTCATAAAAGTGAGAAAAATGGGTCCCTCCTAGAATTTGTATCATATATAACACACTCTCCATGTATTAGAAACTGAAGTATCCACCATACATCCTCTAGTGTGACCGTCACCTCGCCGGTAGGTAAGTGAAAATAGGAGGTCTCACTAAGCCACCTCTTGATGAGTATTGTAATCATTGCCAAATGGGTGTAGACCTCTAGCATAAAAAAAATAAACCCTAATTCAAACATTCCCAACTGCTCCACCTCTAGATCATCAAAGTCTCATGCCGCTACCAAAATATTTGATCATTGCTCCTACAACATCAATGATTGAATCTCCTCTTACAAGCATCACACACATGACAACAAGTTGCCTAAAAATTAAAAAATGATTAAAAAATAAAAAGTTTTGCATCATAAAACATCAATTACACCATTGAAATCAATAGCGTCACTATTTATGGGATGCGTCGCTATATCACTTTTGAGGGTGTGTCTCTAATTTGATGATGCATATTGCCATACTCAAATGTGCATCAACATTTGAATGTGTTGCTACATATAAAAATATCGGTGCATCACTATTTCGTAAGTATATTGGCCACCACTTATGTGCATCACTAAAGTATAAAACCCTATTCGTTGCAATTCTAGAAGCATGAAACACTAATCAAATGTGTCACTAGAACCAAAAAATCATAGCACTTCACTATATAGTAAGTGTATTGCTAAAATATCAATAGCAATGTTGCCAATGCCTTTTGTGCATTGATATACAATCATGCCCTAGAAAACCTAGTTTTGGAATGTTATTAAATGCACTAAAAAGTGAAAAATGAGAAAAGTTTGAATCACATATGGGTGATCCCACAATAGTGGTTTACACTTTTTCAGACATCCTGATTTTTGGTGAAATCACATATTTTTAGAAAATATAATGATTTAAGCCTCAAAAGGTTCCATTTAAAGTATTCAATTGAAGAGGCTTTGATCAAACCACCTTAGATTAAATCCCCTTGGATAGAATCCCGCTAGTTTTAAACCATACCTATAATGGAGTCTCCTTTACACCTATGAAAAGGCTGATAAAAAATAACTTTTGGTCTACCTTTTGGGGAATCAAATGAATTCATTTAAAATTTATTTTTTGAAAGTATGTAGTCCTTATTATAAGCTTCCCAAAAATTATAATTTTAAATATATTTAATTTTTTTATTATATTTATTTCTTATTTCTTGTGAATGTAGGTTTTTCATCGAAAATCAAGCTCTCTATTCTGCACATGTGGAAAAATAGTAGATTATCAAAAAAAATCCAAAAAATATGTTCATACTAGGTATTGATGTCCTTGATCCAATAAAAAAAAAACAATTTTGATACATACAAAAAAGGTAATGTTGTTTACAGTTCACCTATGTCTAAATTATAATTGGTTTGACTTCAAAACTTGATTAAGAAAAAAATATTCAATAAAACACTATGAAACCAAATGAACATGCTAGATATTGTAGTTCCAAAGATGAATTTGAAAAAATAATAATTTTATCCTTCACATCTAAAAAATTTATGTTGTTTATGTAGACATGTAAAATTGACTTAACACCTATCACACACCCTGAACAACATTGAACAATATCGAACAACATTGACCATCATCCCATAACATCCTATAATGTCTCGAAATGACTTGAAACATCTCAGAATTATCTTAGAATGACTCAAAATCATCTCAAAACATCCCATAATGTCTTTGAATGAATTAGAACATCTCTAAATCCTAATTGATCAATCTAAAATCCTGACTAATCAATCTAATGCCTAACTAGCCAATCTATTCCTCAATCACACAAATTGTGCAATCAACTTTTCACAATCTTCTCATGTCTAAATCCTCTCAACACACTTCAACTGTTGATCTAGATATTCTCCAACATGATCCTGATCATCCATTTCAAATCTCATTTTCTATATAACAAACCCCTTTCCTCACAAATAAGGATTGGTTAATCAACATCATTTTCACAATGAAGTACTACTAACATTCACAACCACCATTGTTAGTGCTTCAACCTCATTTCTTCAACCAACTAACATCAAGCAATCATTCCTCAAGCTTTTGGACATGAACTTTGGAGGATTCGTGATGATAAGAACAACCCAACATCAGGTGAATACACTCCACTATGGGATCGTAATTCTATGCTTTTTCTTTACATTTGATTTTGCAATCATAGATTCATTTATGTATGTTCAAATAACTTTGTTTCATTTCGTATTTGATTAGATCTTAGATTAATATGTTTGATCTTAGTTTAGATTCTTGTTTCAACCATGTTTGATCTTGTTTGCATCTAATGGTCTCCACCTCAAACATTCTAGCACACCTAGTGGGAGCCTTTTCCCCTCCTCTAACATTTTTTTAACCTATTTTTGAAGTTGCAAGTCCTAGAAGTGCAGTTGATGAAGTTTTCATGCACTACCCATAAGACTTGTGCACTTGATTGACAAAAAAAACATGCACTTGCAACCAAAATTGTCCACTTGCCATGGGAATTGAACACTTACAACAAGATCAGGGCACTTGCAATAAGATCAATGCATTTGCTCCAAAAGCCTTCCATTTTCTTTTGAAAATGGTAGTATTTGCACACAAATTTGAGAATTTGTTTCTTATAGGGGGAGTTCTGCATTTTTTCTAAGCATTTTCTCTAAGAACTGAGCAGTTTCTTTGACAAACAAGTGCACAAAGCCTACACTATTGTAATGAATTTATCCACTAAAGTTTGCTTGTTTTTGAATGTGTAATAGCTATTAACATATTTTATGTAGGATTCAAGTGACATTAACTCTTTTTTTGTAGGGAATATGATTGGTCAAATTTTTTTAGATCCACAAATGGGTTTTATTAACTTAGGAACTCCTGATTTTGGTGCCTTAAAGAGAACAAACACAAACTCACATTTAATTTTGGTGTTGTTAAAATTGAACCATTTTTTAGCTTTCTTAACTTAGGAACTCTTGATTTTGGTTCTCTAAAAAGAACAAACAAAAACTCATATTTGATTTTAGTGTTATTAAAATTGAACCAATTTCATGTTTTCATAATTAGGAACTCTTATTTTGGTTCTCATAAAAAGAATAAAAAAACACTTCAATTTTGGGGCTCTAAAAATGAACACATTTCATGTTTTCATAATTAGGAACTTTAATTTTAGTGTATAAAAAGAATAAATTCCAAAACGATTTCCCTTTTTTGTTGACACACACTCGATTCACTTTTTGTTGACCAAGTTAGAACTAGGACTGATTTCTTAGAAACACTCAAGTTTGGAGGTTTAAAATGAGCAAGTTATTTCTTTTGTACTGCACCATTGCTATCTTAAATGACTAATGTCTTGAAAAACATCATATTGGTGCAAATAAAAAGATTTTTTTTTTTTTATGTTATTCACATATTTTTAGGGATAACACCACTTGAGGTGTTTAAAAATAATCAATTTTCTATGAATTGTCCATTGTGCATTCAGTGATTAGAAAGATGAAGTGTTTTCTCTTCTCCCCTCACACCTTTTAGCGATATTGGGTGAGGAAAAGAACATTTTTGAGCTTTGCAATTTATTTTCAAGTTTTACCTTAAAGAGATAGCTTGCTTTGAGATACATCCTATGCTGGAAAACTCATTGCAAGGTCTCAAAGTATGTTTATTGTGGGCTATAACAAAGGTTGTAAAATCATAAGAAAGTAGCTTCAAGTCATGCTGACAACAGACTGCACCTAATCCCACACCTTAAGTGGAATGGGAATGGTTAAAGAGACTTAAGTGGCCAGCGGGTGAGTTTCAAATTTCCACATTCACAGTTATCACTAAGAACCAAATTTTTTTGGAAGCCACCCTATTATTCAAATATATTCTTTGAAATTGGTACACCAAAATTTACTTCTAGGAAGTTACTTTCCATGTATGACTATAGGCTTGCGCCATAGGTTGCATGTAAAATCATCTCTTCGGAGGATGAGGCAAGCCTACCTAAGAGAATGGTTTCTATCCCCTAGGGTTGTAATTTCTTGTTTATGTTAAACTCACCAATACATTCAAAAAAAATTGTCATCAAATTATGTGATTGATTTAAATAAAAAGAACACGTTCAAACAAACACTAAACAAGATGGTTGAATAACAAATTGTTTGATTTAGTGCATACTTGTGAAAGAAGCTTTATGTTTTCACTCTTTGAAAGGATCTTTCCTTAAACGTTTCTGAACATTCTAGCTTTCATTTCAGGTTACATTAATCAAGGTAAACATTTGGGAACTATGGATTGGGTGTTGTGATTTCACAACTTAATCTATAGACATGAAGGTCACATAAGTCCATTCTTGCTGAAATTCCAAGTGTTGTTTAATCACTTGCCATACTTCAAAAAATGGAGAAAGTTGAGAGAGTTTGTTTATAGGATCACTGTTTAAACTAGAAAATTGGAAAAATAGAAGGTCACATAGTCCCTCATCCATTATTTCCATCCTACTTATCAAAAATCAAAATCAAACAAACCATTAGGATCATTCATCCACTCAGACATCTATGATATCAATAGTTAGTTGGGACTCGCAGATAGTACAAGTAAAATTTCTTGCAACATATCCTCTAGACAAGGAAGTTGAATATTGACCCTATTTCTTCAAAAAAAATATTTTTGAAAGGTACTACCATTCAAAAAAAACACTCAAACCCTAGGGTCTTGAGCTTCATAGAAACCATCTCACAACACCATTAAAATTTATGACCATCTAGTGACCAACTACTCTAGTTCAACAATCAGATCTTGTACAACTAATCCTTCAACCTAGTCTCACATACATCGAAGGTGAACAAACTGACATCATATGTAGCTTGAGAACCTTCATTTTTTAGAAGAAGAAAATACCCCACCAATTTCTCACCACATCAATCATTCTAGACAAAGAGGAAGAGAAAGCTGACATAGCAGCAAGACGACTCATTTTACCACCACCCGCATGGTAATAAATATCCTCTTCATGATCTCATGCAAAATAAAGATTCCTAAAGTAAGGTATATGGTTTGTCATTTCAGACTTAGTCATCTTAGTCCAAAAGGTCTCAAGAAACACATTTGGGCACTTCACGAGACTTGAACTAGGTTAGTATACAACTTTTACAAACGTGCTTTAAGGAACAATCTAAACTTGTATTCCCTCTACTACTATCAAAATATGAGTCTTTTCCAACAGTTCCAATATCTCAAATAATATGTATCCTATCATTTAGGACAAGCATTAGGTCTTTAGGATTTGAGTCACCTAGAGAGTTCAAAAATTATACCACTCTCCCACAAGGGGCCCAAGTTGTTTATGAAAACCACGAGATCACAACATAGGAAGAAAATGGAAGCAAGCAAGAACAACACTATTATCCCACCAACAAATACCATGAAAGATGAGAGTATCCCATGAGACTATAGGCCAAGTGACCTTGAAACTCCCTAGAAGAGACTAATGTATAGAGACACCTTTAGTGAGCAAGAACTAAACCACAAACATAAGGATATGATATAGAACAAAGCAACCAAAATCCAAATAGAGTGGCTGTAGAAGAGGTAGATAGTGAGGAAGAGATAAATGAGGAGGAACTATTTGAACATTCTAACAATCCCAAGGTTCCTAAATTAATGGACAGGTTGTTAAGAAAGAACCCAAATTCCTATTTCTTAAAGTTAGCGCAAAGCAGTACTAAATTACCAATGGACTTCAATGTAGAGGCTCTCAAAGACCCCAATCTTATTCCCTTAGGGAATAAATTGGTTGTGAGATAAATAACCCAACCACCAGAGATGTCGAACATACCACCTGTGTTCTCACAAAATAGTGATCAACCCAAAGAGAACCCCTTGTTTAGAAAACCAAGTCAAATTGAACAAGCAGTAGTGGCAAAAATGCATAAAGGAGGGCCATCTCAGTATGAACCTCAAAACAATGATCCACCTCTTGGGAAATATATCCCTTATAACACTTCAAGTGTCAACCCTTCCTAGAATAATCAATACAATCAACAAGGTGGAACATAGGGTCCCCCTTTGAACAATCAGTACCATCAACCAGGTGGAACACAGGGTCCCCCTCCGAACAATCAATACCATCAATAGTGTGGAACATAGGGTCCCCCTCCAAACAATCAGTACCACCAGCAAGGTGGACCACATGGTCCCCTTCTAAACTAGCAATACTATCAACAAGGTATCCTTCCAATGAATCACCAAGGTATTCTTCAGTTTAGTCCTGCCCACCAAGGTGTGCCGCAGAGCACTCTTCTTCAGTCATCCCATCAACAAGGTATCCCACAAACACATCATCAGGGTAACCTTCAGTTTAGTCCTACCCAGTAAGGTGTGCCACAAAGCACCCTTCTTTAGTCCTCCCATCAACAAGGTATCCTTCCAACACATCACTAAGGTAACCTTCAGTTTAGTCCTACCCAACAAGGTGTGCCACAGAGTACCCTTCTTCAATTGACCCATCAATAAGGTATCATGTCAATGCATCATTAGGGAAGCATTTATTATCTACCCACTAACTCATTTGACTACAAAATATGATGAAAATTTTTGACGAAAGATGTTTAATTAGATGAATCGTTGGGTACCTATGTATTTAATGTGATATTTTAAAAAAAAAAAAAAATTGTGCCCGATGTTTATCGAAATTGCGATGATCCTGATTTCATCGCTATTTCAATGAAAATAAATACTTCATTTATTAGCCTCATAAAAGTAATAGGTACATTATTCAATGTGAAGGCATAATCAACCATTCATATAAACCTTATTTTATCTAAAAAAATTATGTTCCACTCAACTCCTTATCTAATCTTGCTTTGTTGACATCCTCTTTTCAAATCTATCTTGTTGAAATATTTTGTGCCACATTAACAATCCATAAGGTCATTCATCCTTTGTAAAGGAAATTTTTACTTGATAGTAATTTTTTTTATACCTCTATAATTTTTACACATTCTCTATACCCCTCCTTTCTTTGGTGCTAGAATTGGTAGTATTGCACATGGAATATTGAAACTTTATGTTACAATCAATCCTTCAACAATTATGCAACTTGCTAGTTCATTTCTTCATTTTTAGGTGGTGTCAACCTATGTGTCACTTTATTAGGTAAAATTTCTTGTTAAATTAGATACATATTATGACTTCTCTCTAGTCAAAATATTTCTAAAAAACTATTGAAAATAATATCAATATACTATGTCAACAAGTTAGAAAATGAGGATGTACTCTTGCATTTTCTTCTCCCACTTTTATGTCATATTCTTTTCTCATAAAATAAAAAATAAATTATTTTATTTCTTCACATTCTTAGGAATTTCATGCAATTTACTAACATTACTCTTGCAATATCAATCATTCATTCACCACCCTCTTTCAATGGTAGAAGTACATGCTTCACTTAATCTTTTGTAAATCTATAAGTTTTTTCCCTCCCATCATGTATATGTTTCCTATGAAACTTTCATGGTCCACCCAACAAAATATGGCAAACATCTATTGGTATAATTTCACAAAAAACCTCATCTCCATATACTCCAATTTAAATATCATGATATTGTTCACTAACCAAAATTCTATGTTCATTTTGTAACCAAGATACTCTATATGAATTAGGATGCTCTAGCATTTTCAAAATTAATTTCTTCGCCATTTTAGTTGAAACTTGATTGTTAAAACAATCACTATTAAATTTACCAAATTTACATATAGTTCTAACTAATAAATTATTTCTAATAGTTCTTTTAGATCTTTACAAGACTAGAAAATTTATTTTTAGCAATAATGATTCTCCTTTTTCTAGGATACTTGTTCAAGTTATTAGAAGAAACTTCTTCATCAAGATGTGATGATCTTGTGGTTCTCTTAGATCTTCTTTAATATTCTCCTTGTTACTAATTACAAAAATAATCTATGGCCTTTACCTCCACACTTAAAAAAAGTGGTTCCTCTAGATTACCTTCCACCACTTATTCCATATCTACCTCAACCTCTTTTATAGTTATATTTTTTATTGCACTAACTTTATATACTTTCTTTTGTTTTAGCATCATCATTATCATGAGCTCCTCATCCACTTCCATGGTTCCTACCTTTGGAAAATTTGTTTCTTCTTCCCCTCTTATTCTCTTTATTTTTTAATGTAAAATTTATGTTATCTTCATGATTTAGTGAAATTAATATGATTTATCAACATAATAGATAGTTAATATATTCAATTCTTCTTCAATTGAACCCCTTCAACTATTTAATATATATCTAGACACCTTCTCTTGGTTACCTTCTTGATGACCAACTCTAATAGATAACTTATAATTATCCTTGGTATAATGTTTCTATCTCACATTTTGTAACCTATTTAGTAGATCTAGTTGATAAAATATAGGAAAAAAATTAGAATTCCATTTATTTACCATCCTTTCCCATTTTTCAATTTTAGGCTTACCTTTCCTATTTCTCTCCTATTGAGTTCCTTACATTAGATTGTAGAATAATATTTCAACTCTATCTTACCAAAATTTACTTTATTAGGATGATAAATATTCTCATATTTAAAATATCCTTCAAGATCATTAATCCAATCAATCAATTCTTCAAGATCTAGACTATTCGAGAAATTATGTATATCCACTTCACTTTTCTTACCAAATCTTGTAAGTTCTTTTATTATTCTATATTTGTCTCTTTCTTCTTCAACTATGAATGCTTCTTCTAATCCAACATCATCATGTTCATAATCACTATCATCCAATTTAGGGTTAATATTACCTCTTCTATCATGTCCAACCAAATATGGATATTCCTAATCATAGTGAAAATTTTCTCAGTTAATTCTAAAACATAATTTTAGCCTCTATCCATCCTTCTAGGTGGCATCTTTAAATTTTGATATGAACTACATCTATATTTGTTAGTCTATCTACTATAATTTAAATTATGAGAATATTCTACACAACATTATCTTAGTAGAAGACTTGTGGTGTTTGTTGGCATTTTTTACTACAACCCAAACGTATTTCCCGAAAGCTTCTATGAACTTGCCACATTCAATAATAAAAGTCTAGGAAATGTATTGCCAACTCGACGAGAACAACAATAAGGCTAATTCTCCTACAATTCGGACTCTATAAAATCTAGGAGGGTATTCCCTAAAATGTGCTCTTAATATAGAACATTAAATGATTCATTTGCACATAGGTAAGCAACAAATAGATTCCCCAATTATGTTAAAAGGATGAAATCCTTCAAGAAATTGGTTATTCCTTGAAAAGGCTCGGGTCCAGTTAACAAAGAATCAAAAAATAAACTCAAAGTAAATTGATAGAAAATGTTTGAATAAAATATCATGAGGCCATAACACAAAACATGAGAGAATAAAACGTGATCAAAATTCTAGTGCCATATCCCAAAGCGCAGAGTTAAAAGAGAAAACTAAACTACAGGGAAAATTTCATCTTAAGCATCCATGACTATATGAATCACATTACAATCCACATATCTATACCTGAATCTATTACTTCTTTATGAATCCTATTATTAGCTTGCATGAACTTATTGATTAACTAAAGCATTTAACTGATCCTTTGAACCAGAGCTATCGTTAAATGTAATTCACAGTAAAGAACAAATGAAGATCAATGAAAATCATCTTACATCAATATTTCATTAATAATCCATGCAAATCATCACAACAAGAGAGAAAATAAACTCAAAACATTCGATGTTTAACACAAACATTCTTAATAACCCCATAATTGACCGAGTTCTCTTATTTGACTCAAAACCTTCTAAAACCTGGACTTACATTCATACTCTTTGTATCACTAGACTCCTACTTCTCATATCTCAGATATTTCAATAGACCTCTCTCACGGCCTAAAATTCCCTTTTATAAAATAAGGGAGCCAACAAGCTTCAATCCGGAGAGTACACATGTCCATTCATTTTTGGACCGCTAATTCCTGATTCAGTTACAAATTCATTATGCGAGTGGAAAGCATAAGACAAGAATCATCATTATTTGTTATGGAAGAAGAGAAACCGCCCTCCAAAGGGCTACTTGTTCATGTCGTGGAAGGCATCTTTAACCGTTTCCAACACTTTACTCCAGCTCAATACCTTATACTTCAATTTGAAAGGAGAATGCACATTTTCAAATATAACCTCTGAGGCCATACCTGTATTATACATGACCAAGTTGTTTCCCAGATAATAATCATATTTCATATTCATCCATAAACACCTTTTTCCATAATTCAAAATCATCCTCGGATGGCCAATTAAAAGCCATAACCTGATCAATCTTATCTCGATAGGGCACATACTTCATCATTACTGGTGTGGCCTTATCAAATATCTCTAAGAAACTGATGACAAATGACAGTTTCTCCAATGTATTCTCCAACATACCAATATCAACATTTCTGCATATCTCATGGGTTTGAGCAATCATGATATTAGTCATCTGATCCTTCCAAATCTGCAAAGGTTTAATCTCGTCTTGACTATGCAGAATATGTGGCAAAGGATTTAAGTCCTTTAAATCATATATAGTCTTTAACCCTTTGATATTTAACTCCATAGGGGCAACATACCCCTGAAACTTCTACTACACAACTCCTTTAACAAATTGATAGGTTGAAATAACCATAGGATATTTATCCCCATGTTGTTTTTCTCCTACTGCCATGAATTTCAATTTCTCAATTTTGGAGCTCCATCTATCCAGTAATGGGGTGGCCACCTCTCTATCTCTTGGGAACATCCTAAGTGCCTGCAACATTAGAGAATAATTTGAATGAACATTATTCAGTTTTCCCTGGACCTTCCTGCTTAAATGTTTCAACACAGTGTCCACAATCACTGAATTTCTCCTTCTTGTAGAATCTCGGATTCGCTGCACCATCTCCTTATATTCATCAACTTTCTAAATTAATTTATCCCTAGAGATTCCTTCTCCTGGGCTACTAGCCCTTTCAACTGAATTGGCACTTGTCCCATATTATATGGAACAATATCTAGGGACTGTTCCTGTGAAGAGGGTTGAGATTGTTCCACAGGTAGGTCAGAGATAGTGCGGCTAGAACTAGCTTGCCCTTGAGACCTCAATGTTTCCATTTTCTATTTTAACAAGGCCAACTCAGTTTCTAGTTCTACCACCTTTTGTTGACTCTTATTATATTCAATAATAACTTCATTGTACTGGCCTCTAAGAGTATCTCGATCCTTGGTTAGATCCTCAACAGTTGCCCTGGTGAATTTGGAAACATTTACAACCATGTCAGCAACATCCAATGTTGGGGTATCAACAACCCTTCTTATAACTAATGACCACTAAAATCATATGGTTCTACAACAGTTGGTTTCTTAGATCCAGTGGACAGACACCAGATTGCCAAAGCATCCCACTCTTCACTAAAAGCTAACCCTTGAGCGCTAGCATAGCTTCTTCATCAATTGCAAGAAGTGGCCTATTGGCCCTTCTTATTGTATCGAACACCACAACATCGGCAATATCCCATTCAAGGAGTAACAATACTCCACTCTTCTATACTAATGCTCGGCCCTGCTCTGGTGTTATTTCTCTCAATTTTTCCTTCATCTGTTCTCTGACCTTAGATTGAATTACCTTCTCTGGAAGCTCAAGGTGCAAACTTCTTTCTTGTGCCACTTTCTTGGCATATAATGAAACATGTTCTCTCCACAAAAAATCTTTAAAAGCACTGGTTTGGATAAAAGAGTCATCCATCATGAAATCTTTGCAGGGATCCATTCTTAGATCATCATTATTTGTTACTCCCCTTATTTCATCTTTTCCCAACCTAAGAGCAACTACCCCAGAACTTGATGGAGTGTCCAGTGGGAAAGATGGAGCTCCTTGATGCATTTCGTCAGGAGTAACAAAAATCTCATCATCCTCATCACCATCACAATTAACCAACTTTGATTTTTCAATTGTCTACCTCTTTGGTGATGGAGGACATGTCTGGTCAACAATTCTAGGAGGGGAATCCAAATCAACAATATTTGGTGTTGACTGCTCTGAACAAGATGGTGCAACACTTTTGGCAACTTCACCATCTTTGCTTCCCCTTTTCCTAGAGAAAACCTTTATCTTCTTTGGAGGCTGATAAGTAGGCCTTTCCTCCAACCTTACCTCAAGGTACTCCTCGATATTTGGTGACTTTCCCCTCTCTTCCACAACCCGTTCATCCTTCAAAATTCCCACCAAACTCTCAAAGTTATCAATGGCATACATAGCCCTATTTAATTCACCATTAATATTGGGTATAGGATTAAAATCAGGTATCCTTTCTTGCTTTCTCTTCACCATATTGGTGAAGGCGAGGTATTTTTCCTTTTTCTCATCTTGTTCTTCTACATCAAAAATGTTCCTGATAATATCCTCAGGAAAGTAGAAGTTATGGACAAAAGTGCCAGTCCGGTGCTTAGCCTTCATTTGAGAGATAAAACCCTCAGGATCATGATTCCTAGGGCATACAGTCTTGAATGCATAAGGTCTAAGCAGTGTGTACAAATCCTTCCATCCTCCCTTTGCCATAACAAAATCAGCAAAAGTTGTATATTCAGGGAAGAAAGAACCTTTCTTCTATTCTACTAGAAGATGTACTTCTTGAGCACACCCCAATTGTCTCATGATTTCTAGAAAACAAATTCTCAGAGGCACATCCCTTAGCAAAACATAAGGGTTGACATTTGTGCCATACACTCTGAAAATTGTTGTATTATGGTAAGGGATGATATCTCCCCAATTATGTGTCAATTTCAATTCAGGCCTTCTCTCCATTTGGCTTTGGAACAGGTAATGGGAAGTCATCTTTGAAACATGCTTTGTTCAAATCCCCAAAATCTATACAAATTCTAATCCTTCCATCTGGCTTTGAAATATGTACTATATTGGAGATCCATTCTGCATAGTCTATAGATCGAATAAATCCAACGTCTAAAAGTTTCTTTAATTCTTCTTTAACCAACAATGCAACATGTGGATGCATTTTTCTGAGTTTCTATTTTACAGGTTTTTCCCCCAGCATGATAGACAAATGATGCATGATGAGATCTGGATCTAATCCAGGCATATCCGCATAGGACCATGCAAAACCAATTTGATTGTTTTTAAGAAATTCTATGAATTTAGGTACTTCTTTTGTTAGAGATGCAGCCAATTGCCAAACCTTGGGTTGTTCTGTAGTACCTATATTAAGTGCTTCCATTGGTTCTATCAAAATAGCAGACCTTTCCTGATAATGTTCGGGAAGAGTGTCAAGTTTCCCATTCTTTGGCACCTCTGAGAGGTTTCCACCATTGGATACGCTTTTTATTTTTCTCTTTTCTTGATCTAATACTGCCTTTGTTAGGTTTTCACCATTAGATCTTCCTTTCATTTTTATTTTTTCTTGATCTAATACTACCTTTGTTAGCTTTTCACCATTATATCTTTCTTTTATACTCACCATTAGATCTTTCTTTAATATTATTTATTTCATAGCTGAGAAACTTGGCACTTTCCTATTGAAAAATCTGATCTCGTGATTCCCCGGTGGAACTTGTTTCTGGTTGGGATGAAGAAAGAAAACTTATGATGGTTTCATCATTAGGAAAAGTTGGGACATCAATGGGTGCGATTTTTTCGCAATCAATGAGTTCAGGATAAACCAAAGGTAATGGATCATTAGGATGAGTAAGGTTACTGGCCGTTAGGGTCATGATGTTATTGTCATCACCATTATAGGGGGGGTTTGGGATGTCATCCTCCTCAGAATGATCTATCTCACTTTGAATTGAATTGGTCTCACTAGAGTCACGATCGCTTTGTAGGACGTAATCAAGCAGAGGCCTTGAGCTTTCCCCTTGCAAGAATGTGGATGAGAATTTGTGTATGATGTCCACCCTTTTCTCAGAGACATATGTATTGTCAAAGAAGTTGTCCATTCATATTCATTGGAATCTGTGTCAGAATTGTTCGCTTGAATTCTCAGAATTGTTTCAGCTAATTCCTCATATGATGACCTTTGTGTTATTTCTTCCTTAGCATCTTCACCATATCCTAACCCAGTCTTATCTTTTGGGTGCATTGTTTTTAATTGGACAGGTTGAACAATACCCTCTTTCCTTTTACCTAGAGGGCCATTTCCTTCATAACCCATTTGTTGCATGATAGCATAGCCTTTTCCATATTGTTTTGTGGGTAACTTGATATGTTGTACCAATTCTTCTTCATCTTTGTAGAGCCAATCCAAAATAGCTATATCTTCTACTTCAGTTTCTTTGATAAACATCCCATTAAACTTGGTGATGGGTGTTGAATTTGAGGCTAAAGCTGCTGTAGCCTATTGTGTAGACATTGATGGTTGACCACGGGATCGTGGGGATAGAGGTAAATTAGAGAGAGATAAATAATATTCTCCCACCCCATTAACTTTCAATTTTAACTTGGTGCCAAAATCGCTTATCATTTCTTGCGCTTGTTCTTTGTATTTGGAGGTAGAGATGGCCAAGGCCTCTCTATTATGTGGAATGAGTGTGTCCTGAGTTTCTCTTAGGTTAGAACAAGTTTGACTGCTAATGTGATCAGCGGGTAACGTTATTTCCTATCCATCATATGGAAACTTCAAATATTGATGATAAGTAGATGGAACAACTTGCATGTCATGGATCCATGGATGACCCAATAGTATGTTATAGGTTAGATCCCGATCGAGAACTTGAAAAAAGGTATTCTTGACAACAAGTCCCACTATGATTGGTAGCATGATGAGGCCTTTGGAAGTCCTTTCCTCATCATCATAGGCCTTGATTGTAATTTTCCTCCGTGGATCTATAGAGTCTACTAAATATCCTAAAGCTAGGACCAATTTCAAAGTACAAATGTTTAATCCAGCTCCCCCATCTATGAGAACACATCTATGTGGGCTTTGTGAACCAAGACTTCTAAATAGAGTGATGAATTATGTGGATGGGTTATGGATGAGTCATATTTTTCAGAAAAGGATAAACATGTTGATGAGGACAAGTGTCCCACCATGTCTTGAAATTTATTGATATCTAGATCAGGGGATACAGTTGTATCAACAAGGGCCTTTTCCATAATTTCCTTATGTGCAGATGATAAATTTAAAAGTTCCAAGATAGAAATTTGGGCTGATGTTTTCCATAGTTGATCAACCAAATTGTATTGAATTGGAGGGGGAATTTCCGCTTTAGATGAGCTTCCTTTGACAATGATTTTGGCTTGTCCCCTTGTTGTAGCATTGACCTCTCGATATTCTTTCTTACCTTTGATTCGGATAGCATTGATTTCAGGATCATCAGTATAGATATGATTGATAATGATGTCATGGATGTTATTAACCTTCTTGCCCTTGTCACCCGAGGATTCTCCTTTTTGATAATTAGGGAGAGGATCCTTGAATGCTTGATGGTCATTATTGGCATTATGTCCCTCAATGGTGATGGCATGATTATCAATCAAATATTGAACAATATTATTTAACCCTTGGCAATTGTTTGTCTTATGACCTTTACACCTATGATAGTCACAAAAGTGTGAGTCATTCCATGATGGTGGTTTAACTTGAGGCTCACAGTCTCTTTGTGGTGGCAATGTAATAGCGTTTTGATTCAATAATTCTTTAAGAATGGATTCCAAAGATTGGCCCAAGGGAGTGAAACTTCGTCGATTCGAAAAATATGATGATCTGGACACATTGGAATTTTGATTATTGCCAAAATTATTTCCATGACTATTAGTTGTGTTTCTTTGATTAGAAATATTGCCTTGGGTATTAGAATTTCCAGTATTGTTGCTACGTTGAACACCTGACACATTAAGGATGGTAGGCTTTGTATTCACATTGTTAGCACCTACTACCCCATCATTCACAACATTTTTATTTCGAGTCCAAAATCGTGACTTGTCATTTTTGTTACTATGGTTGTTGTTGTTGTTGTTGTATGAATTTGAACTCTCTTTATCAATTTTTAGAACTCCATGCTTGATCAATGCACCTTCAATAGTAATTGCGTTTTCAATCAATTTTTCAAATGATTAAGGACAATGAAGGTTTAGTCTGTAACTCATTTCTTGATTGAGACTATCGATGAAGATTTCCATCTTTTCTTTTTCAAGAACAAGATGAGAGTATCTAGAAAACACCCTTCTCCATCTTTGCAAAAATGTAGTGAAAGATTCCCCTACTTTTTGTTTTATCTTACAAAGATCAAGCATGGTTATCTGGTGTTGGATGTTGTAAGAGTATTGTGATATGAACTTATTTATCAACTCTTCAAAATTTTTGATGGGGGGAGTGATCTTTTAAATCCACTACATGGATTGTCCACCCAGACTTCGTGGAAACAACCGCATTAAGTAGATATCGTCATGAGCAAACTCTAAGCTCATATTTCAGAAATCCCTTACATGCTCAATGGGGTCAGTTTTCCCATTATATCTATCAAACTTAGGGATTTCACAATGTTTTGGAAAAGGAATGATTCAAAGACTCCTATCGAATGGATAAGGACATATTTCATCCAAAACATACTTCTTTGTTGTTCCTCCTTGTATTTCTTTTATTTGCCCTTGTAATTCCTTGATTTGTTGAGTAAGAGTGCTAAAATCATTAAGAGGAGCTTCAGGATTTTCTTTAATCCCTTCTGTGTCAAAATCGGCAGGTAACTTAGCTCCTTGAATAGCTAATGAAAGAAAGTATCTTTCCTTGTTTCGTTCCAAAATCTTTTCCATAAGAGTATGGAATTGGGGATCCTATTCCGCTTCTTGAAGTTTTTCTTCCGTTAACTCTTCAGTATTTGGATTGTTAAAGAGGTTTTCCTCCCTCTCACTATTTTCACCCATCTTGCTTACTATACTTTCATCTTTTTCTATGTGCTTTCGAGATCTCATGATAACAGGCATAAGCTTTACTCAAATTCTACTAACTTTGATCAAAGGAATGAAACAGTGCAATGGTGGTGGATATGAAAGTCAGGATAGAATGAAGATTCTATGACTTAAAAGATTTTTAATATTTAGCTCATGATTCCCTGATTGAAAGGATGAAAATCCTATTTGTCGAAATTAAACCAAAGATAAAAAATAAAGATGATTTTGCACTTTGTGAGATTTGATCTTAGCTTTGTAGAAAGAGGAATTTGATGAATGCCTAATGTGTTTGAGTTCTCTACTGCAGAATTTGATTTGGACGAGTAGTGTACATGATGGTAGGTTGGGGAATATAAGAAGAAAAAATACGTTGACTGTGGTTGTGCCTTCGAGAAAGGGCTCTTCTTTGAAAGAAAGCTCATGAGTATAAAGGTTTTACAGCACAATCATCAGTGAAACCCCTAATATAGTTGTGATATCGATGAATAAAGGTTCTATGTTCAAGCAAGACCTTTCGACTTTGATATAGAAATTTCCTCTTCTTCAAAACCTTCTTATAGCTGAGAGACTTCTTGGGCTTTCTAATCTTTCTTTCTAGGGACTTCTTAGCAAATTTTGTAGACTTCCAAACTCTGAGCATGGGAAAGACTAGACTGATGAGACTTGATTTCTGAAAGTCATAAAATCACCTAGGCTCGGAAAATAGATGTACCAAAACAGAGGTTGAATGCGCTAAAACAAAGCACAAATGCGCCAAAACAGACCACAAATGCTCCAGAACAGAACACAAATGCGCTGAAACAGAGCATAGATGCGCTGAAATAGAGCACATATGCATCGAAATAGAGCACAAATGAACTAAAATAGAGCATAGATGCGCTCAAACAAAGCACAGATGCACTGGAATAGAACAAAAATGCACCAAAACAGAGCACAGATGCGTTGAAACAAAGTACAGATGCACCGAAATAGACTCAGGATGCACTAAATTACTTCTGAGATCGACATGTTTTGACAATTTGAAAAAAAAAAAAAAAAATTGTTTCGGATGATCTTAATCTGATTTAAATGTGAAAAACACAACATAGAAGCAGACAGTTGTTTTGTTAATCCTAAAATCTAAATAAAGAGTGTATGTTCTTGAGATTTCCATAGGTTTTAAACAAGATACACACTTCAGTCAGACTCACTCTTAATTTTTCAAATAGGTCATCATAGTAACCACAACCCACAGCTTAAAATCGCGCCGACTCACATAGCCTTGTCACCCCCTAGAGGGCGCCCATGTTTTTTTCTTTTCTAGGTGTGTACTCAAAGTGATGGAAGTGGATACTGAATCCCTTGAGCAAACAATCTGTGGCGAATATATGGTGAGTGTCTTGGGGGTAGCTTCTTCCCTCCCCTTGCACCATGATTAAGATGATGTTTGGATACTGACATGGCTGGCTTTCTACACTATGGTTCGTAGTAAGGGTATCCATTCAGTGTGGCAAATAGATATACTCCCTCGAGAGACCTCCCAACCTTTAGAACAAAGGTTTTGGGGATGGTTATCCTGTGCACTACTGTCAAGTTGGATTTTCATCAACAACTTACTTTTGATTAAAGTGGGTTAGAAACCTTGGCTTTAGGTGTTCCCACTTAGGTCGTTCCTCTTGGGTGAATACTTTTTCCCACAAGAGTAGGCCTTCTAAAGGATGTAATAAAGCATTAAATTGCAGAAAATAAAAGGTAAGTCTAGTGTTCTGATCACCCAGTTAAGGGGAGAGCATAAACCTATTACCCACAACCACAACAAACAATAATGGTTCAATTTTAAATCCCAAACTGACAAATTCTCTATACTAAGTGAAGATGTTGCTTCACCAAAAACATGGGATTCATTTTAACCAAAAGAAAATTTATGTTTGGTGACTATCCTAGGATTGGTTAATTCAGATTTAAATGTCTACCCTGGGATTGCTTCATTCTATTAAAAATAAAATTTGAAAAATCATGTCCGTGGATGGCGTTGGAATCAGAATTTAAATCTTTTTACAACTGTATGTGCCGAAACAGGTCATCTATGCGCCAAAAGATCTCACAGGAATGCACCGAAACAGAGCGTCTATGCGTAGAAATAGTCCTTCTATGCACCGAAACAGTTAATGTATGCACTGAAAGATCTCATAAATGCGCTGAAATAGTCCTCGTATGCGCCGAACCGAGACTTGTATGCGCCAAAACGTGATTTTTGTCCATCACCTACCAGAAAAATTTTGCAAAAAGAAAAATTAAATGCAGGGCTTAGCCCCATGATGGGTGCCAAAAATGTGTATGTTAGAATGTGTAAATCAAAATGAATCTAATCTAATACACTAATGAAACATTATATTAAAGAAACTAAATTAAAGAAAGAAAAATGCAAAATCTAAACACAAGTAGCTTCTTCAAATTCGTCCCATTGTCCTCTATCTCCAAGAATTCATTTCAAGATGTTGGCTCTCAGTTGTTTTAAACATCAGCTTGTAGAATGGCAGCTTGAGAGAATGAGATTAATGAAAATGCATGTGCATTGCTAATATGCTTTAAGCTATGAAATTGAAATGCTAATTAGATGATAGAAATGATTGATAAACTAAAATGCGACTATAATAACTACGTATGAAAATCTAGAATTTGAGGTCCTTTTTCACTCATAAGAGGGTTGTATTTATAGATTTTTGAAGGCAAGAATTCAATTGGCCAAGATCGATGGTTGAGTTCAAACCTGTTAAAATGAACGGTGAGAGATCGAGAATTCGAAAAGAAGATGGAAGTTTAAGAGACAGATGGAGAATGAAGAGACAAATGAAAGATGTCTCTCATAATTTAAATAAATAAATATTTAATTATGTGAGAAGAGAAAAAGCTTTTAATTAAATATTGAAAATATTTAATTATGTGAGAAGAGTGAAGAATTTAGAAAGTGTTTTAATTAAATATTGAAAATATTTAATTAAATGTGGAATGAAGAATATCATTTAAATTTAGAATTTAAACTTGTGATAATTAATATAAATAAATTGTGAAATCTATTTAATTAATTAAGAGGAAGATAGCATTAATTAAATAAACTTTATTTATTTAATTAAATTAGAAGAATTGGAAAATGAACAATATAAATAAATAATTAAATTTATTTATATGTAGATGACTTAAGAATATTAATTAAATAATTCATATTTAATTAATTAACAAGTTTGGTTAACCGTGACCATTTTTAGATGTGTACAGAAACCAGCCAACTTCTTTCCTTCCTTAAAAGCAACTAGATACCCATGCATCTTCTCTACCAAATAAGTGGAAAAATCATATACCATGTTAAAACCTGGATGTTGAATGTTCACAACCATGTACATGACATCGGTAGGTAGAGTATTCTTCAAACTGATTCCCAGAATTTGGCACAAAGAACAAACTATCTTCTTGAAATAGGTAGAAAAATAATTTATAGGAAAAGGCTCTGGGTCATTCTTGCCAATTACCACTTGCTTCTTAGCCTTTCCTTTTCCTGAGGCTGCCAAATGAGGCACCAAAAGAGATGTTCTGACCAAACCCTTGGTGTTTCTATATTCTTCTCTTAAGGCCTCGAGATTTATGGCAATCGTATCCTGATTCCATTCATGTAGATCAAATATTTTTGAAATTTCCTCTTTGGTTATCCTTACCATTTCCAAGCCAGAATGAGTTCTAACAACTCTGGTTATTGGGTCATATCTTGCAGCAACATCCTTTAATAATTCTACATCCAAGTAGACATTAGGAACCACTAGCTTGCCTAAATCTAACCTCCATGGGTTACATAAAGGAACACATAGATTTCTATTCCCAAATCAGTTTGAGAACAATTGCCATCCAGTATATGGTAATTCAACATCCCGGGCCACACATTGCTTGTCAGTTAATCCTTCCATGAGCAACGACCCATAGAAAAAATCTTTTCCCTCAAGCCTTTTTCTAGTAGAAGGCTTTAATAAATCTATGATGTCTTGGGAAAAGGGTCTGGTAGTGGCTTCAGAGCTAGAGCTTCTGGCCTTGAGTGCCATTTATACAAGACAAAATAATTTGAGCTAGGGTTTTTATATATCTAATACTTATAACTCGCACCCTATAGCTTTAAGCAGAAAAATGCTTCACAATTCTATAAACCTCAGCAATTATCAAGACAAGCCCTAAGATCCTTTAAAGAAAATCTACTCGAATAATCTTTCAGGAATGGAACAAGAAACAATTGATAACAGTTCCTCAAGAAAGCATAAAACCTTCTGAAGACACAAGAAATGATATACGTATTACTTACGGCTTTACTTGTAGAATGTTAATGACAGTGAGGCTGGAAAATCACAAGAACAACTTGCTTCGCTTGGCACCATGCAATTCTTCTTCAGCATGGAAATATACACGAAAATAGAAATTCACTAATCTTGTAGCATTTAATTATGAGAGTAGAGTCAAACTCGACCACTACTATTCACTCGCACGAGATAAAATGGCTATCATACAACACCAATCTATTCAAATGTGAGTCGTTGATCAAAAACAAT
This sequence comes from Sequoiadendron giganteum, assembly GCA_007115665.2. Taxonomy (NCBI): domain Eukaryota; kingdom Viridiplantae; phylum Streptophyta; class Pinopsida; order Cupressales; family Cupressaceae; genus Sequoiadendron; species Sequoiadendron giganteum. The sequence continues at coordinate 352,867,414 of CM021106.1, read as the reverse complement.
GTAGGCAAGGAGAACAGTTCAGATTAAGTCAAAATAGTTTGAAAATGCCATGTCCATTCACTAGTCTTTAGGAAAATAGGAAATCACCTACCGGGCACCACATCAGCATGGAATGGGCCCCACCTTGGTCGTCCATCGTACAAAATCGGCATCCATGCGTCAACAATTCACACACCTCGCAACATTATTAAAACTAAAGTTTTAATTGTGTGAGGTAAGCGAGGAATGAACATGATTCGTCGGTAAAGAAACAACTGTCAGTACCAGCATCCATCATCGGTCAGTGTACAAAACTGGTCCCCACCATCAAGTGCAATAGGTGGCAGCATCTCGCATGCCTCGCAATAATTTTATGATGTCAGTAGGAAACCTTGTGAGGTCTGTGAGGAACGGTTCATATGAAGATCACTTCATCCGACGGCTACACAATCTGCACATGCAAAAAAGTTATTTATAAAGGGACTGACTAGGTGGATGAGAAAATGACCCTCGAGGTCGAAAATATTTTTTTAGAGGTTAATCTAAAACAAATTATCAGCCTGACACTATGGAAAAATCTAATACGGTCACGACGCAAAAGACCAAAAGGACAAGTAAAGAGGGGCCGGTAAAGTCACGACCAAAAGGGATTAAGACCTCACTTAAATGACTGGCCACCGTTAATAATAATTCAACGTTCAAAAAGAACACCTATGACCTAGACTCGTTTGTAGAACCCAAAACCCAACCAATTAGAGCCGAGGATAAATAAAATCACAAGGGGAAGAATTTAAAAGGTCCACCAGTGTTAATTTTTTAATACATCTCAATTTACTAACCTTACTATATTACTCTAATATCAACTAATATCAAACCTTGCTTTACCCTACTCTAATACCAACTAATCTAGTCAAGGTAGCCTGGTCTAGTTAGGCATTATCCAACCATTCATCCAATAAAAATTTCATATATCAACATTATTTAAACATGGCCAAAACTTATAGAAATCAATATGCAAGGAACAACATGATATCATTTATCAAATTTGCATAAGAGTTGAATTACATGTTTAGGCATCAACCTTTGGTTACAAAATAGATATTATGATCGATCACTTAATTTCTTGTATGGACATAGTGACATGTGAATGGGGCCAATGTTGATTTTTTTCAATTTGTGCTTGTATGGAGTGAAACTTGACATGGTTAGCCTACACACATGCATTGACGATATGGGAGGGTTTTGAGACTCAAACATGATGTAATGCTATATAAAGGCATCTCATCCTTCCTAATAATACAAGTTGCCTTATTCTCTATCTCTTTCATATATTGTTCCTAATTATCAAATGGTGGTAAGTGATTATTCCCTTATATATCATTGCATAATTATTTTTTTCTATATTAATTTATATATTTTTATTATATTATGTGGAGCTCCAAAAAGTTAGAGAGGAGTTCAAGTTAGTAGGCTCAAAATAAAAAATCATCACTTGTCTCTCTATCTACTCAATAATCAAAAGGCCATCAAATCTTCCATCCTAGTTGAGAGGACTGATTATATTATTATTTTTTTATGTTCCTATATAGCTTTCTTGTACATGTATTTTATATTACTAACATGTGACATTGTATGCATATATTGCTTTCTTGTATATATTATAGTTTTAGCAACATATACTATTGTATGCTTGCATGGCTTCTTAGTTAATATATATTTTTTTATTATTGATCTTTTAGATATTTTCTATAAGTTATTATTAGATGAGACACATTGGATTTCTTTTAAATTTTTATATTTGAAGATACATAACTAATTGAAAGGATAATATAAAGAAGATATATCTATATATGTATCATTTATGAGTTTCTAAAATATTTTACTGCCATGTCAACCACTTTTTTTACTTCAATTGAGAAACATAATACCTCTATAATCTTGCATTTATCAAGTGTCAATAAAATAAAATTCAAGTACTTAGCTATCAATTTTTTATCCTATCTCTACCATTATATTTCTAAAATAAAACATACAAATCAAACTTAAATATTAATTTGAATTTCATATTTTATTTTGATTTTTGGCTTGGCGTGCGCAGGAGCACGACATATCTTAGTGCATGGAGACCCTAACTGGAAAAACAGGGTAGGAGGAAAGCCAGAGTGATGAGGTTGAGCACACTTAGAAAGGTAAAATCGATGACCAAGGGACAATGAGTATTGTAAGTGATTTATATCTTTTATATTGGCACCCCCATTCTCTTTAACCTACAATTTTCTTACCAATCGATGACCAAGGTACAATGAGTACCAAGGGTAGGTCATTGCTTGATAAAATATCTTCATTCCTCCCTTCTATAACTGACTTACAAACCAAGGTAGTGCCTACACCATTTTGTCTTTCAAGCATAGTGATGTCATCATTTTTTCACTTTCCCTTGCACCGACAAACACATTAGTAGGCTTTGAAGATGACATTCATACCTGTAGGCTTGACATGGGATCTTTGCTCTACAAGACAATCCACAACATCAATGACTTGTCTAAATTTATCATACATTAGGATAATTTCTCATACATCTTAGCCATCAAGAAATCATTGACAGTTTCAAGAGGATATTATTACACATAGGGTGATCCCACAATACTGGTTTACAATTTTTGGGCAAACTGGACACTAAACTATTTTTTTAAACTAAATCTTCACTTATGGGCTCCTATAGCAGCTAAACCATGAGGAATTTGAAGATGGTGAAAACTAGTGATTTGTGACATTTTGTTTATAGATTCTAAATATATTTTTTTCAAAAAAATTGGAATCAGATTGCACTTCGTTTTCCATCTCCTTTGAAAACTAGTTTTTTTATAAAAAATGCATTTTTAGGAGTGATGCTCACCGTATACAACATAACTCTTTTTGTATGAAGGAAAAAATTCTAATTTTTTCGAATTTAGATTTTTATCTGAGATATCTAGCACTTTCATTTGGTTTCATAGTGTTTTACTAAATATTTTTTCCTTAATCAAGTTTCAAAGTCAAACCAATTACAATTGAAACATAGGCGGACTGTATACAACATAATTTTTTTTGTATGTATTGAAATTCAATATTTTTTTTAATGGATCAAGGACATTAATACCTAGCCCGAACATATTTTTTAAAATTTTATTTTGATAATCTGCTATTTTTCCATATGTGCAGAACAAAGAGCTTGATTTTCGATGAAACACCTATGTTTAATAAAACTAAAAAAACACATACATAATAAAGCCAAAACATATTAAAATTATATTCATTGGATATCTTGTTCCAAGGACTACCATGATCATTTGAAATAAATTTTAAATGAATTCATTTGATCCCCCAAAAGGTAAATCAAAAGTGATTTTTTATTAGCATTTTGATAGATGTAAAGGAGACTCCGTTGTAGGTATGGTTTAAAACTAGCAGGGTTATATCCAAGGGGGTTTGATGTAAGGTGGTTTGATCAAACCATATTCAATTGAAATCCTCAAAACAAAACTTTTTAAGGCTTAAATCATTATATTTTCTAAAAATATGTGATTTCAGCAAAAATCAGAATCTCCCAAAAATTGTAAACCGGCTTTATGGGATCACCCCATAGCTACAAAGATTCATTCTTCAAAGGGCTTCAAGGTATAAAATAATGAGTGCACATGTTACTTTCATTTTCAGTAGATAAGAAATAAATTGTAGAGTCATTTAACCTTGAATAATTGTATAATATTTTAAACACTTATATCTCAAACAAATAAGCAGAGTCAAAACCATGTAAGTGTAGTCTATGAAGGTATGTAAGCTCACATACCAATAGGTGACAGAGGGAAGGGTTTTGAAGTTGGTTAAAAAAGGTGTTGGTAAGGGGATCTTGACAGTGAAATATGACAAACAGAGTAATGGTATTAGTTAGCTCTTGACAATAGAAACTATTAAGCAATCAATTGGAAAATAGTTTCAAAGTGTTAGAGGTAGTGTGTAATGGTAAACCTATGTGGTACTCCCTAAGAGTAACCTTATGGTTATGAAAGACAATGATTTCTATCACACACATATACTCTCAAAGGGAATACTTAATGATAATATAGGTTTAAGGAATCAACAAAGGACAGGTCTATAGAAGGTATGAAAAAAGTGAGTAAGGTATGCTTAGTTCATGTGTCTACAGAAAGGGGGTTGTGGTTGCCATATCTCTATACTTACATGTGTTATGGAGAATTGCATACCTTAGTAGTGGCTGAAGATCACTTTAGAAACTAACACTAAAAATATATCAAGTTCGTGATGAAATTGTGGTGGATTAGTTGTTGGTTCTATGAATAAGTTATCAGTGTTACAAAAGATTCAAAACAAGCTCTAGAGGTTGGGTCCTTTCTCAAGTAGGGCTTCTTCACTACCATATAATTTTAGCAACTAATGGGCAAGTTGTGGAAAGTACACCTAGATTTAGTGCTAATCTTTTTAATGCATTGAAAAAGGCCAATATCAACATTCAAGCTATCACCCAAGATAGCTCCGAGTAAAATATCATAGTGGTTGTAAAGAGAGTAGATATTGGCATGTTTTGAAAGTGCACAGTGACAAGAAAAAATCATGTGATGTTATTATGAAAAGACTTGTCAAGAGGGAAGTACTACAAGGATAGTTATAAGCCTTGGCATACCATCCATGCACAATGAAAAGATAGTGAAGATATTTGAAACAAAGTTTAAATGAGTCCATCATTGTCTCACAAAGTGACAATGAAGAACCCCTATCAAATGTCAAAAACCTTATAAAATTTTGTGCACTTTAACACAAATTTTTTATTACAAACTCAAAAAAAATCATGTTTCATTCATTAACTTTAGTTATGTGGGACTAAAGCAGTGAGTGTTTCATAGTGGTGAATAGTTAAAAGGCTATTTGTTTAGATTGAATGAAAACACTTGCAAGCACAATCATAGGGAAAATAAGAAGACAAACATCAACAAAATGGAATGGATAGTCAACACACAAATAGAGAGGGAAGTCTTTACATAAAAGAGGAAATTAGCCATGAGGTATAGGGACAATCTTTTAAATTTGAGAGCAATGACATGAATGATTTGGAGCAATAAAGAAGGAAAAATAATGATCCCTATAGGAGAACAATCATGTCATACCAATTCCAATCCAAAGTGGTAGTCAAAAGGGTATATCATGATATACCTTTGACAAGATTAATACATACCACAAGATCTATGGACTATGTGACTAAAATCAAAGCAATCACTATACAAAAATGTATGAAGGAGCATAAATAGTCTGAGGTTAATGGGCAGTCTAGTGAGCAATATATGATGGAGAGGATGCAATCTAGTATGAACATCATATTAGAACAAAGATGACTGTCCTTCAATGAAATATGCCAGATTAAATGTTAAAGGACACAAATAAAAGGCCTTGAGATAGTCTAGTCAAGAATTTACAAGGCTTGCAATTCCTTTATTGCTATTAGTTGGAGTTGTTCATCAACACTTGATACAAATGGACCGCACATGCTAACTTCTGTAGTTGTTGATTGAGCTAAATTATTTAACACCCATCATTTTTCATGTCTAATTGGATATGGTGCCTATATTATTTGTCCTTATTTGGCCCTAAAGACATTTCATCAATTGAATTTGAACACTTCAAGCTATAGTAAATACGATGAGGAATAGGATGATGCTAACAATTACTATTGAGAAAGAACAGAAGAATTTTTGCAAGGTAGTGTAGTCAGCACTTTTGAAGATACTTTAAAGATGGGAATATTTTTTATTTCAAACATTATCAACCTTCTAGATCCATTAAAATATCTTACTTATAAAGAATGGGAAGGTTTATGATAGTAAAGAGGACAACCTAAAAAGTAGTGAACTGTGTGAGATATGGGGGAAGCTTAATCAAAAACATGAGCATCTATCAAATCATGATAGTGAATGAAGAATGTTAGTGGGGTTTCAAAAATTTATGCCAAGGTTTTGGGTAAAATACCATGGGTTATGTGTAAAGAAGGCAAGATATAAAAAATATGCATAGCCAAAAATAGTAAAAACACAAAAAATTGCTTCAAGAATGTGGTATTTGATATGAAATTTTGGTATCAACTCCTCCAAAAACCTTTTCTCAGTCCTTGGAAGGATTTTTAAATCATCTCAGACCCCAACTACCTTCAATCAACATCCATAACTGACTTACAAACACTTAACAACTCACTATTTTGCAAAATTTCAATTTTGACAACTTTTAATGTCAACAATTGAAACTTTTTACATTATCAACTAGATTACTTCCAAGCACCCTAAACACATTAAAAATGGTCTTGTTAGACCTTATTCACCTTGAATACATGACTCCCTACAAGAAAACCTATTCTACCTACTTTGACAATATTTGACCATCATTGACAATTTCTTCACATATTTGATCTTGTTTACAATATGGATCAATGAAACAATAAATGGTCTTTTAGACCTTATTAAAACATAAAACAACTTTGCAAACCTCCCTAGACACTTATATCCTCAACCTCTAATTCTCCAATTGTGAAAATAAGGTGTAGGTGCTCCTGCACTAGAGACTCCCCAATGAGCTATGCCTGTATCGCATGGAGCCATCTTCCATTGATTGTAGAACATATTATTCAACCCTATTCACAAAAAAAAATATGGTTGCTTGGGCACAAAAGTGGAGCAACTCAAAGATAGGGTCTTAGCAACATTTAAAATTTAAAATTTCATTCTTCCTTTCTTATCATGAAAACTTGTGACTCAACAAAAACAAGTATGCAAGACCAACAACTTCAAAGCTAAGAATGGTAGATTGCTAAATGTTTAACCTTTTTTCTTTGCAATGGGATGGGAATACAATATGATAGAAGTGGGATAAGAAATGCATCGTTTGAAGCATCAAACCAGTATTCAAAGATGAAAGAAAGTGCTAATCCCTTAAACTGAAAAAGTTTCTTTTAACATTAAGTTTGTTGGGTAGCCAATTATTTTAAGTTATCAAATCCTACCATCATACATAATCAATTTTTTTTTGTTTCAAATGACTATGAGCACTAACTTTCACTATTTGAAGATGTTGAAACCTTGTCATAGAGAACTAGAACATTGATGCAACCACTCATCCTACCTTAAAACATACCAAAATTCCCCTAGAAATTAGACATAGGAAGATTTAAGATGACTTAAACAATTTTTATTGCCAAAGATTAAACTTATGATGACTTAACCAAGCCTAGTACACACTCCCTCCCCGTTAACCACTTAGACATATGGAGTTTATTAATGGATAGCTGAACCACCTCACACATGCACCTAAATTATGTATATTAGTGTTCTAATTCATCTTATTCAAGACAACTTAAACCAAAATATTATGTGTGGTGAAACCATTCTTCTGCACAGTACAAAAAATTTCAATGGAAATTTGCATTAAATGTAAATTTTCTGCTATTTTTAGTCATGTAGGTGTCCAATAAACCACTTGGTGGTGTGTCCCTTCAAGTTTATTTACTTGAATGAAGAGAAAAATTCCTTTGATTACAATTAGAGAATACATTTGAGGCCTTGGTTGTGTAACTGGTGGACCATAGTCACATTTAACACTTGTTAGAAAGTTTGGGAGTTAAAACGTTAAGTAGAAGACTAGTAAATCAAATAACTTGGATTAAGGGAAGATATAAGGTGAATTCATACCTTTGAAAGGTTGTATATGAGGCTGCATGGTACTTTAAAATAGAGAATAGCATCAGTTGTATAATCTCCCTTGAATTGATGAGGAGCCTAACCATCAATTTGACCAAGTGAAATCTGCATCTTCCAACTCCAAATCCATCAAGGCATTTTGGTTGATGAAATTAGCAAGGTCTTCTCAAATTTCAAAATATATTTGAATATTTTTGAGGAACTATTATCGAGGAACTTGCTTCCTTCAAAAAAATTACAATCAAACCCACTTGACAATCCTCTAAGTACAAGATCATAATAATGCATGTTTTGAAAGTCAAAAAATAGTAGATTTTTTTCTCTTCCACTACAGTGGATTTTAAATTACTATGTTGGCCTCTCCCCTAAGAATATTTCTAGAAATGAAATCATTCACTTCAAAATTTTCACAATAGTACAGGGACCCAGGGATAAGAAATCTGACCTTGTTGTACCAATATTAAATATACTTTTCCATATGAAAGTGTTTGAAAGATACTCGTATAACATTCATTCCTCAAAAATTGTTATCTAGCAATTGAACCAAGAGTAATCATAGAATGCTTTGAAGAAAATTCACTTTTGGGCATCTTATCAATATGGTTCTCAATATAATTAAGATAAAAAACCCATCGACACAAAACTATTGAACCAAGAGAAATCATACCTTTCTCCATGACACCTCCCTCATCAAGGTTCTTGCCTACTATGATTGGCACCTATGAACTATCCACTGAAATGTGATCATGCAACACTGTCACACACTTAAAGAATGTGAGAATGATAATGACTATCATTCATTACCTTTTCGCCTCAATTTTCATGCAAAAATCCTTGGAACATTGCCATACATTGTTCATGTAGGAAAATTCATCACCGAGTCTAGGTTTTTTAGGCTTCCATAGCCTCAGCCACTATGAACTGCATCTCCCAAACTCCATGTTTGTGTTAGGTTGTTAAATAATGAAATTTTAAAGTCATTAATTGAAAGGTATAGTCTCCTTCATACATTGATTTGATTTGTGATGGACACATTTGGATGGTACTAACAATAACTTGCAAACTATCAAGACTTGATTACCTTATTACTTGTCAATTTCTAGAGATGAAATGATACATTAATAATAATGTCACCTTGGGATCACATCACCATGAAAAGAACTTCATCCAACATCCTTATGATTTCAGGTACCACCAAATAGGTATTTTTTAGATTTGTTTGCCTTGAGTGAGGGAAATTCAGGAAGAGAAGAGGAAAGCGAGACATGTATTAGGTCTAAAAGAGGGAGATCAACTAGAGGTCAAAAGATTAGAAGAAAATTTTGTAAATGCATATAATTTTTCTTGCTGAAGAGGGGTCATGTTCTTATGATGATGAGAGCATAGGTGACATCGAGGTTCCCTTGAGGTACAAACATCTACAGAAACAATGGGTACCCAAGGAACTTCCTCCAATAAACACTGATTTTTGTGTCAAAGAGAGGATATATCACATAGCACCATCGTCATTACATGGTTTGGGCCTATTTTTCATGGATGAAATCAAGGTCTGTTATGAAAAATTTACTAAATTGATGGAGTATGTCGAACCCTATTACAGTTACAAAGATTGGATGCAGTTGGTTCAATATACACGAAGTATGCGTAGGAATGCATTATCAAAAAATTATATACAACTAAAAGATAAGGATAAAAATAAAGGAGTGGCTATGTACATTGATGGAAGACCAAAAGCATCAAGGAATATTGCATGGTTTATAAATAGTACATGACTTGGGTCAACAAATAAGCAACCCAATTGCATATTTGAGGTGTGCGAGGGAAACCGTGAATTCGTATGTGCGATAAAATCAATAACTATAGGGGAAGAGTTACTAATCAATTAAAATTTGAATCACATAGATATAACATAGCTACTGTGGGGGTGGTTTGTATTATATACCATTTTACCCAACCTCCAATTAATGACTCCAATATACCATTTTATTCTATTATTATGTTTTTTTTTGTAATTCTATTGGTTTCATTTCGGTAATGATTTTTTATATTTAATTTTTGTCATAGTGGGACATTGCTCATATGGGGAAGGCTTCGGCCTAGATAACAGATCGTGATGCATCTTCATGTGCTTCTACTTTATAGGTTTACCTCATTGTAATTGTACAAATTATATACAAGCAAATTTTTTTATTATTATGTTTTTTTCATAAGTTTATTGGGTTAATTTCGATAATATTTTTAATATTCTTGTTGCAGTCGGCTGATCGGGGAAAGGTACCGATAGTAGAGGAGAGCATCCATAGGGAGGTGCAGTCACTATTATGCGATGATGAGATCAAATATTCTTTAAACCCTCTAGATATGATAATAAAGACCCACAAAAAATGGAATGAAGAAATCCTTCAGTTGTTATTCATAGTACCTCAAATAGATGGGATAAGAGAAAGGGTTAAAATATTGACTAAGAGAGCACAAAACTTGCATGTAAGTTGTCGTGAGATCTTTAATTATAACATAAGTACATTCATGGTTTTATATTTTGTACTCTTTTATGTCATGAACTAAAATATGTGTTGTTTTAACAAGGATTTTTGTGTCCTCATGATGTTGCTGGCCATGATCAGGGAACTATAGGTGCTACTTGGGGAGTAGGGATTGGTACAAGTGTTGATCCTAATCTTCCTACGCATACATCACATCATATGACTCCATCATTTTTGCCTATATTGTCAACTAAAATGTCAGCAACACATAGCATGCAGACATCGGGTAGTGCACCCTCTCGCAGCGAACACATGCCAGAACATGTGTTAGGACATGTACCTAGGGATGTAGAGGCCACTAGTTCTGGTGATGTTTTAGTAGCATTTCCTAGATCTTCCTGTATTAATAGTATGGGAACATTGTCAGTCACATTTTTGGTGACCAAGGATTTCCTTCCCATAAAGACAAAGAAGGTCCCAGGTACTTTAAAATGTTTTAATTATTATTATATATAATCTAATTGAAATTTACTTATTGATCACTCTTTTTACACTAATGATCCCATGATCTTTTTGCAGGAAATGACTTTTTTTATAAATATCTAAATGATATTACATTAGAGATCTTCAAGCCCACCATCCGTACACGGTGGAATGCCCAAAATTAAGATTTAAAAGATGAGCTCATTAACCGTTTAGTTGTGTTGTTCGGTAATAACACATTCAACCGAACCAAGGTCCTTAAGAAAGTTGGTACCTATCTAAAGTATGTGAGGGACCAATATAGGTCACATTTAGAGAAGAACAAAAAGTAGGAGCATCCCCCCATGATTCTAGAGAGGGGGTGGAAGGACTTGCTATCGGATGGAAAGGAGAAGGCTGAAAAGAAAAAAGGATAGACACCACCAGGCCAAGGAAGGTATGTGATGCTATCAACAATGTAATTATATACTGATTACTCTTTATTTTTACATAATCTAATGTATTTCAAAAATTTCATAGGTTGCTCAACACATTGAAGGCAACAAAGGAAAGAAAAGAAAAACACAGGAAACACAAACTTGGGTCTGGTGGTTATATGAAATTAGCCACAAAAATTGTAAGTATCAATAAATGAAATATTGCATCCAAATAATAAATTGCAAACAATTTTGGTTTTATCACACCATAGAAGCAAAATTCATGATCTTATGCAAAAATGCAAGGCTCTGAATTTAGCAGAGTGCCCATAGAAGAGGACTTGAAGATTTCCTTCCAACAAGGCTATGGAGTCATGGTTGAATGCTTAAGACTCTTGACTGGGAAAAAACAAGCTTCCACTGCATCTGAAACACAGGTAAATAAACTCAATGAAGTTTATTTAAAATTGAATACTTGTGCAATTTATTCAATATTAATTTCCACCATAAAGTAATTATGTTCCTATTTGTTTTAAAGAGGCAAGCAATGATAATATTGCACATGACATTGGAATGCAGCCTAGTGAGGGTGGAGCACAACCTATAGATGAAGGTCATGGCCGTGTGCATCCGGTACTGGATGTATTCATGTGATATACAAAATGCATTATGGATTAAGATAATTAAATATCTTTAATTGCAATTGGTGTATTAATTAATGTAACCTTTTGTGTTTCAACTTTAGAGCATCTAGAGCATGATCAACATGTTGATCATGATCAGGCTAGACAAGATCAAGAACATGATTTGGTCCCATCAGGTAAAGAGGACCACTCTAAAGTTCTTTTAAACATATTTAATTTCAATTGGTGTATTAATTAATGTAACCTTTCATGTTTCAACTCTAGAGGATTTAGAGGGTGTTCCACATGTTGAGCATGAGGCTATAAGACAAGATCAAGAACATGATGTGGCCCCATCAGGTTAAGAGCACCACTCTAATGTTCTTTTAATTAATGAAATACTTGTAACAATAATAATAAAACATATCAATTTAACATTTAGTTGTTATTGCAATAGGGACCCCCTTGTAGCAGCCTCCACATCATGAGTACATGACTAGGCATACATTAAGATCACGATCAGAGGGTAGAACAACTGAAGGGGGGATAGATGATTTAGAAAATGATAATCCACTTCTTCTTTATTTAGCTGCAACAAAAAAAAAAGTGATTGTAATCATATTATAACAACCATATTTTTGATAATAAGTAAAAACTGAAAGAATGAATTTTATATGTTAATGAATGAATGTGAATATGTTAATGAATGAATGTTATATGTTATTAATGGATGAATGAATGAATGTTATATGCTATTAATGTATGAATGAGTGATTAATGTTATATGATCGGGTATGGGGAATTGAGAGTGATGTGAGGGGGGGGGAGGGGCCAAATGAACTTCCACCATCACATGGTTGGCCCTGTTAAGTAGAGAATATTAAACTATTCTTGAAACAAAGAGAAGCTCAATAAGTTAATGCACTTTTCAATATTTCATTATTCTGCACTTTTAAGCTTATGTGATTTTCATTAGTTCTCTTTGCTTCAATATGTCACCCTTTGTACTTATTTTACTTTTTAACACATCTCATATGTTATCCTAGATGATAGATTTTGTAGGGGACGCTATCCACAGATGGATCTCGCGTCAGACAAGGCTTAACACCTAATTGCCCTTGTAGGCACAATGTCTCATTTGGAAATTCAAGGATTAACACACATCAAGCACCAATTTGTGTTACATCCATGGAGACAAGGCTTGAGCAAAGGAACAACATATTCTTAAAGGAACAATACTCATGATCAGTAGGGAACTTACTGTCAAAAATCAGAATTAACCTCTTGTATGCTCACTATCTTTGATCACTCCCAACATGGATTACAATAGGACTCAAAACACATTCATGGATGCCACTATATACTTACAAAAATAGTTGCATGGAACTTTACAAGAAATGAAGAACTTTACATTGAAAAGCATCAAATTCTAAGGGATCACTATAAAAGAAATCAATTTTACAAGATTGCAAGGTCATTGTCCTTATGATCATTAAAAAAATTCAAGACTCCGTGTTACTCACAAACTATGCAAATGATTCAAGATAACAACCTTAACCCCCTTTAGGTACTTCCAAACATAAGAAACCTTCTAACAGTGAAGGGATCATCCACAACCTTAACTGTTATCCTCCAAACTGTCTGATCAACATTTACAATGGTTTTAGAATAAACTTCATTCAGTAAAATGCATTGGAAGAGAAGATTCTACATCATTTTCAAAATTCCTTATTACCCCTTATTACTTGGATCCCTTATTTTTATCCACCATTGACAAGAAAGTATATCTTTGCAGCAACAATTTAATATTGTCTGGCAGTGTCTTCAAAATCAAAGATTAAAACAATGTAAAAATATTTATCAAGTGATTGGAAGGAATTTTTGGATCAATCACAACCTTTTCCCAGCCTCAAATTCCAATTTGGGCCTTCACATATACCTTTCATTACAAAAACAATTCAATTAATTGTAACAGTCACAAAAAAAATCAGTTAGTTTCCTTGAGAGTTGCAGAGCTAGGGCATCTCCATAATTCCTCCACACTAAATGAATCATCACCAATCCTCATTAGTCCTTTAGAGGACTCACAATCCTACCATTCCCTAGAGTTATTGGATTTTTCAAAGGTGGAAAACATAGTTATAGACATTTTAATGACCAAACCTTCATTTTATAGGGTTCCTAGACTATTTTGAGAAAATGGCTTCAAACTTGCTCAAGTTTCCATGGCACAACCTCAAAATGGACCCAAAAGAAAGGTCACTCTCCCTATTTTCCAAATATATGAGTCACATGCACAAAGATCATAGTTTGAGCTAGTAACAAATAAGGAAACAAACATAATTTCTGTAAAATGTAGGAACAATAGTTCTCCTTCATTAACTTCTTATGATTTCCTTATTCCACATACATGTTTATTGCCTAACCAAGGAGTCTTTATAGACATATAACTAGCCTCTCCAATGGCCCTTAAATTTTTTTGAATGGGGATACTGTTGGAGTGCCCAAGTTACACTTTTTGCAAGAAAATCTTGCAAAAGTTGTTGAGCAACTTTTTGCAAGTTTTACAGTTTTTGACACCCTTTGACATACCTTCACAAAATGACTTCAAATGAGTTTTCTTTTCCCTAATCATGCCTAAAATAGACTAAAGATCCTTATTACATCATTTATAATGCAACAAATGAGGCATCTAACAAGATTATTTTCTCTCTTCAACTTGACAATCACTACTAGGGACTACACTTGATCCCGAGGTTCAACAACACCTTTCATTCTTGACCCAAAGGCTTACAAACAACCCTTGAACTTCTTGACTCACCATGGAAATAGGTACCTCCTCTATCATCCATAACTGATCACAATGCTTAAAGGACAAATAACTCATCCACTAACTGATCCAAAGTCAGACCTAAGACCACTAGGCCTCCAGAGTTGCATGATTTTTCAACGATGCATCTGAGAGTTATCAACCCAACTTCCTTCAAACCCTTGAAATGGAGGGTTTTAAGACTATTTTGAAATATCTCATTCAATCTTCCTCCATCCTTCACGGGAGACCCTCATTCCTATCTTAAAATGAAGTAGATTCATTGTACCTTAGGTTCCAATAGGTTTTATAGCAACTCCAATTGATATCATAAGGAGATAAATGACTGATCAACAATTAAGATAGGAAATCACTTTGCAATCAGAATTTTCATTGATTTTTGTCCTTCCAAATCATACTTCCTTTCTTTGTATCTGATATATAAATGTAGGTGCAACATCCTTTAGAACTTGGTAGCTTCACTAAGATGATGTCTAAATCAAAAGGGAAACAAATTGTAGTGTTCCTAGACTATAATGGTACTCTATCACTAATTGTTGATAATCCTGATAAGGCTTTCATGAGTAACCAAGTAATAATAATATTTTTCAATGGTTACATTAATGGAGCATATATTTTAGCTTGATGCTAAACATGGTCTATTTTCAACTTCTCTCCTTTGATATAATATTTATCGTCATGTTTAGATGCATGATGCAGTTAAAATTTTGGAAAAAAATTTTCCAACTAGTATAATCATTGGAAGGTTCCTGGAAAAGGTGTGGATTGATTTTTTTTCATGATATTTTTAGGAGATATAGAAATTACATGTTAGTCCAATGACATAGAAGGGGTGGGATGTGAAAATATTTTCTCATGTTTGAGTATCAAAAAGAATTATCTCCTTCTATTGGAGATGTTTCTTGCAAATGTAAATAATATCAGTTTCCTATATTTGGGACTGATTATGCACTTTCTGATAGATTCTTTCAGCTAGAGATAGTGCTAATTTGCATTTTGATTTCCTCAAATCTAAGTTACAGGATACTGCAAGGGCATTACATGAATAGGTGAGTAATTCTTTGAGAAATTGAATTGAAATTATGTGTCAAGGAGACAAGTTAAATAAGACAGGAATGCATATGAACACATAACATATGATGCATGAGGTGATTCCTGAAGCATCCATTGTAATGACATTTTAAACTCTCTAATATTTTCAAGCCAGGTGGAATTTAATACTATGCCCTATTTTTTATAAAGCTTAGGCAATTTTTCTATAGAAGGGGTGTTGGTGATTTCAATTTTGAATGCATACTCTAGAATAATAGACCTTAATATATATTTTATCATCATGCAGTTTTCCTTTCCCTTTGGTAACAATTCTATCAAATCTTCAATACCATTGTCATGAAAAAATAGAAAATAAGAAAAGTAGTATATGAATTCCAGCCTTCTTATACTTGTGTTTCTTCTCAAATAGATCAACCAATCTTTTCCAAGCAATGATCTTCATTTTCTATATGAATGTAAGCCTCGTTAGTGCATCCAAATTTTAGGAGGATGAGACTTTGAATTTTTCAAATTGAAGACATCTTTTGTATTGTTCTTACATTTCTATGACTACACTTTCAACTCTATTTACTCATTTACTTAAATGGTTTAAAAAATTCAATACTCCATCTTCTAAATAGTTCATGTAGTTTTGGATAGATTACATAGGCAAGTGTGATCTTTCTTAAATGAGTTACATTTACTTTGGCCATTGTTGCACCCAACTATTCATTCCTTTGTGTGGGCATGGGAGGAGAGATTTTTTTGTAGCCACATTTGGTCATATATAATTATATCAACTACTCTATTATGTGCCTCCCTAGAGATTCATTGGATTTTTGTTTACAAAAAATATTTTTAAGTATTTTCATATCAACCATAATGACTTGGACTTAGTAAAAATGAATTATAGATTCATCTTTCTCATGTCTTTCTAAAAAGGTATTCATTGAGAGGAAATGGCCTATGTTCTTGTACCAAAAAGGGAGTACTACAATATGAATCAAATTAGAATTAGTAATTCATTTAGAAACCTTCTTGAATTTAGTCTTGATAGTGATTTTTGCATGATGTGCTTCTCTAGGCTCACAATTGTCATGAATTAGATTCTTTGAATAGAGGAAACCATTTAGTCAAAGTATTGTTGTATTCACTAAGTACATTAGTGCATGATGCTCCACATAAAGACAAAGTAATTTTATAGGAGATAATGTCAAATTTTATAGATGGTTGACACCATAAGAAAATCTTCTATCTTTGTTATAATCTAGTTTTATCTCTCATCCACTTAGCTTGCAAAATACACTAGGTAGTCCAACTTTTAATCACCCTATTGTGCTAGTGCAACTACCACCCCTTGGTATTATCTTATACTTTCTCATTATGATTTGGTACTTGAATGGAAGAGAGGGGAGGTGATAAAGACAAAGGAACAAGAAATTGTGCAGCTAAGGTTTGTTCTATTGCATGTTAAGTGCCATAAAAAATTGAGCATTGATATATATATATATATATATATATACTTGAACAAAAACCTACACACAATTGTATCTTGACATGTGCTATTATATTCACATACAAATATTTGAATAAAATATTGTACTTTATGAAGTTTTATAAGATGATTTTAAATGTTAATGTTTGTCATTCACTAACTCATTTGATTGCAAAATTCGATGAAACTTTCTGATGAAAGATGTATAATTAAAGTAATAACTTATGATACCAATATATGTAATGTGTGGGGTTCTCATTAATTAAGTTGAACAACTTGAAGAAGCTCAAAATAATAAGCTACAACAACATTTGGAGAAACTCAAATGTGTAAGACAATCTTGCCCATTATAATTGTAAATTGTATATTTTTCAAGTGATTTCATAATTTTAGGCAGATTTTGATTATTAGAATTCCTAGGTTCATATTTTTTTGTTCTCTTAGTTAAGCTACCAAAAGCAAATGTTGCTTCAAAAATATTTCACGCATAGTATAGTTCTTCCAACTTGACAAATTACATTTCATCATGTTGGTATCTAACTGGTGGTTTGCTCATGCAGATCTTTGCAAACATTTAAAATTATCATCCTCAGGCTAGTAGGTGTACTACTCTGATACTAATGTGAATGAATAATTTTTTTTTTTAAAAACTATAGAGTTTCGTCAAAATTTTGACAAACCTAATCCGATGAACCACAAAAACTTGTAACAAAGTTGTTGTACAAGCGATGATATTTTGTCATAATACATTTTAAAAAATATAGAGGTTCGTCAAAATTTCAACGAACCTAATCCTACAAACCACAAAAACTTGTGACAAAGTTGTACAAGCAACGATGTTTTCATCGTAATAGCAATGAAAGGTTTGCAATATTGTTATTTTTTATTGCTAGATGTACAAAATTTTTGTCGATTTTCCAATGAACCCCGATTCCATTTTTCATGGCATTGTATGATGATGTTGGGTAGTGGTTTTGACGTATAAAATTTGGTCATGAAAGCAATGAAAATTTAGCAAAAAAATTTATATGAGTGTTTTGTCAGTAATTTGACAATAGTTTGTCGATATGTCAACAAACATTTGTCAAAATTTGGAGTTTAATATAGTAGTGAATCCCTCAACAACAAGGAGCTAACCATCTTTACACATAAGGAATTAACCCTCCTTACATCCCATATGGCTATCAATGTCCTATACCTTCACAATATCTGATATATGACCAAAACCTAGTAGGGAAACAAGGTTACTACATGTAAGGTTTCAAAAACACATACCAAAAATGGAGATGGAACTAAAACTAGAGGCTGTCACCCAACAGATAACAAACATGCATGTAGGAAAACATAAGAAGACCTACACTCTTTATTAAAATTTTCTATTCCCATTCAATCATTCCATCATGGAAATGCCCTTTCTAAAAAGCTTTGAAATATCCAGGTTTGATAACAATTATAAAGGAAGAGAACTAGTAGAGAATGTATGAAAATTTTTAGTATAATTTATGGAGGTACAAAACAATTATTCCTATCTCGTGAGGCTCTTTCCACACAACCCTACAAGTCATGCTATGGAGTGGTTCACCCATCTACAACTAGGAACTAGAACTTTTGATGAGCTATATAGCAAGTTTATAAGCCACTTCTCATTTAATATAGAGAAAGATGTCACCATCACAAGTCTATCCATAATCAAATAGAACCAAGGAGAGTCTTTTACCTCATACCTATAGATATGGAGACACAAAGAGAGTTGGTGCAAATGGCTTATTCCAAACAAGGAATTGGTGGATATTTTCATTACAAATGTCCTACCTAAAATAAACTACCAGCTCACTATTCTATGTCCTTTAGAATTTGAGGAAACAATAAAAAATGGGTTAAATATTGAGAGAGCCCTTAGAGAAAGAGGAACCTTAAAAAAAAATAGCTCGAAATATAGTCCCTCTAGCTCAAATGAGAAACCTAAATCCTAGACCAAAAACAAGAACACCACAAACGATGGAGTGGTAAATGCTAGAGTAGTATGGAGTACATAGAACACACATAAAAAAAAACTACAAGTGGCACAAACAAGCTATGGTCCCAACAACACACAAAGAAACCAAATTACCTATCCAAAGAACAATTAGGTTGTAAACCAATAGACAAAATAGGGAGGGCAACAAAGGCAATATGATCAGCCTAGGAGGTGGTTCACAGTACTAGGTGAGTCACTTGAAATAGTCATGTGCAAACTAGTACAAAAAAACCTCATCAAAATGAATGATCACCCAAATTATGAGGAATCTAGCTTTAAGACAACTTGGTACAATGAGAGAGATTTATGTGAATTCCATAAGATCAAAGGACATACGACCAACAATTTCATACACCTCAAACACATCATCCAGGAATTGATAGATAAAGGGGAAGTAGACATTGAGCATTGTCTCGAAAAGAAGGACCTTAAAATGTAATCAAACTCGATCCCAAAAAATGCTAAGGGGAATGATAAAGGAAAGGGAAAAGAGTACCACAATGCTAATTACACGTATGGTGACACAATTTTAGGAACCCTCTCATAAGTTGATGACAATAGGGAAAATGTAGTAACAATACGAGGAGGAGAAAACAACTGCAACACAACTACCTATTGAGGAAGAGTTACAATACAAGGATCCCCTCCCAAACCTACAATGAAGTCATAAAGTGACTACAACATTATGGAATAGTTAAAGAAGACACTTGCCCTAATCTCAATCCTAGAATTGTTAAAACTATCACCAACACATAGGTAAATATTAGAAAAATAATCAGAAATGTCAGTCTCTAATGACCTCGATCTTATTTAGTTCCAAGCCATGGTTTGAAAAAACACAAGAAGTAATAATTTAGTCTTTTCAGAGAAAGATCTACCACAAAGAACATTCCACAATCAAGCTCTTTACATAGAGGTTGTTATTCACAACAACATGGTCAAACAAGTATTGATAGAAAATGGTCCGGGTTTAAACATTTATACCTTAAAATTCATCAAACATTTGGGGTATTCTGACAATGTGATTGACAAAGGAAAGAGTATCACCATAAGGGCCTATGATTACTTGGAAAGAAATTCTGAATAGTTAGGTTGCTAATTCAAATAGGACTAGCCATCACAAAAACTACTTGTCAAGTACTTGACCTTGAGTTTCCATACAACCTCCTTCTAGGACACCCTTGGATCCATGCATTACAAGCAATCCCTTCCACTTTTCATCGATTCCTAAAGGTTCCCCATGAAGGAAAGGAAGTAACACTATATGTTGATCCTGGGCATTTCCATTTTTGTGAAAAGTTGGAGAAGTACAATAAAACCCAACATGTGCCTAGAAATGACATAGCCTTCCATTCCTTTTCTTATGTCGACCCTTCCATGCTTTTTTCAACCTCTACCAAGAACACATCAAGTGAGCAACCAAAATTGGAGGCCAATATTCAAGTACTTGACAAGGGTAATGTGAATTACCATTTTAACCAAGATTCAACATCGACATGCTTCCACCAACACCCAGAGTATATGGAGGTCCAAAATAGATCAAGATAGTGCAAATGATAGCCAAGCCCATGATCATTAATAGATGGGGAGACATGAAAGATGAAGAAATATTTGACAAGGTCCTTTCATCCATGATCTACAAGGTGGATCAAGAAGAATCAGAAAATCCACAACCCTTTTTAATTGATCATAGTGGAACAAAGGAAGAAAAATATGGGGATAGGTTATAAACCAAAAGACGTGGTCATCCCAAAAACCAAATGAACCTCTTGGAAGAAATGGGAAACTTCTACTAGCATTAAGGCACTAGATATATATCATATCATGGACAACGAGTTACCAGTCGAAGAATTATTTGACAGCTTTAGAATTGATAGGTTCCCTCTCCAGTATATGGAAATCATCCCAAACATCTATTACCATTTTGAAATAGACTCTAATGAATATGAATGGGATTATTCTTCCTTCATCACCGGATATGATTCCCCTACTTCTACTAATGATGACCTAGATACTCAGTGGGAAAAAGACACAAGAACAATGCTAACCCTTTCACCTAATTCCATAATCTTTGTAGACCAAGATGATAGTCTCCCACTAAGTTACCTGCAACTTATAGATTGGGATCAACAACATACACCTATTTTGGATCAATTCCACAATGATGAGGCAATCATGGAGTTCATGGGACTTTGAACAGACATACTAGTTGGAGATCACAAAGTAGGATTCATCATGGAGCAAAACAAGAGGCATACTTTCATGGAGAGATTGAATCTTCCAGTAACAAAAAAGAAAGAAAGACAAAAAAATCACCCCCTAGGGAAAACCACATTGTGTCTCTATTAGATCTAGAAAGAGAAAAATAAAGGACACATCCAGGGATAACTTTAAGAAACCCCCCCCTTGGTGAAGGTGTAAAATCCTGGTGAATATTTCCTTTTATTTGAAAAAAATATTAATTTTCCTGGCGTATCTTATGCACAGTATTAAAAAAATTGTAAAATCCTAGTGAATCTTAATGAATAATTGGTAAAAATAATAATCATAGTGGCGAATCCTAGTGAATCTCGGTGCACTCCTATCATGATACAGGTAGGGTCAAGGGGCAGATCTTCCCCCATTCCTAACAAAATTCAATACCATCAGCCTAACAATGCTTCATCGGCAGAACCCCCATCACAATCTCGCATTGGGGAAACATTATCTGTCATCCCACCAATAGAACAAAGGATGGTTGCAAGTTCATTCCATGCCCTAATACACATGTGCCTTTTCAAAGGCTTGTTGAGGCCCGAAATTTGTTTTGGGCCACAAGATCAGATTTAATCATGTGGCCCAAAATAAATTTCGGGCCTCAACAAGCCTTTTAAAAGGCGCATGTGTATTAGGGCCTGAAATCAACCTACAACCGTTCGATTAAAAAACTAATCTATGGCAATAGATAAAAGAAAATAGTATTTTATTATTAGTGGTGATATTGCCCCAAAATTAATTGGAGGAATATAATATTACTGGTGAATATAATTAAAAATTTTAGTTACTATATAAACTACTGGCGAATTAGTTTTGATGATGCATTATTTACATGGAAAATTAATTGAGACAAAATTATTTTTTCGTAAAACCCTAGTGATTCAGTCTTCATTTTAGCTTGTACTATTAGCCATTTTTGGAGCTCCTGATTTCTATTATTAGCCAATTGGAAAATATTCGCCACTAAAGTTTTCCCTGGACACATCCAAAGGTGAAAACCTCCCAGAGGCACCCGAGGATGGATGATTCAATCTCCCCATATCAAAATATCAAGACAGATCAACACTCCTAGTAGAAGAAGCAAATTCCATAAATGTTGGCACATTAGAGGACCTAAAGATAACATAGCATGTAGCATCACTTGATCCTGAGGAGAAGGAAAATTTTACAACATTAATCAATGAGAGAAAGGTAAACTTTGCCTAAACCTATGCTAACATTCCTGGAATAATCTAGTATTAGTGGTACATCATCTAGTTGTTGTCCCTAGACCAAAGCCTATCAAGTAGAAACTCAGAAAAATGCATCCTCAGATAGAAATACTAGTAAAGGTAGAACTAAAGAAACTTCTATATGTGGGTTTCATTAGACCCATCGATTATCCACAATGGATATCAAATCTAGTACCGATGTCCAAACCTACTAGGGGCATAAGGATATGCATAGATTTTAGAGACCTGAACAAGGCTTGTCCAAAAGATGACTTTGCATTGCCAAAAATTGACATGATTGTGGATCTAATAGCAGGGCATGTGATTCTAACCTTAATGGATGGTTTCTTTGGATACAACCAAATAAATATCTCTCTAGATGACCAACACAAAACCAAATTTACTTGTGCTTGGGGTACTTTATGTGGGAATGTAATTCCTTTTGGTCTTAAGAATGTAGGAGCAACCTATCAAAGAGAAATGCTAACCATATTTCATGATATACTAGACACTATCATGGAGGACTATGTGGATGAAACTATAGCAAAGTCATTCAAAAGGGAAAATCACTTGAAAAACCTAGCAAGGGTATGTAGTGTCAAGAAGAGGGATAGGAGTGGATCCTACAAAGTTAAAAGCTATAATAAAGATGCCTGCTCCAAAGACACTAAAATAGTTAAGGATCCTACAAGGGAAGCTACAATCCATCAAGCAATTTGTTGCACAATTGGAAGATAAGTGCCACCCATTCACTCATCTCCTACACAAGGAAATCACCTTCAAGTGGGATGGGATATGTGACCAAGAATTCCAACAAGTCAAGGAGTAGCTACTTACTCCTCCTATACTCATGCCACATATTCCAGAAAAGGAGTTGATACTTCATGTGTCTACCACACAAGAAACATTGGGATCTCTCTTGGCACAACAAGATGATAACAACAAAGAAAGGGCAGTCTACTATATCAAAAAAACACTGGTGGGCTATGAACTAAACTACTCGCCCATTGAAAGATCATGTCTCTCAGTCATGTTTTCAACACAAAAGTTGAGACATTATATCCTAAACAAAAGGGTGAAGCTGATTTCAAAAGTAGACCCACTCAAATACTTACTAGAAAAGGTAGCCCTAATAGGTCAAATAGCCAAATGGGTGATGATCCTATGAGAATTTTATATAGAGTATGTGGACAAGAGAGCTATCAAGGGACAAATCATAGTAGACCAACTAGCTAAAGCACCCATAGATGATCATAAACCTCTCACGATGGATTTTCCAAATGAGAGTGTCTTGATGATAGAACTGACAGGTCAATGGACTCTATACTTTTATAGGTCCCATACTCAACATGGTTTTGGAGCATGTATTTTATTTCTCACACCACAAGGTGATATATACCCAATTCCTTTAGGATTTCATTCTAATGCACAAACAACATCTCAGAATGTGAGACTCTCAACTAGTAATCAGACAGGTGAATGATGAGTACAAAAAAAAAGATGATAAACGGCTACCCTATAAAAGGATGGTGGAAAAATTCAAGGAATACTTCATCAAAATAAACTTTGAGTAGGTTCCTTGAATTAATAATAGAGTTTCTAATGCAATCGAAACAATAGGCTCACTGCTTGATATTCCTCAGAATGTGCCTAAGTATGAGTTCCTCATGGAACAACTACTCATGCCTACATTTGACATCCCAAAATTAGAAATGATATGTGTTGTTGGTCCTAATTCCCCATGGTACAAAGATACTTTTGACTATATCCAACATAGTATCATACCAATTGACCTAATGACTACTCAAAATAAAAACGTCACCTATAGAACTTCTCGCTTTATGATCCTAGGAGAAACCCTATACTATCGTATTCTAGATGGTATGTTACTCTGGTGTCTTGACATAGAAGGAGCACAAATATCCTTACAAGAGTTTCGTGAAGGTATTTGTGGATCTCACTCTAGCAGACCTAACCTAGTTTGAAATCTACTCAGAACGAGATACTATTGGCCCTCCATGGAGCAAGACTTCATTCAACATTCTAGAAGGTTCCAACACTGTCAATAATACAGTGATCTATTTCATGCACCGGTACAAGAGGTGAGGCCCATCATGACACCATGGCCTTTTTCATAATGGGAATTAGACCTAGTAGGTAAGATATCACTCGCTTCATCTAATGGGCACAAATTCATTATCGCAACAAAAAAGTACTTCAATAAATGGATAGAGGAAATTCCATTGACCTATATCACCAACAAATAGATATCAAAATTCATTTTGAATTATCTCATTTGTAGGTATGGGATTCCACAAACAATTATAATGGACAATGGCACCCCATTCAAGAATCAATATGTCTAGGAATTATATTCCAAGTTCTCTATCCAACATATATTTTCCACGCCCTACTATTCTCAAGGAAATGGTCAGGCTAAGGAATCTAATAAAACAATCCTGAAAATCCTAAAAAATACTGGCAATGATGTCATCTATGATTGGAATTCACAACTAAACCCAACCTTATGGGCTTATCAAACTAGAATTCACACACCTACTAGTGCCACACCATTTTCCTTGTTCTATGGACCAAAGGCTATATTACCTACCGAGGTTGTAATCCCCTCATTACAAGTTCATTAAAAGGCATGGTCAACAACAAAGAATACAGGGTATCCAAACTGAATGAATTAAAGCTCGTGGATGAGAGGTAATTGAGCATGTTAAACCATCTACATGTTTATCAAAATCAACTCAAATGAAGCTATGACAAGAGAATCAAAGACAAAAAAAAATAGAAATTTTTACTTGAATAAGTAATTGAAACATATCAATAGGAGTATACTTAGGTAGATCAATTGGACTCATACCTTGTTCAGTGTTTTCCTCCTTTTGTTGCTCACCTTTTGTTTCAACTCTAGGCTTGATATCTTTCTTTTCAGGCTCAAGATTTTTCTTTTGTGCTTTCACCTTCATAGTAGGAGACTTGACTTCTCCATCAGCTTTTGTTTTCTCAGCTTTCTTGGCCTAGATTTTATCTCCCTCATTCTCCTTGGATTTAGGCTCATCCACTTTACTATTAGATTTTTGTTCTTTTCCTTTAACACTCCTTTGTTTGATTAAGAGGCTAGTAGCCTTGCCTTGGTCACCACCCACCATTTTATTCCTTAGATGATAGGAACCTCTTCCTTGTTCAACCAAATATATTGTTAGCCTAGACATTTCTTCATTTGAAGGTCTCCTTAAAGACACATCATCTTCAAAAAAATTCAATGCACATACTTCATTATCATTTTCATTCTCTTCATCAAAAAGAACTTTTTGGTGATGTACATTATCTCTTTGTCTTTGGTCATCCACATCAATTTCATGAGACTCCACATTAGATGAGCATTCATTATCAACAATATCAGACCTAGTCATGATCATATTTACTTCAACATAATCATCATGGGACAAATTATAATATTTTGGTACCTCTTCCTCACCTTCTGTCAATTGAGAAACTGCACATTGGTGAGGAGAATGTGGCAGCTGATAGACCATGTACCATGGAGTTTCATTAGTAAAATTTGCAAAAAAAATTCAAAGAGTTAGCTGTAACCTAATCTTGTTTACCTTTCTGATTATTTGGGACTAGATTTCCATTCTACTAGTTGGTCTTGTAAGGGTAGTCTTGAATCCTCGAGGTCTTTTCATTCTTTTGGAGTTGTTTCTTGTTATTTCCAAGCCCTTTTCATTCTTGTCCATACTATATTTGATATCCTTGAGAGTATTCGTCACATTTTACCATCCCTCAACATAAGTAGGATTTGAGTGAGAGGCCTTTTCTTTCTTATCCTAGGGATTCTTCAAGATTTTTATGCCATCTCTTCTTCCCACCTTACCTGAATCTCTTCTAATACTTTCAATGATCAAGGCAATTCTAAATGCATCCCTCAAAGTTTGAGGGTCTTTATCTCTCAGACTATAAGCCATCTCAGCATCACATGCATTACAATAAGTGACAAGGCATACTAAATCATTTAACCTCGAAATTTTCAGCAATATATTCATAGCCTTTTGAAATTTGATATTAAAGTCAGACACCATCTCATTCAGTCCTTTGGTGATATTGTTAAATTCATTGAGCATAAAACTAGGGTTAGTATTATCTCCATATTATTCTCTAAAGACTCTCTTTAATTCCTCCCATGAGCCAATTCTACTATCAGGTAAACCTCTATACCAATCTTTGGCATCCTCTATCAAAGACTGCATGAGCAACTTCATCACCACATCATCATATTCTACCTCATAATCATCCAACATGTTTAGAAAAAACCTTAAGTGATCCTCTCTAGATACTACATTATTCCCAGTAAATTTTCTCAACACAACCTTGATATCATTGTTAATGAGATTTGGACATCCAGGGATCCCATCAAATCATAGTTGCCTATATCTTTCCAACTACATAGGATGCCTATGAAACTAATTATCTCCATCCTCATTAGCCCTATTTACTTCTCCACCTACTCTCTTATGATCTATATTTCTATTGGTAAACTAATTGTAGGTACAATCATTATAATTTATGTTCAAATATTTGTAATTATGGGTGTCCATTGCTCTATGTGACCACAAGTCTTCTCATCAACTAAGGGTGTAGGCTTCATTATAGACTAACAAGGATCTTGTGAGTTGGATGCTACAAAAGCTTCTTTTGAGCATGAAGTTTTCAATAAATAAATCATTCTCTTCATCTCAACATTAGTTGCCATGATATCCATCTTCTCCAATTCCTTTTTAAGAGCCCCATTCTCCTTCCTTAATTTTTCTATAGAAAAATTTGCTTTAGGAGGTAAGGGAGGCTTCTCAGATGTGGATTTTTCATTAATAGCCAAGGTTTTCATAGGTCTTCTACCTTTATTAGGTGGAAAATTGGTAGTATTTGCACCAGGATGTGGAGATACAATACTTGTGACTGTAGATTTAATCTAGGTGTTAGCATCAATATCTTTTATAGGGTCAACTTGAGCTTAGTTATCAAGGACTTCAGATACAATAATAGGACCAACGATAATTATTTTATGTTTAGCTTGGTTTAGAAGTCTCATCTAATCCAATTGTCTTATCAGAGTCTCTCTTTCAATCATGGAATTTTTGATCCTTTGTTCTCTTTCCTTTTCCTTATTTCTCCTTATCTCAACCTAGATTTGAACCTCTCTTCTAAGAGAATTAACATCTCAAAAATACTCTTCAAGATTTGGGAGAGAGATTTCTGAACTAGAAGTCTCTTCTAGATCTATTAGGTTTTGGGACTCTTCATTTTATCTAGTTAAAAAATCAATTGGTAAAGGTGAAAATCTATTAGATGTGGGAGTGAGAGTGCCACTAGTAGCAGTATCATTAGAAGTAACAACATTACGGTGATGGATCCTACTTCTACTTCTACTTTGTTTGGGTCTAGACTGATGCTACTAACAATCTTATTTTCACAATCTTCTTTATCCTCATAGACTAACCCTAAAAAATTCTCTTGACTTTCATGACTATAAGAATTTCTTGAAGGAATTTGATTTTTCAAGGATAGGATGTGGAGTAGACTTACTTTCATTTGCGTCATTTTTAGCCCATGAAGGTGGAATCCATTGATTGGAGTTTTCATTTTTCTGTACCAATTGACCCTTATTCTTAAGAGTCTTTTGAAGCTTGCCTTCTAGTTTTTCTTCTGAATGCTTCTTCATGTGAGCTCTAGACTTCCTCATCTTTCTTCTGCACTTCTTCTTCTTCAACACCTTCTTAATTTATTTAAATAGTGCACACTTGTCTAGAAATTTCAGATTCACCTCCCAAAATGATTGGGAATTGTAAATAGTGATGACAATTACATAGATCTTCAAAAAATTACAAGAACTTCTAGACACAGAGAACTCCTAAGCCAACCCTCAACACTCTAGATGGAAGATTTGCATGGACACACACAAACTTGACAAGATTAATGAAAATGACCTTCAAAATGGTAAATGGTGGGAGAATTCAACAAGCTTAAGCAATATTTGACAAATATTTGCAAAAATTTATGCCCCATTATGAAAGTATATGACTCTAATTGCAATTCTTTGGACAAAGCATACTGGGATATGAATATTTTCATAAATTGTCTCCAATAGCATTGTTAATCTATTAGTTGTTTTTGAAGAACCAAGCTAATCTTCAAGGAAGCCTATGGAGCTACCAATTCCAATCCTTAGCAACATGAAGGTATTGGCCAAATAATGAGTGAAAGTATCAATTGTTTCCTCCTACACTTTGGGCTCTACAGGACCCAAGAGGTTGATCCCATAATGCACTTAAAGACCTCTACACCTAATGACCAAGTACATTGCCAATAACAGATGAATTATCATGTAATAGCTCAATAAATGGAATATATCAAGAATCTAAATACTCCTTTACAACAAAACATTTAGATCATGAGAATGGAAGAATTTAACACAAAAAAGTAACAATTAAAGTTCATTTTGAATTGTTTTTTTTATAAATTTTATTTGTTGGCTGAACGATCAAGAAGATACATCATGAATACAAAAAATATCAATGCCTTAACCAAGGAAATTGATTCAATTTCAACACACACATAATTTCACAACAAACTAATACATAGCATCTTTAAGCTTTGATAATACTACATTACAATATGTCAACATTGTATCCTAAACCACAACTTCTTATAAAGATCCGTGTACTCGCATTACATGAACATATAGCTTTAGATTAGTAATCTAATTAATTCTTTGTATTAAAAAAAAAAGAGATGAAGGCTATGCATCATTGAAACACAATGAGACCAATAAAATAACCCTGATCTTTTTATTCACAAATCATGAACTAAGTAGAACAAGAGAGAAATGGATTTGAATTTGCACCATTTGGTATTCACTTGTTATTATTGTTATCAAAATTACATATGCATATTCATAGACTAAAAACATAAGACAAATCTCCAAACTGTTCTTTGTATTCCCACTTACAAAATTCTCTGTGATTAATTAGCAACCAACCAACCCATACTTTTGGCCTTGAATTCCTTATAGAAATGAAGGAGCAAACAAGCTTTGGGACAAGAAGTACACATGTCTAATTTCTATTGGGAAGTTACAACATGCATTCCCCTTTTAGTTATATTTTCATTTCAAATGGAGGGAAATGTTACATGGGACAAAAACCATTTACATCCATTGATGAAGATCTCATTACACCTTCCCAAAAGAACACTTTAAATTATATCCACGTGCTTTCAAAATTGTGTCCATGTACCCCAAGCATGAATAAAGAAAAGAAATAATGTGAAGAAAGAAAAAAGAGACAAAATACCTTCCATGTATGCACCCTTGTCATAAAACTTCAAATTGGAGAGAAAACAATATTTTGACATTACTTTATCAAAGGCCTAATATGTACTAATTCCAGGCCATGTATTATTTTTCTCCCATTTGTTATTCACCATTTTTGTAGATCAAAAGATCAAAATTACAATGATTACCTTATAGCAGTAGCTTAGACCTCCAAGACATCTAGGTACTTACCCTTCCATGCTTAAAATTATTCCTCTATGGTCCAATTAAAAGTGATGATATTATCTAACTTTAACCTATAAGGAGAATATTTGGTGACAACTTTATTTTCCTCCTTATCAAATTATTCTAGACCAACTCCTGCTTGACCAAGCATGTCCATGTTTTTCTTCAACATGATCATGTATGTTCCAACAAAAATTTTGGTTGCCTTATTTGAAATCACCTCATTGACCTTCTTTCTCTGTAGAGATTTGATGTCACCAATATCCTTTAGTATATCAAGAAGGAGACCATGATTCATTTCATGAAAATTCTTAACAAACTCCCTTATTTTATCCTCCAAAGGTTTAATTTTTCCTTGGATTGAATTCCACTCACAGTTATAAGCGTGGGTTGGATCTTGTCAGGCTTATTCACATCATGTTTGGATCCTACATCCATTAGCCTCAAATATTGAAGTATAGGAATCCATTTTTCCATGAGTGGAATGGCTACCTCCTTCTCTATGTCAAAATAATTTAGTGCATCAACCATGGAGGAATAATTAGCATGAATGATAATTAATATTTTATCAATACCTTTATTCAAATGCTCTAGCAATGTAGTCACAAATTTCTAGTTGCTGGCAAGAATCACCCTATCTTGTTGACTACATTTTTCTTCATATACCTTCAAATTTTCAAGAAATTTCTCTTTACTGATGTCTTCTACTTGTGGTGCCTCTGATGTGCTAGGTTCCTCCACTGAGAAGGGCATATTTCCCATATTGTAAGGCACAATTTCCCATGAATAAATTATGGGAGGTGTGGAAGCAACGATTTTTTGTTCTTGTGATGTAGAAGGAGAAGCAATATTTGTTTGCATTGTCTCACCAAGTTGCAAATTCTACACATTTTACTTTAACAATGCCATTTCAGTCTATAACTACATTATTTGTTGTTGGCCCTTTCCATATTGAATCAATAAATCAATTTACAATTTCCTAAACTTTTCTTTTTCTATTGTTACTAATTCAATTGTTTCTTTTGTGAATTGTGCAACGTTCACTAACATGGTAGCATCCTCAATAGTTGAGTTATTAGATACTCATTTTATGATTAAGCCCCCTCTATAGTCTATAGATGGTTCTACAACTTCTAGCTTCTTGGTATTGGGGGCTAGGGCCCGTATAGCTAATGTATCCCACTACTCACTAAATTCAGATCCTTGCAATGCAATTATAACTTCCTCTTTTGAATTATATAGAGGCCTATCATAACTCTTCACCATGTCAAATATATTGTTGAGGATAAGTCCCATTCTGGCAATAAAAGAATGCCACTTTTTCTTACTAACTCTCTACCTTCTTGTGCAATTATCTCTTGGCAAATTTCTTTCATTTCCTTTATTACTTGGGCTTGAATGACTGTATTAGGAAACTCTTGATGCAGTATCCTTTTATTTGAAATTTTGTGCAGGCCTCTTCTCTAAGATCATCTTGATTATTTATGCCTATGAGGTCAACCTTTATTAACCTAATACCAAGTTTTTGTGGCTATCTCCCTGGGTGGAGAAGGCATTCATTGTTGCATCTCTTATTCTATCACCAATAATCATCATTAAAATATTCATCATAATCAACTAGGCCATTTGATTCAACCTTTTGCTTCTTCTAGGGTGGTTGCCTAGGTGGTGAATCAATTTCATTGATTATAGGACCTGTTGTCCTAGGAAGAGATGGTGGTGGTGTTTGATGTAGAGGCAAGGGAATTCTTTGTTCCTCTTGTAGGGAAGAGGTTGGAAATGTTTCCTTCTCCTTTGTCTTGTCCTTCCTCTTAAAAATTATTACCTTCTTTTCAGTCTAGGGGCAAGTATTTTTTCCATCACAAGGGTATCCCCTCTTGTTCCTCTACCAAAAAATCCTTTCCCTTTTCTTATATTAATCTCCCCCCTTCAAATTCCCAACAATTATCTCAAAACTTTGAAATACATACTCAATTCCTTGCATTTCATTAGGAATCTCTTAAAGAGTAGTGAACTGTGAATCCTTTTCTCTTATTTCCTTCTCCAACTTATTAAAGGAAATCCACTTCATCTTTCTATTATCTTGTAGCAGAAGATAAAAAATATTTCTTATCACATCTTTTGGGAAATAGAAGTTATGGATGAACTTTGAACATCTAATCCTTACTTTTAGCCATGCCATAAATCATTTAGGATGATGATTTATTTCTCTCACCCTCATCATTTGGAAAGGCTTGAGTACATTAAAAAATTTATCCCATCCTCCTTTAATCATTAAAATGTCAGAGAAACATCTATATGTAGGGAAAAGGTTCCCTTTTCGTAGTCCTTCAAATGGTTGTTCTCCATATTTCCTAGTTGTCACATTAATTCTATTAAACCAACTCTTTATGGCACATATTTGGCAATATGTGGGGCAAGACAACTATTCAATAAAATCTCAAAATTGTATAGCTAGGATAAGGGATAATGTCTCCCCAATTATGATCAATGTTTAGATCTAGCCTTCTATCCTTGGTCCTCAAAAAATCATGTAGAGTAGTAAAAATTATTGGCATGTTAAAAATTAAAAATCTCCTTAGTTTGGAGGCTAAAATGATGAAAATATGTATCCCTCTTTCACCTTTATGGTTTAGGACCTAAAAGGAGAGAGATAATTTTCACACACTTCACTCAAGAACAAACCATTGATATTTCAATGCAAAGGAGATTGAAATTTGGTAAAGGGACTATCCTAAAGGTTGAATGAGATCTAATGAGGGGTTCACCACCAATTTTAGACTTGGAAAAGACAATGCAATACAAGTTGTAAGACAAAACCCTAGTTGGATGCAAACTAACCCTAAATGACTTAAAAAGGTAAAAAAATGCAATAGAAAGCTATGAAACCAAAAGTGTGCATGTGGGAGACTAAAGAAGGCAGAATGGAGGTCTAGATCCTTGAAAAATCTACTGCTGATGTTGACTGGGACTCATTTGCCAAGCTGGGTGAATTAGTCCAATTTTTAAGAAAATGTGTAGATACAAGTTTCATCCAAAAGGGTATCCAGATCTATGAAAATATCTAGGAGAATAAAATCCTACAAATTTTATATCTAGGAGAATACCTACAAGTGGAAATTTGTAGATACAAGTTTCATCCAAGCCGACATCATATCTAGGAGAATAAAATCCTGCTGAAATTTTGATTTACATTTGAATTTGGGCTACATGCGACTCATTCACCCAAGGTGGTGAATGAGTCTACCCAGGCCTAATTTTTAGGGATATTTTAAAAAGTGCTTAGAAAGGTGTAAAACATGTTTTGGGACCAAAAGATCCATGCAAGACTGATTCACTAAAGGCAGTGAATGAGTCCTAGAAACTAAATCTAGGCCACACAAGCCAGGAACACCTGAATTATGATTGGTCAATGATTGGTGTCAGGATTATCCTCAAAAAGATGTAATAAATAAGGCTTGTGGATGCAAAATAGGGCCAATTAAAGCATAAGAAAGCCCAAGTATTAATGAAAAACCTAGAGAAATGTGAAAGTGTGTTAAAACACTTTACAACACTCCAAATAAGACAATATTAAGGTTGATTTTGATTATAATTATATTTATTATGCTTAGTTAATTGATAAAACCCTAGAAAAGTGTGAAAGTGTGTTATAAAACTTCACAAAACTTTAGCAAGGCACCATTAAATTCCATTAGTTCACAAGGGCCCAAGACCTAATGTGAATGTGTTATCCAAATTACAACACTAAATCAAGGCAAAATTAAGTCAAAATCCACAAGGAGGACCCAATTAAGTGTGAAAATTTCAAAGGACACATTTTTTGCACTACATTTAGCCCCCACTTTGGTGAGAGGATGAAATTTCTTCAAACTCATACTATAGTAGACAAACATGCACCAAAAGGGGTTCAAATGTACCAATGCTAGTAATATGTGACAACAACAATCAAGAGGGGTGATCAAGCCCCCAAGATCAAGAT
This sequence comes from Sequoiadendron giganteum, assembly GCA_007115665.2. Classification (NCBI taxonomy): domain Eukaryota; kingdom Viridiplantae; phylum Streptophyta; class Pinopsida; order Cupressales; family Cupressaceae; genus Sequoiadendron; species Sequoiadendron giganteum. The sequence goes on along the minus strand of CM021106.1, from coordinate 352,833,304 downwards.
CCCATGGCAAACCAACATAAGAACAAAGGAAAACACATGAGAATGATATAAAGATCAATGAAAAGGCACAATCATACACTGTCAAAGAAAAGAAAAGATAAGCTAAAAATAAAAGAATCAGAACAAGCTTTGGTTGTTTGTCCACCACAATGTGGATCGAATCTAGGTTGTTTGTCTGAAAAAAGCATACTCACTTTGAGGCGATGAAATTCTTTATTATTTTCTAGGTGAGAATTCCAAAAAGATGAGACACATACACTCATGGTTGGTATGCACTCACACACATGCAAGTGGCTATGGGAAATGTCATGCCTCTATTAGGGCTTCCCGCTCAAAACCATACCAAAGTTATACCTCTTGATAACTTTAATAAGGTACCACACAAAAATGATTTTTGAGCTTCATGAGGGAAGAAAACCTTTGTATGCCTAGAGCTCATGAGAAAATGAGATGGCTCCAAAGGCATGCGAGATGTATTATGCAAGGTGGCCATATAACAACAAATGAAAAATTCAAAATAGAAAATGTTCAAAGGAGTCTTGTTTAGTTCATGCAAGGTCTTTAAGTTAGGGAACATTGTGCCTAATGTCTCCAAGAGAGGACCAATCAAAGAATAGAAGATTCACAACTTAGGGGATGTAGTGTGTCGTATCAAGCCACTAAGAGGAATGCAATATGCTAAGAGAGATCATTATCCCGAAGAAAATCAAACCCAATGTCATCCATGATGGGGAGTCCTACCCTTCAAGAGCACTCTTTCTCTTCCAAAGACATATTCTCTAGTCTTCCTAGGGTATTCCTCTCTACCCTACTCAGGGATCACTCCTAAAACCCTCTCACCACATAAGACTCTCCACGAATTTCAAATTCTTCACCATTACTCCCAATCCACCACTAAGCTTCCTTGGGCTCCACACTGACCCAAAGTGTCCTAACCACTCCAGGGGTAGGGAAGGGTTTTCTAGTTGTCCTTTTGTTGATTTTTTTCCTCACTAATCCATATTTTCAGATACTTTCACCTTTTACCCATCGCTTCCTTGAAAAACTCAATTTTAGGCCTTGTAGTCTTCTGCCCCAATTCGGCCTCCTAGAACCCGTTTTCTTGACTTTTCTCACAAATAGTCTTAACAACCCCCAAATGTTTTTTTAGATTCTTTCTATTTACCATCAAGGCTCCAATATTTACTAGGTCTTAGGTCCTATAAGTGTCCGTACATATGACTATCCTCAAACCCCCTATTTTCAAGGGTTTCTAGGGTTTTTGGCTCTTTTTCCTTCTTTGAGGGCTTCAATGACCTCCTCAGCTCTCCTCCTAGAACACACTTGTCTGATATACATGTGCCTACACTCCCATACTCTTTTTTGGCACAAACCAATCCATTTAGCAACTTTCCTTGCTACTGTCCTCTCCAAGCTACTAGCCAACATGCACTTGCACTCGCCTAGTGCTTGATGATTTCATCACCTTCCCTGTAAACAAAGACTCCTAACTCTATATGTACACTATTTACATAGTACCCAACTTGATTCCAAGTGGCCATGAGAGGAAAGCCATGGGAAGTCAAGTGGGACTCATTATTCACAAAACTGGCATGAACCGACAGTGAGACCAAGAACACCAAAAACTTGCAAAAAGATAACCAGTCAGTCTAGATGACTAATCTAATGCTGAAAAAGGTAAGTAAGTGACAAAAATGAAAGAATAAAAGCATTATATAAGTCCTTTCAATCCATTCTTTATTGGATGAAGGCTCAAACACAAAAATTCAATGAAAACTTACTCTCTTCCAAGTCACAAAATCTCCTTCTCAAAACTCAATTCATACAATAGCTTTCCCACATATCATATTAACCTTGTATACTTTATTCCCACATGTTAGGACCCTTAGGTTGGGCTTAGAACATCATTAATGCCTTTTTTTGAACTTTTAGGACAAATTTCTAAGACAACATTGTCAAGATTTGCCTAATCTCCTCACTAAGACTTTCCCAAACCTCAAGGCTCTAATTCCATAACACACACATCAAAAACACTCTTGGGACTTTACATCATAGTCCTTATTCCCTTGGTAGTTGGCTAGAACCACCTACAAGCCAAAAAAACAAGATCTTCCAAAAGACCTTTAAGGTGCTCCTGCATCATTCTCCCCCTGCAACAACGAAGTTAAGGAACCTATGGTGTCAAGAGCTCCTCACTAATTCCATGCTTCTTAAAGTCACTTTCTGCTATCCAAGTAGCCTCTGACTCTGGTTGATGTCTCCACTTCACTAGGTGCTCCATGTATATCTTGTGCCTAGTCTTCTTCTTCACCCTTGAGTCTAGAATCTTGTCCACTTGTGGTCTGATCTGATCAGGTACCTTGAGTTCTTCCACATCCTTACTCACCTCAGCACTATACTATTCCTCATCCATTTCTGGTCCTTTATAATTCACCAAGTCCTTCACATTGAAGATAGGCAAAGTGGACATCTCCTTGGGTAACTCGAGCTTGTATGCATTTGATCCATACTTAGCCAACACTTTACATGGCCCTATCCTTTTCATCTGTAGCTTACTTGGTATGCCTTTCTATAGTCTTGCCTTGTTCAAGTATACCATCACCAAATCACCTATTTCAAATTGTAGATCTCTCTTCCCTTCATCTCTTTTAGCCTTCAACTTTTGGTTAGTCTGCATTAATGTCTTCTTTACCTTCTCATGAACCTCTCTCATTGACTGAGCAAAATCATCAGCATGTCCACTAATTCCTTCACAACCTTTTAGATCTCTTAGCTCAAGTACACCTCTTGGATGTAATCCATATACAATTTCAAATGGACTCTTACCAGTAGACCTATTTGTGCTATCATTATAAGAAAATTATGCCTATGAAATGTTGTGTTCCCATCCTTGTCCATACTCCTTAGTTAGACACCTCAACAAGTTACCAAGTACCCTATTTATCATCTCTATCTGTCCATCCATTTGAGGATGATAAGCTGAGCTCTGAGACAAGTTGGTTCCTAACCTCCTCTAAAGAGTTTTCCAAAAATGTCCCATAAACTTCACATCTTTGTCTGCAACTATGCTCTTTGGCAACCCATGTATCCTTACTACCTCCTTGAATAATAGATGGGCAATGTGACTAGCATCATGTGTTGTTTGGCATGGGATGAAATGGCTCATCTTGCTGAATCTGTCTGCTACCACAAACACACTGTCAAAACCAGTCGGTGTCCTAGGTAGCCCTACTATGAAGTCCATACTTATGCATTCCCATGGTCTGTTTGGGATGGATAATGGCTGATAAAGACCTACATTTGTTGATGTTCCCTTTGCCTTTTGACACACTCCACATTTCTCCACATACCTTCTTACATCTCTTTGCATCTTAGGCCACCAATAGAACCTTTCCACTAAGTCTAGGGTCTTGTTCAATCAAAAGTGTCCACTTAAACTGCCATTGTGATTTTCTTGGATAAGATTCTCCCTCATGGAACCTATTGGAACACATAATTGTTTCCCTCTAAACAATAGACCATTCTGCAAAGTATAATCTGCATATTCACTATGGAAATGGTTTTCAAAATCAGTACATACCTTGTAGATCACTGAGAGATCAGAATCTCCTTCATATAGATCTTTGAATCCTTCAACCCCTGTGCTCTACAACTATATCTCTTGAATGGTAAGAAATCTCCTACTAAGGGAATTTGCAACCTTTTTGTTAACCCCTTTCTTGTACTTGATAGTAAAGGTGCATGACTACAAAAACTCCATCCATTTGATGTGCCTCAAACTGAACTTCTCTTGAGTGTTGATGTAACTTAAGGCCTAATTGTCAGTGTATACCACAAATTATTTGGGCAATAGGTAGTGCCTCCACTATTTGAGAGCATGTACTAAAGCATACAACTCTAAGTCATAGGATGAGTACCTAGACTTTGCTTCATTCAGCCTTTCACTAAAGAATGCCACTGGCCTGCCTTCTTGGCTTAGGACTGCACCCACTACTATATTGCTTGCATCACATTCCACAATGAATGGTTTGTCAAAACTTGGTAAAACTAGGATAGGTTGGGTGGCTATCTCCCTCTTCAATCTTTCAAATCCTTCATTGGCTTCTTTGGTCCACACAAACTTTGTTTTCAGTCCTCCTTTGATGGTGTCAAGGACCGGTGCACAGATTTCACTAAACATTCTAACAAACATCCTATAGAATTGAGATAATCCATGGAAACTCCTAACTTCAGTCCCTATCTTGGGAGTAGGCCAACTAAGAATGGCTTCAACCTTGCTTTTTTCCATCTTCAAGTTCCCTTGAGAAACTACAAATCCTAGGTAGACTAACTCTTGCTTCATAAACTCACTCTTCTCAAGATTTATGGTGAGCTTCTCCTCTTTAAGTTTCTTCAACACAAGTTCTAGGTGCTTCATATGTTCTTCCTTTGTTTTCCTAAAGATGAGAATATCATCTAGGTAGACAGCCACAAAGACTCCAATATAGTCCTTCAATACCTCATTCATCACCCTCATAAAAGTGCTAGGTGCATTTGTAAGCCCGAATGGCATCACTAACCATTCATACAACCCTTCTGTGGTTTTAAATGCTGACTTCCATTCATCTCCCTCTTTCATCCTAATCTGATAATAGCCACTTTTCAAATCAATCTTAGAGTAGTACTTAGCACCCCCTAAATAGTCCATTGAGTCTTCTATCCCAGGAATAGGACACCTATATCTAATGGTTATCCTATTTATGGCCCTAGAATCAGTACACATTCTCCACTTACCTCCCTTCTTAGGTGCCAACACCACTGGAATAGCACATGGGCTAATGCTTTTCCTGATCAACCCTTGGTCCAAAATTTCTTGAACTTGCCTTGCTATCTCCTTGTTCTGCTTCAGTGTCATCTTATATGCAGCCTTGCTAGGCAATGTTGCTCCTGGCACAAAGTCTATTTGATGATTGATTGCCCTCTTAGGTGGTAGTGTAGCTGGTGTGCCTTCACAAATGATATCCTTGAACTGATCCAGCAGTTGCTTCACTTCTGCTATCATAGGTATCTAACTAGGTGACTCCTCCTCCTTTGGCTTCAACATGATTGCATAAAAAACTCCTTCTTCCTCCTTCATGCCTATTAATAATTCCTTTCCGCTCATCAAAAGTGCACTGGTTTCTGCCTTCTCCATTGTGCCTTCTTCTATCAAAGACTGAATTTTGTAATTCACTCCATCCTTCTTGAATGAATACTTGTTCTCCCTGCCATGGTGTACTGCCTCCCTGTCATATTGCCATGGTCTGCCAAGCAACAGATGGCATGCATCCATTGGTAACACATCACATAGTACCCTATATTGATACTTCCCTATAGCAAACTCAACCCATACTTGTTCATTGACCAAAATATTCTACCTCTTATTCAACCAAGTAACCTTGTAAGGACACACATGGGGTATCTTGATGAGGTTCAACTTTTGTACTGCCTCCTCTGATATAAAATTATTAGTAGATCCTGAGTCAATGATGACCTTGTAGACCTTACCTAATATCTTGCACTTGACTCTAAAAAGATCTCTCCTCTATTTGTGTTCATCCTCAGTAGGTGCTTTGATCGAGATCCTTCTCAACATGAGACTCTCTCCTTTCTCTGAATCTAAACTCACCTCTGAATGCTTTGAATAGTCCTCTTCTTGGACATATGTAATATTCTTCTCACCTTGTGAAGATGTTGGTTTGTTAGGACACCTATAAGCCGGATGACCCAACTGTCCACAATTGTAACACTTCATGGAAGCAAAATGAGAACTTCTTCCAAATCCTCATGATCTACCTCTTCAACCATTGTTAGAGATTCTACCTTTGTATCCCCCTCTACTATTTGTCTCATGGGATTTTTCACCAACCTTAGAGTCTCCTTGACTTATATTCTCATTTCTCCTTCCACCAAAACTTCCTCTATGTCCACCTCTAGGGTCTCTGCCTCTTCCTTTACCCCTGGTATGAGAATCTTGTTTCTTTTTCAGTTTCTCTTCCACTTAAATAGCCATCTAATAGCAGCTATGGAGGGTAGTAAGTGTGAAGAGACTCAAATCCTCTTGTATGTTCCATCTAAGGCTGTTCAAATACCTAGCAACTTTAATGCTTTCAATTTCTTGCACTCTAGACCTAAGGCTTAGCTTTTGGAACTCTTATGTGTAGGCAGCTACATCTAGTTCTCTTTGTCTGAGATTTTTCCTCTTCTTATGCAATTGGATGTCATAGTCCTCAGGTAGATAGTTTTCCTTTGCCTTATCCACCATTGTTTTCCAATTTCATATTGGTTTCTTGCCTTCCTTATCTCTTTCTTCTTGCAAGAACTTCCACCAAGTTAATGCTTGTCCTCTTAACCTGGATTTGGCTATCTTTACCTTTTGTGCCTCTATAATCCCATCAATTCAAAGTGATTCTCCATTCCCTCTATCCATTCCATAACTAACTCTACATCCATTCTTCTTGTGAAAATAGGGATTCCTTCTAGTGCCTTTCCACTTAATGCTTTCAATGCTTTGAGGGAGGGTTCCTCTACTAATGGGGGGTCAGGTTCTGGTTCTATTTCTTCCTCAACATGGTCTTTACCCTTGTCTTTAACCCCTACTAACTGTACTTCCATCTTGCCTGCAGTCTCTACAACCTCTTCTAGTTTTTGCTTCATCTCTTCTACAACCTATTCAAGGTGTCTATTCTTTTCTTGTTGCTCTGTCAAGTCTCTAGCTAGCTCTGCATTGGTCACCATGGTGTTCTCTCCTATGGATTCACTTCCCTCTGACATTCACTTCTCAATTCCCAAGCCTTTGAATGGCTCTGATACCAATTTGATGGGGAGTCCTACCCTTCAAGAGAACTCTTGTTCTTCCCAAGACCTACTCTCTGGTCTTCCTAGGGTATTCCTCTCTACCCTACTTAGGGATCACTCCTAAACCCCTCTCACCACGTAAGACTCTCCACCAATTTCAAATTCTTCACCATTACTCCCAATCCACCACTAAGCTTCCTTGGGCTCCACACTGACCCAAAGTGTCCTAACCACTCTAGGGATAGGGAAGGGTTTTCTAGTTGTCCCTTTGTTGATTTTTCTCCTCATTGATCCATCTTTTTGTATTCGTTCACCTTTTACCCATCGTTTCCTTGAAAAACTCAATTTTAGGCCTTGTAGTCTTCTGCCCCAATTAGGCCTCCTAGAACCCGTTTTCTTGATTTTTCTCACAAATAGTCTAAAACAACCCCCAAATGTTTTTGTAGATTCTTTCTATTGACCATCAAGGCTCCAAGATTTACTAGGTATTAGGTCCTATAAGTGTCTGTACATATGATTTTCCTCAAACCCCCTATTTTCAAGGGTTTCTAGGGTTTTTGGCTCTTTTTCCTTCTTTGAGGGCTTCAACGACCTCCTCAGCTCTCCTCCTGGCACACACTTGTCTGAGATACATGTTCCTACACTCCTATACTCTTGATTAGCACAAACCAATCGATTTAGCAACTTTCCTTTCTGTTATCCTCTCCAAGCTACTGGCTAGAATGCACTTGCACTCGCTTAGTGCTTGATGATTTCATCACCTTCCCTACAAATAAAGACTCCTAACTCTATATGTACACTATTTACATATTCCCCAACTTGATTCCAAGTGGCCATGAGAGGAAACCCATGGGAAGTCAAGTGGGACTCATTATTCACAAAACTAGCCTAAAGTGGCAGTGAGACCAAGAACACCAAAAACTTGCAAAAGATAACTAGTCAGTCTAGATGACTAATCTAATGCTGTAGAAGGTAAGTAAGTGACACAAATGAAAGACTCAAAGCATCAGATAAGTCCTTTCAATCCATTCTTGACCGGATGAAGCTCAAACATAGAAATTCAATGAAAACTTGCTCTCTTCCAAGTTGCAAAATCTCCTTCTCAAAACTCATTTCGTATAATAGCTTTCCCACCTGTCATATTAGGGTTTTTACCACCTTATATACCCTATGCCCACATTTTAGGACCCTTAGGTTGGGATTAGAACATCATTAATGCCTTTTTTTGAACTTTTAGGACAAATTTCTAAGACAACATTGTCAAGATTTTCCTAATCTCCTTACTAAGACTTTCCCAAACCTCAAGGCTCTAAACTAACCTAAGTTTTCCATAACACACACATCAAAAACACTCTTGGGAATTTACATCATAGTCCTTATTCCCTTGGTGGTTGGCTAGAACCACCTACAAGCCAAAAAAACAAGATCTTCCAAAAGACCTTTAAGGTGCTCCTGCACCAATCCATAAAGTGAAAAATACATCAAATGAAGTAATATGACTACTCCAAGAACCATGAAAGGGAAAATGCAAAAGAATAATGCCAATGTATGCCCCCACTTTAAAGGAACTACTAAACACCATGTTGTGAGGAATTAATTTAAAGTAGCAAATGATAAATGTAAATAAGAAGGAAGACATTTGAACTAACTGGAAAATCCCTATGCCAGGTCATATGTTTCCAAGTAAAGTTGTGTCATGCGAGAGAAAGAGAAAAGAGAGGGGTTGCTGGTGCAGGGCACCTAGGACTTCATGCAAAACTTTGCTCAAGTGCTAGTATTTGATGTTGGTTAAGTATTTTTGTTTTTAATAAGGTCTCTAAAGATCATGTTTTAGGAGTTTGTGTTGAGTTTGAGTTCTAGGAGTGAATTAGGGTCTTTTTGTGAAAAGTTTCAAATGTTGTCAAAAGTGCATCAACAACTTTTGCATTTATTGTAGTTTTGAGAAGTTGAGCTATTGTGATTTTAAATTCTATTGGTGAATGGTCATTTAGGTGTTGGAATTTCTTTTAAAACATTGAGGAATGATGGTTCAAGGTTGAGTAGTTGTAATTTTCAATTTTGAATAAGAAAATGCTCTATTTTTTTGTGTTTTGAAGCCTAATTTGTTGCTATAGAGATTTGTATGGCCCTATACAGCTTGTAAGTGATATTTTGTGCATTGGGATTGATGAAACAATGAATATTCTATCATTTTCATTAAGGTAGAAGGGTTTTAGAGTATTTTACTGAAAATAGTCAGAAACACTAGGTTGTGAGGGTTTGATTGGAGAAAAATGATTTTTTGAACCATTCCACTAGTGGGAAAATATGACAAGCGGTGGAATGGATGTAGGTAGCATTCCCTGAATTTTTTTGGTTTTTGCAGGAGCAGGGGATGGAATTAGGGGAGTTTTTGATGAAGCCCTAGCCTAATTTCACCATATATTAGGCTTAGGGGATTAGGTACTGTATACACCTAAAATTGGTTTGGATAATCTAATTAATTAAATACACATTATTTAATTAGTAAATCTTCTAATTTGTCTAAATAAATTCTAAATTTAATTATATAGTTCACATTTTCTAATTCTTCTTATCTTAAATCATATTCTTCCGTTTTAATTAAATAAACAAATTCAAATAGTTTATTTTATTTAATTAATATCTCCTTACTAAATTTGAATAATTCCAAATTTGAATTTAGTCACATGTCTATATCTTTTCCTCTTTCCACCTCATCATGTGGCTCAATAAATTGGAATATGTCAATTAATTAATTCATCTTTATCCTCAACAAATTTTGAAACAAACTTGAGACACTTGGCTCTCTTCCTCCATTTATTCTTCCTCACACTTGGCATAATGTTTTACTAAAGGGAACTCTCTCCATGATTCTCTCCAACCTCTTCATCCTCCACCGTTGATCTATCCAGATCAAATCTAGACCATTGGTTGTTGCCACATCAGAATATGCCTTGGAAAATCTATAAATACAACCTCATTATACAAAAAATGGATCCCAACTTTGAGCAAGAATACTCTACAAAAATTCCATTAGAGCATTTGAGCATTTAAGCATTTGGCCATTTAGCAATTAGAAGCATATTAGTTTAGAATCATGGCTTCACCATTAGCTGTATCTTGATTTCTATAGTTTCATTACATCACTAGCATAGCATCTTCATACAACAACACCATTATCATAGCATCACATCATATAGTTTATCAACCATCATGTAGGAATAGATTTACTACATTTCCACCATCTCATTCTTCAGATTTTCATTCTAACAGTCATAGTGCATACACAATCTAAGAGCCACTATGATTTAATGAATCCTTGAGGCTAAAGAACAATGGGATGACTTTAGAGAGTTTATGTGTTTCAATTTAATTAAATTTTTATCAAAATTCTCTAATATAATGTTTCATTGATTGTGTGTTTTTATTTACTTATTCACATAAATTTTACACACATAAATTGGTGCCCATCGTGGGGCTCTAGCCCCATTTTTAACAATTTCAGGAAACTTTTCATGAACAAGTTGGACATGAACTTCTACGTAGTGCATCCGTGAGTTCTTTTAGCATATATGAAACATCTTATGGCGCATCCCATCCCTATTATGGCATATCCAACCCATCTTTGAGTCCATCTAGATTATATTTTAGTGTATTCATGGTTTCTTTTAGCACATTTGGAATTTCTTTTAGTGCATTCAGTAGTTTCTCTAGCACATACAGTAGTTCATTTAGCACAGCTATGTGATCTTTTAGCGCATATGGTTAATGTTGTACACATCTAAAAATGGTCATGGTTAACCAAACCTATTAATTAATTAAATATGAATTATTTAATTAATATTCTTAAGTCATCTACATATAAATAAATTTAATTATTTATTTATATTGTTCATTTTTCCAATTCTTCTAATTTAATTAAATAAATAAGTTTATTTAATTAATGCTATATTTATCTTAATTAATTAAATAGATTTCACAATTTATTTATATTAATTATCACACGTTTAAATTCTAAATTTAAATGATATTCTTCATTTCACATTTAATTAAATATTTTCAATATTTTATTAAAACACTTTCTAAATTCCTCATTTTTCTCACATAATTAAATATTTTCAATATTTAATTAAAAAACTTTTTTCTCTTCTCACATAATTAAATATTTTTAATATTTAATTAAAGGCTTTTCATTTCTCTCACACATAATTAAATATTTATTTATTTAAATGATGAGAGACACCTTTCAATTGTCTCTTCATTCTCCATCTGTCTCTTAAACTTCCATCTTCTTTTCGAATTCTCGATCTCTCACCATTCATTTTAACAGGTTTGAACTCAACCGTCAATCTTGGCCAATTGAATTCTTGCCTTCAAAAATCTATAAATACAACCCTCTAATGAGTGGAAAAGGACTTCGGATTTTAAATTTTCATGCGTATTTATCATAGTCACATTTCAGCATTTCTAGCATTTCAATTTCATAGCTTAAATCATATTAGCAATGTACATGCATTTTTATTAATCTCATTCTCTCAAGCTGTCATTCTACAAGCTGCTGTTTAAAACAACTGAGAGCAAGCATCTTGAAACGAATTCTTGGAGATAGAGGACAATGGGATGAATTTGAAGGAGCTGCTTATGTTTAGAGTTTACATTTTTCTTTCTTTAATTTAGTTTCTTTAATCTAATGTTTCATTGGTGTATTAGTTTAGATTCATTTTGATTTACACATTCTAACATACACATTTTTGGCACCCACCATGGGGCCAAGCCCCACATTTAATTTCTCTTTTCAGAAATTTTTCTGGCAGGTGATGAACAAAAATCACGTTTTGGCGCATACGACTCTCAGTTCGGTGCATACGTTAACTGTTTCGGCGCATCCATGGCCTATTCCGACACATAGACACTCTGTTTCTGTGCATCCCTGTGAGATCTTTTGGCACATACATGGCCTGTTTCGGTGCATAGATGACCTGTTTCAGTGCATACAGTTGTAAAAATTTTAAATTTTGATTCCAACACCATCCGTGGACAAGATTTTTCAAATTTTATTTTTAACAGAATGAAGCAATCCTAGGGTAGACATTTAAATCTGAATTAACCAATCCTAGGATAGTCACCAAACATAAATTTTCTTTTGGTTAAAATGAATCCCATGTTTTTGGTGAAGCAACATCTTCACATAGTATAGAGAATTTGTTAATTTGGGATTTAAAATTGAACCATTATTGTTTGTTGTGATTGTGGGTAATAGGTTTATGCTCTCCCCTTAACTGGGTGATCAAAACACTAGACTTACCTTTTATTTTCTGCAATTTAATGCTTTATTACATCCTTTAGAAGGCCTACCGTAGTGGGAAAAAGTACTCACCCTACGGGAACGACCTAAGTGGGAACACCTAAAGCCAAGGTTTCCAATCCACTTTAATCAAAAGCAAGTTGTTGATGAAAATCCAACTTGACAGTAATGCATAGGATAACCATCCCCAAAACCTTTGTTCTAAAGGTTGGGAGGTCTCTCGAGGGAGTATATCTATTTTCCACACTGAACAGATACCCTTACTATGAACCATAGTGTAGAAAGCCAGCCGTGTTAGTATCCAAACATCATCTTAATCACAGTGCAAGGGGAGGGAAGAATCTGCCCCCAAGACACTCACCATATAATCGCCACAGATTGTTTGCTCAAGGGATTCGGTATCCACTTCCGTCACTTTGAGTACGCACTTGGAAAAGACAAAAACATGGGCACCCTCTAGGGGGTGACAAGGCTGTGTGAGTCGACGCGATTTTAAGCTGTGGGCTGTGATTACTATGATGACCTATTTGACAAATTAAGAGTGAGTCTGACTGAAGTGAGTATCTTGTTTAAAACCTGTGGAAATCTCAAGAACATACACTCTTTGTTTAGATTTTAGGATTAACAAAACAACTGTCTGCTTCTATGCTGTGTTTTTCACATTTAAATCAGATTAAGATCATCCAAACTAATTTTTTTAAATCAAATTGTCAAAACATGTCGGTCTCAGAAGTAATTTACCGCATCCCGAGTCTGTTTCAATGCATCTGTGCTTTGTTTTGGCACATCTGTGCTATGTTTCAACACATTTGTGCTATGTTTTAGCACATCTATGCTCTGTTTTGGTGCATCTGTGTTCTGTTCCAGTGCATTTGTGCTTTGTTCCAGCGCATCTGTGCTCTATTTCAACGCATTTGTGCTCTATTTTGGTGCATTTGTGTTATGTACCAGTGCATCTGTATTCTATTTCGATGCATCTATGCTCTATTTGGGCACATTCAGCCTCTATTTTGGCGCATCTATTTTCGAGCCTATGTGATTTTATGACTTTAAGAAATCAACTCTTATTGGTCTAGTCTTTCCCATGCTCAGGGTTTGGAATTCTACAACATTTGCTAAGAAGTCCCTAGAAAGAAAGATTAGAAAACCCAAGTAGTCTATCAGTTATAAGAAGGTTTTAAAGAAGAGGAAATTTCTATATCAAAGTTGAAAGGTCTTGCTTGAACACAGAACCTTTATTCATCGATATCATGACTATATTAGAGGTTTCACTAGTGATTATGCTGTAGAACCTTTATACTCATGATCTTTCTTTCAAAGAAGACCCATTTCTCAAAGGAACAACCACAGTCAGCGTATTCATTCTTCTTATATTCCCCAACCTGCCATCACGTACGCTACTTGTCCAAATCAGATTTTGCAGTAGAGAACTCAAACACATTAGGCATTCATCAAATTCCTCTTTCTACAAAGCTAAGATCAAATCTCACAAAGTGCAAAATCATCTTTATTTTTTACCTTTGGTTTAATTCCCACAAATAGGATTTTCATCCTTTCAATCAGGGAATCACGAGCTAAAGATTAAAAATCTTTTAAGTCATAGAATCTTCATTCTATCCTGACTTTCATATCCACCACCATTGCACTATTTCATTCCTTTGATCAAAGTTAGTAGAATTTGAGTAAAGCTTATGCCTGTTATCACGAGATCTTGAAAACACATAGAAAAAGATGAAAGTATAGTGAGAAAAATGGGTGAAAATAGTGACAGGGAGGAAAACCTCTTTAACAATCCAAATACTGAAGAGTTAACGGAAGAAAAACTTCAAGAAGTGGAACAGGATCCCCAATTCCATACTCTTATGGAGAAGATTTTAGAACGAAACAAGGAAAGATACTTTCTTTCATTAGTTATTCAAGGAGCTAAGTTACCTACCGATTTTGACACAGAAGGGATTAAAGAAAATCCCGAAGCTCCTCTTAATGATTTTAGTGCCCTTACTCAACAAATCAAGGAATTACAAGGGAAAATAAAAGAAATGCAAGGAAGAACAACAAACAAGTATGTTTTGGATGAAATATGTCCTTATCCATTCGATAGGAGTCTTCAAATGATTCATTTTCCAAAACATTGTGAAATCCCTAAGTTTGATAGATATAATGGGAAAACTGACCCCATTGAGCATGTAAGGGATTTCCGAAATATGAGCTTAGAGTTTGCTCATGACGATACCTACTTAATGAGGTTGTTTCCATGAAGTCTGGGTGGAAAATCCATGGAGTGGCTTTCAAAGATCACTCCCCCCATCAAAATTTTTGAAGAGTTGATAAATAAGTTCATATCACAATACTCTTACAACATCCAACACCAGATAACCATGCTTGATCTTTGTAAGATAAAACAAAAAGTAGGGGAATCTTTCACTACATTTTTGCAAAGATGGAGAAGGGTGTTTTCTAGATACTCTCGTCTTGTTCCTAAAAAAGAAAAGATGGAAATCTTCATCGATAGTCTCAATCAAGAAATGAGTTACAGACTAAACCTTCACTGTCCTCCATCATTTGAAAATTTGATTGAAAACGCGATTACTATTGAAGGTGCATTGATCAAGTGTGGAGTTCTAAAAATTGATAAAGAGAGTTCAAATTCATACAACAATAACAACAAAAACCATAGTAACAACAATGAAAAATCATGATTTTGGACTCAAAATAAAAATGTTGTGAATGATGGGGTAGTAGGTGCTAACAAAGTGACTACAAAGCCTACCATCATTAATGTGTCAAGTGTTCAACGTAGCAACAATACTGGAAATTCTCATACCCAAGGCAATATTTCTAATCAAAGAAACTCAACTAATAGTCATGGAAATAATTTTGGCAATAATCAAAATTCAAATGTGCCTAGATCATCATATTTTTCGAATTGACAGAGTTTCACTCCCTTGAGCCAATCTTTGCAATCCATTCTCAAAGAATTATTGAATCAAAATTTTATTACATTGCCACCACAAAGAGACTATGAGCCTTGTGTAAAACCACCATCATGGAATGACTCACACTTTTGTGACTATCATAGGTGTAAAGGTCATAAGACAAACAATTGCCATGGGTTAAAGAATATTGTTCAAGATTTGATTGATAATCATACCATCACGGTTGAGGGACATAATGCCAATAATGACCATCAAGCATTCAAGGATCCTCTCCCTAATTATCAAAAAGGAGAATCCTCGGGTGACAAGGGCAAGAAGGTTAATAACATCCACGACGTCATTATCAATCATATCTATACTAATGATCCTCAAATCAATGCTATCCGAATCAAAGGTAAGCAAGAATATCGAGAGGTCAATGTTACAACAAGGGGACAAGCCAAGATCATTGTAAGAGGAAGCTCATCTAAAGTGAAAATTCCCCCTCCAAGTCAATACAATTTGGTTGATCAACTACGAAAAACATCAGCCCAAATTTCTATCTTGGAACTTTTAAAGTTATCACCTACACATAAGGACATTCTAGAAAAGGCCCTTATTGATACAACTATATCCCCTGATCTAGATATCAATAAATTTCAAGCCATGGTGGGACACTTGTCCTCATCCACATGTTTATCCTTGTCTAAAAAAGATGACTCATCCATAACCCATCCACATAATTCATCACTCTATTTAGAAGTCATGGTTCACAAAGCCCGCATTAGACGTGTTCTCATAGATGGGGGAGCTGGATTAAACATTTGTACTTTGAAATTGGTCCTAGCTTTGGGATATTCAGTAGACTCTATAGATCCACGCAGAAAAATTACAATCAAGGCCTATGATGATGAAGAAGGGACTTCCAAAGGCCTCATCATGCTACCAATCAGAGTGGGACCTGTTGTGAAGAATACCTTTTGTCAAGTTCTTGATCGGGATCTAACCTATAACATACTATTGGGTCATCCATGGATTCATGACATGCAAGCTATTCCGTCTACTTATCATCAATGTTTGAATTTTCCATATGATGGACAAGAAATAACAATACCTACTAATCACATTAGCAGTCAAACTTGTTCTAACCTAAGGGCAACTCAGGACACACTCATCCCACATAATAAAGAGGCCTTGGCCATCTCTACCTCCAAATACAAAGAACAAGTGCAAAAAATGATAAGCAATTTTGGCACCAAGTTAAAATTGAAGGATAATGGGTTGGGAGAATATTCCTTATCTCTCTCTAATCTATCCCTATCCCCACGATCCCATGGTCAACCATCAACGTCTACACAACAGGCTACAACAACTTTAGCCTTGACTTCAAAACCCATCACCAAGTTTAATGGGATGTTTATCAAAGAAACTAAAGTAGAAGATATAGCTATTCTGGATTGGCTTTACAAAGATGAAGAAGAATCTGTACAACATATCAAGTTACCCACAAAACAATATGGAAAAGGTTATGCTATCATGCAACAAATGGGTTATGAAGGAAATGGCCCACTAGGTAAAAGGAAAGAGGGTATTGTTGAACCTGTCCAATTAAAAACAATGCACCCAAAAGATAAGACTGGGTTAGGATATGGTGAAGATACTAGGGAAGAAATAACACAAAGGCCATCAAATGAGGAATTAGCTGCAGCAATTCTGAGAATTCAAGTAGACAATTTTGACACAAATTCCAATGAATATGAATGGGACAACTTCTCTAACAATACATATGTCTCTAAGAAAAGGGTGGACATCATACACAAATTCTCACCCACATTCTTGCAAGGGGAAAGCTCAAGGCCTCCGCTTGATTACGTCCTACAAAGTGATCGTGACTCTAGTGAGACCAATTCGATTCAAAGTGAGATAGATCATTCTGAGGAGGATGACATCCCAGACCTCCCCTATAATGATGATGACAATAATATTATGACCCTAACAGCCAGTGACCTTACTCATCCTAATGATCCGTTGCCTTTGGTTTATCCTAAACTCATTGATTGGGAACAAATCACACACATTGATGTCCCAACTTTTCCTAATGATGAAACCATCATAAATTTTCTTTGTTCATCCCATCCCGAAACAAGTTCCACCAAGGAATCACAAGATTAGAGTTTTCGACAGGAAAGTGCCAAGTTTCTCAGCTATGAAATAAATAATATAAAAGAAAGATCTAATGGTGAAAACCTAACAAAGGAAGTATTAGATCAAGAAAAAAGAAAAATAAAAGGAAGATCTAATGGTGAAAACCTAACAAAGGCAGTATTAGATCAAGAAACGAGAAAAATAAAAAGCGTATCCAATGGTGAAAACCTCTCAGAGGCACTAGAGGATGGGAAACTTGACACTCTTCCAGAACATTATCAGGAAAGATCTTCCATTCTAATCGAACCAACAGAGGCACTCAATATAGGTACTACAAAAAAGCCTAAAGTTTTGCAATTGGCTGCATCTCTGATAGAAAAAGAAATACCTAAATTCACAGAATTTCTCAAGAACAATCAAATTAGTTTTGCATGGTCCTATGCGGATATGCCTGGATTGGATCCAGATCTCATCATGCATCATCTATCTATTACATCGAGGGAAAAACCTGTAAAACAAAAACTCAGAAAAATGCATCCACATGTTGCATTATTGGTTAAAGATGAAGTAAAGAAACTTTTAGACGTTTGATTTATTTGATCTATAGACTATGCATAATGGATCTCCAATATCATACCTATTTCAAAGCCAGATGAAAGGATTAGAATTTACACAGATTTCAGAGATTTGAACAAAGCCTGTCCCAAAGATGAATTTCCCTTACCAAACATTGATATGATTGTGGATCTAACTGCTGGACATGCAATGTACTCATTGATGGATGGATTTTCAGGATACAACCAGATAAAGATTGCACCAGAAGATCAAGATAAAACATCATTCATGTGTCCTTGGGGTACCTATTTCTGGAACGTAATGCCATTTGGATTGAAAAATGCAGGAGCTACATACCAATGAGCAATGACAACAATTTTTCATGATATGATGCATACATTCATGGAGGATTATGTTGATGATCTTCTTGCCAAGTCTAACACTAGAGAAGGACACATTGATATCTTATCTAAAATTTTCAAAAGAATGGAACAATTCAAGGTAAGGCTTAATCCTAAGAAATGCGTGTTTAGAGTGAAATCTAGAAAGTTATTAGGATACATTGTGTCAGAAAAGGGAATTGAAGTGGATCCGGCTAAGGTACAAGCAATTCTTGATATGCCACCACCAAGGAACATTAGTCAACTATGCTCTTTACAGGGACAGTTACAATCCATTCGAAGATTCATTGCTCAACTGGTGGATAAAAGTTTACCATTTACACATCTATTACACAAAAATATTCCATTCAAGTGGGAGTACAAATTGAAACAACATTTAATCAGATAAAGCAGTATCTCATGAATCCACCAGTATTGATTCCACCAATACAGGGTGTACCTCTCATATTAGATATTGCTGCCATGGAAGTGTCTTTAGGAGCATTATTGGCACAAGAAGATAACTCAGGAAAAGAATGAGCCATTTATTACATCAGTCGAACCTTAACAAGTCATGAGCTAAATTACACCTTCATTGAAAAAGCTTGTTTAGCAGTGGTGTTCACTTCTCAAAAGTTACGACATTACATGCTAACTCATACAATAAATCTTGTGGATAAGATTGACCCACTCAAATATCTTCTAAGTAAGGCAACCTTAACTGGCAGGCTGGCTAAATGGGTTATGATCCTAAGTGAGTTTGATATTCATTATGTGGATCAAAAAGCTATAAAAGGACAAGATATTGCAAATCAATTAGCAGAAGTATCAATACCAGCAGAACACCCAATACATGTTGATTTTCCTGATGTCGACGTGTTCACAGCAGATATCCAGTAGTCATGGTCACTCTACTTTGATGGTTCTTACACTCAACATGGTTCAAGAGTAGGAATTCTCTTTATTACACCTCAAGGACATACAATCCCAAAATCTTATCAGCTAATGTTTCCTTGCACAAACAAAATAGCTGAGTATGAGGCATTGATAATCGGCATAAGAATTGAATTAGAATGAAAAATCACAGAACTTCAAGTTTTTGGTGATTCATAACTTGTTATAAATCAAATCAATGATGAATATCACACTAAAGGTGACAAGTTGATACCTTACAAAAGAATGGTGGAAGATCTCAAGAAATACTTTGTTAATATCAAATTCATACAGATTCCACACATTGATAATAAAGTAGTAGATGTTATGGCTACAATCGCCTCTCTAGTCTAGTTGACAGAGAATAAAAAATGGTACGATTTCCTGGTGGAACAATTGTTTTCTCCCACTCATGACAATCTTGAAACTCAAATCATTTTTCATCTGACGAGTTCTGATTCTTCCCTATATGGCCAAATTTACACTTACCTAAAAGATACTACTTTACCCTTAGGTTTGTCTAGGAATCATAAAAGAAATTTCATTCGTCAAACATCCCGTTACACCTTAATTGCTGACGTATTATACCGACGTGGTCTAGATGAAACCCTCCTTAGATGTCTTGAACATGATGAATTGGAAAAGGCCTTACAAGAAGTACATGGTGGAATTTGTGGGACACATTCAAGTGGACTAACCTTAGCAAAGAAACTTGTAATATTAGGGTACTACTGGCCAACCATGGAGAAAGAATCATTCAGCTTTGTGAAGAAATGTGCAAAGTGTCAGATTCATGGGAATATCATTCACGCTTCTTCTCAGGAATTACAACCATTCACCACAACATGGCCTTTCGCTCAGTAGGGATTGGACTTGGTTGGCAAGATACACCCATCGTCTTCAAATGGACACAAATTTATCATTACGGCCACTGAATACTTCACTAAGTGGATTGAAGCTATTCCTCTGACAACTGTTACAGGCAAAAAAATCTCTTCATTCATTTTGAACTATATCATCTGCCGATATGGTATTCCCAACTCCATTATCACAAAAAATGGTAGACCCTTTAAAAATTAGGATGTTGGTGAACTATGTGAAAGATTTCACATCCAACACAGGTTCTCTACACCTTATTATCCACAAGGGAATGGTCTAGCCGAAACTTCAAACAAAACAATTCTAAAGACTTTCAAGAAAATAGTGAATGAAACAGGTCGTGATTGGCATGTCCAATTGAATCCAACATTATGGGCCTACAGAACAAGCATTCACACACCAATGGGTGCTACTCCTTATGCTTTGGTCTATAGAGAAGAAGCTATTTTACCACTGGAAGTTGAGATTCCTTCACTTCGTGTATCACTTAAGTGGTTAATTAATGATGAAGACTACAAAGTATCAAGATTGCAAGAGCTAGAACTACTTGATGAACAGCATCAAACTACAGTTAATCACCTAAAGGGATATCAATAGATTATGTCCCATAGCTACAATCACAGAGTCAAACCAAGAAATTTTCAAGTGGGTGATTTGGTTCTCAGAGAAAACCCTCAAAATCAACAAGATCGGGAAAAGAAAGGAAAGTTCTAACCTAATTGGTTGGGCCCATTTGTTATCAATACAACATACGGATCGGGGGCATATCATTTGTCAACAGTAGAAGGGGACCTATTCGAAGATCCAACCAAAAAAATTCATCTGAAGAGGTTCTACACCTGAGAAAATATCAAAAACAATATAAAAAGAAAAAAAAAAAAACAATAATTGCCTTGATGAAAACCTGGCAAACAGGCGTCTTGGTAATAACAAAAAAATCATAAAATCAGAAAAAAGTGCAATAAAAACAAACAATGAAAACTTGGCAAACAAGCATTGTTTATGATTTTATTTGGCTCTCTCATCTATTTGGATTCATTCTGCATATCCATCTTTTCATTAGCATTATGTAGACATCTCCCCGTCGCATTTCACATTGCATCATCTCCTTGGAACGACAAGGATCTCATCATGGCTTGATGATTTGAGGGTTATCCATCACAACAGTTGTGTCTAGCAAGAGTCAGAGTACAAGGTCATTAGGGGGCAGTTCACTTCTTGAAGCTTTTTTAGCAGGTAGTCGGTAGCATGTGTGTAGAATCAGAATATCAGAAACAACAGTCTTGTCCAATTAAAATGAGCTCACATGGCTAACTTTGACAAATGATTAAAAAAAATTGGATGATCTTAATCTAAATAAAATGAATGACAAACTTAAAAGCATAAGTTTCAAATTGTTGTTTTGATATTTGATGACATCATATCTTTGGAGTGGTTCAATGATGTACTGAACTAGAATCACAAGGAAGAAGTATGATTTTTCTTTGCTTGATGTCTATGAGTTAATCATTAGTATGATGTAAATTGGTCGTGGGACATGCTCTACAATGTATCATTGATGAAATTTCAAAATTTGCATAGGAAAATGGTTAACTCTTGTCTGTTTATGCAAGAAATACTTAGGTCATCTTGGTTCAATTATACCTCGATGCTTGTATTAACTTTCTCTATCAAACATTATGAAAGCAGTACTCAGGTCATCATTGGTGCTAACATACCCTTTGATTCTTGTACTAACTTTCAACATATCAAAAGGCTCAATGATGACAACTAAACATACTAGGAAATGCAACAAGGAGAATGGTTCATTATTTCATTTAGGATTGCATAATTCATTATTACTTTTTAGGACTACATAATTCATTTGCATTTCAAGGGCCTTTTTAAATATATTTTTGAGGGTTAACCACATTCTTGAATATCTTTTTCAGACAATGGTTGAGTGTGACTGGACATTTATTACATCTCATTTTCATTATCATGCAGTTCACATCATTTTCCATTATCATTATCATTACACTTGCATACTTACATCATCATTTCATTTCATTATCATATTCATTATCATCTCATTTTATTCATCATGATCATTATCCATCATTACACATCATATGCATGGTCATTATTAATCATTCATTAACATATACATTTGCAAATTTCACACGCATTCATAAATAAAATTGCATCCATTTCATTTTTTTCACATCATCATTATTATCATATTCATTTACATCATATTTCATAAATTCATTACATAAGTGCATTTCCATTACATCATTATTATCATTCATCTTACATCATCATAAATCATATTCTCTCATCTCATATAAAGCATTTACATCCTGCATCACACATTCATTACATACATCATGAAGAAAAAATCATTTAGATTATATCATATCATTATTGCATCATCATACATGACATGGCATATAAAAATCATCCATAACATGTGCATAAATCATCCATAACATGTGCATAATCAAATCACCACTGCATATCATAGATCTCATCAAAACAAATGTCTAGAAATACAAGGATATCAAATATTTCAAAAAGATATATCGAATACAATGGCATAAATGTGTACAAAATGCTCATCACTGAGGGGCATCTGGCTATGGAACATGACTACTGCTACCTCCATAGGTAGTAGGTCTCGACTAATCTCTACTCCTAGAAGCTCTGATCTCTCGTCTGACTGGCTGACCCACACTCCTGGTCGCACTCATGGAGTGACTGCGTGAATGGGTCCGGGTCTGAGTGCCTGACTATGTAAATTATATCCACCGCTCAAGTGGCACTGCCTCAAAATATCTCATCCTATAGTACTCGGCCTCCTGAGCAGTCTCTAGCCCCTCTGCTACAACCTCTCCAATAGAGGTGCTCTTAACTGATCTCAGCAGTCTCTCGGCTACCCCCTCAGCTTGCATCGCTCTCTGAAGTTGTCTCTCTCAGCTACAAGCTAAGCTATCTGTGGGTCAAGAGGTAGTGGCTGTGCAATCTACGCCTAGAGCTAACTAATGGTCACATGTGCCTATGCTAACTGACTCCAAAGAATCTGAACCTCAACCTGCAAAGCATCCACCTATCCCTATGATGGAGCCTTGATGGTAATTCGTGGAGCTAAAGTACTCGGCTGGTCCACTACTCTCAAGGTCCATGGCCTCATCCTGAAGGGTATATCAAATAAAAATGTCTGTCTTCCACCACCCCCGCCATCCCCACTATCTGAGTCATCTGACTCCTCATCCATCTCCTCATCCTCAGAGCTCTCATCATCCACATCCATAGCTACCCCACCGATATCCTCGACCTAATCTGCTTGTACCCCTCCCTGTGTTGGTACCTGTGCCTGACCCTATGGCTGCCCTGATGCTTCCTACGCCTATCCTCGCCCTCATTGAATCGTTGGTCCTCCTATCAATGGGGTAGGCTCCTCTGGACTGGTAAATCTCAGGAAGGGATGTGTATAAAAGTATGTCGCATACTCCTCTATCATCCTTGCATCTGTAACCTCTGGATGTATGGCCCATTGAGCTAGTTGTAACTCAAAATACTCTGTCCTGGCTACCTCAATGGTCACAAATGGACCCCACTCTGATACATCCTGTCGGCATCTGACATAGTATGCCACACCCTGTGGCATCATCTGAACCAATCCTAGCTATCTTAGCACTCTCATCACCAAAATTCGCTCAATGATAAAAGGTGTCCTCCCAATCAGGTATCTGGATCTAATCATATATGGAAGCTTTATATTATCGATCTCCCATGGGTCGCAGTCCACATACGGTCACCAGATGACCGTATCCAAATCATCGAGTACATGCCGCCAGTACTCTAATTTTCCCAGCCTTGGCTAGACAAGGGGCCTTGCATACACATAAGAATAAGGAAATCCAAGGGGGCGATCTCTCCAGACGATGGGGCATGTAATTGCAAAGTGCTCCCATGTGAATATCTGTAAAAGAGTCACCCCGCAGGAGAGACTCTTCCCATCTGTGTACACGACCTGATGAAGATCATGGTATAGATGGGCAAGCATGCATGACCCCCATGCATATCTAGTATGATGGAGAAGCATGTGCTCCAAAATCCTACCCCACCCAACTGATAGTCCCTTTGCCCTACGATCAGGACAAAGGAAACCACCAATCATACCTGCTATAACCGAAGGTAGTGGGGCATAGCTCTCCATCATCTCCTTCCAGGGAATCTCATACCCGGAAACATGAGGATCCTGGAAGACCCGTCTCAATGCATCTGTCCCCCCAATCTCCTTGTGATCATAAATCACAAACTCTCCAACCACAGGAATACTCAGAATCCTGTAAACATCCTCCGGAGTCACCGTGATCTCCCCTGTCGGCAAATAGAAGGTGTTGTGCTCACTGTGCCACCTCTCCGCTAAAGCAGTCAACAGTGCCCTATTGACCCGATACTGCGGCATCGTCAAAAAAAGACCCAATCCGCACTGATGTATGATCCCTAAATGATCCTCAGATAACCGTGGAACCATCTCCTAGGTACAAGGGAATTTCTCCCTAAACTGGAGGAGGTTAAATTCCTCCTTTACAATATCATCAGGCAATCATGCAAATCAATCAGCAATGGATATCATCAATCAATCAATACGTCAAGCAAGTTCAAATCAATTGTTATTTGTTTTTCATATCGCATGCAAGAAAAATTATCAATCAATCATCTCTACTATTTGTTTTTCATATCATGTGGAAATAAATTTAACAGTCATCATGACTCAATATCTATCTATTTGACTTTCAATCGGGAAAGCAAATCTATCATTTCTATTTGTTTTCATATTGCATTGAAGAAAATTTATCAGACCTATTTGTTCTTCAAGCATGAAGACAAATTTATCAAATCTAATCATTGATGATATTCAAAAGCATAAAATCTATTTTCTAATCTAGCAACAATCGTCAAGCATGCATCAATTTTTCTTCAAAAATTGAAATTCGGCAAAAATCCATGGATGCGCCAAAATAGTCAATCAATGCGATAAAACCATGGATGTGCAACTTTATTCCATGGATGCGCTAAAATAGACTATGGATGTGCGATTTCATGAATGCGCTATTTTATCAAGCAAATGCGCTAAAACATTTCATCTATGTGCTAATCTAGCCTATGCGCCAATCAATCATTCTCCACAAGCAAATTTCATGGATGCGCCATTTGATCTATCCTATGCGCTATATCACCTATGCGCGACTGTTTTGCACCTATGTGCCACTTTGGATGCGCCGATTTATCTAATCTATGTGCTAAACTATGACTCGTATGCACTAAAATAGAATTTTAAAAATCAAAAAAATTCCAAAAAGCATCCGAAAATCATTAAAAATTTCACGGAGAGGTTTTGATTGACTTACCAGAGGTCCATACGCAGGTGGTCTCTGATGACAAGGACCTTGCTCGAATCTTTGGTGCTCATAAGGGATCAGCATCATTAATATCTCTCTCAGAGCTCCAAAATTCTCAAAGGTTACTATTCAAATGAAAGTGACTTCTCACCTTTTTCACCTTTTTAAGGGGTAAAAATGGCATTTTTACTATGCAAAGTGCTATTTCGAGAGTTAAATCGCTAAATTTTCTCCGAAATCATCTGAAAATCTTGCAAATCAGCCTCATCATCATTCTCATCACACGATTTATCTCTTGAGGGGGCATATAGCATCATCAGTTAAAAATTTTCAAAGTTAGGGGCAAATTCTTTGAAGCAATGTGTAAAACACATCACTTCAAAGAGGGGCAAAATGTACACATCTAAAAATGGTCACAGTTAACCAAACCTATTAATTAATTAAATATGAATTATTTAATTAATATTCTTAAGTCATCTACATATAAATAAATTTAATTATTTATTTATATCGTTCATTTTTCCAATTCTTCTAATTTAATTAAATAAATAAGTTTATTTAATTAATGCTATCTTTCTCTTAATTAATTAAATAGATTTCACAATTTATTTATATTAATTATCACACGTTTAAATTCTAAATTTAAATGATATTCTTCATTTCACATTTAATTAAATATTTTCAATATTTGATTAAAACACTTTCTAAATTCCTCATTTTTCTCACATAATTAAATATTTTCAATATTTAATTAAAAAGTTTTTTTCTCTTCTCACATAATTAAATATTTATTTATTTAAATTATGAGAGACACCTTTCAATTGTCTCTTCATTTTCCATTTGTCTCTTAAACTTCCATCTTCTTTTCGAATTCTCAATCTCTCACCATTCATTTTAACAGGTTTGAACTCAACCATTGATCTTGGCTAATTGAATTCCTACCTTCAAAAATCTATAAATACAATCCTCTTATGAGTGGAAAAGGACCTTGAATTTTAGATTTTCATGCGTATTTATTATAGTCACATTTTAGCATTTCTAGCATTTCAATTTCATAGCTTAAATCATATTAGCAATGTACATGTATTTTTATTAATCTCACTCTCTCAAGCTGCCATTCTACAACCTGCTGTTTAAAACAACTGAGAGCAAGCATCTTGAAATGAATTGTTGGAGATAGAGGACAATGGGACAAATTTGAAGGAGTTGCTTGTGTTTAGAGGTTGCATTTTGCTTTCTTTAATTTAGTTTCTTTAATCTAATGTTTCATTGGTGTATAAGTTTAGATTCATTTTGATTTACACATTCTAACATACACAAATGTTATAGCGCATCTGGCTTCTTTTGTAGAAATTCAAAATTTCAAGAACTGATCAATACTTTCTATGTCAAGTGCTTAATATTCTCATCAAAGACAAAATATCTGAAACTAATGATGGTTTTTGTAGGGGCTAGAGTTTTTTTATTGTCTTCTTTTGATTAAATTAGGCACTTAGCTGATTAGAAGGTTAATGAACCCCTTGTCTACTATGCTTGTAAAGTGATAGGCATATGCTCTCCCCTTCACTGGGTGACTAGAATGCCAGACTCACTCTTTTATTCTTTGTGAACACCTTTAGAAGGCCTGTCGTCGTGGGAAAATGTACTCACCCTACAAGAATGACTTATGTGAGAACAATTAAAGCCAAGTTTTCCAACCCACTATAATCAAAAGTGAATTTGGGGAAACCCATAATTCAATGATAGTGTGCAAGATAACCATCCCCAAAGTCTTTGTTCTAAAGGTTGGGAGGTCTCCTAAGGGAGTTTATCATTTGCTGCACCAAATGGAAACCCTTACTATGAACCTTAAGTGTAAAAGCTAGCCGAGCTAGTCTCTGAATATTCTTAATATCATGGTGCAAGGGGAGGGAAGAATCTTCCCCCAAGATAATAACCATATAAATATCAGGGATTACTGTCCAAAAGTGGAGGATTTGACTTTGGTTAAGACCTAGGAAAGGAAAAAATATGGGTGCCCTCTAGGGGGTGACACGGTTGTGTGAGCTGATATAGTTTTAAGATGTGGGATATGATATTATGACTGACCCTTGAGATTAGAAAAGTGTTTGATCTACTTTCTCTTGTGTTATACCTGTGGAAATCAAAAGAATTGGACCAGATTCGTGAATGCACACTTAATGTTTTAGTTCCTAGGCTAGAAACAACTGTTTTACAACTTGTTGTTGTGTTTGAAGTCATAATCCAAGAAATCATCCATTTAAGAACACTTAATTAATAAAATTCACAGACAAGAAAACCAAACAAATAATCATTGATAAGAAAATTACTCCCTGGAAACATCTGTATGCACATAAAAATGGTCTAAGCACAAATTAATTAAATACTCGTTATTTAATTAATAAAATATGAAATCCTCTACTTATAAATAAATTGAAAATTTTATGTATATAGTTCATTTCTAAATATTCTTCTTATCCAAAATCATTTTCCTCTTAAATTAGTTGAATTCATAAATAAACTAATTTGTCATTTAGCTAATTTCCCATCTTCATTTAAATTTGAATTTTTAATTCAAATTGGCACATTTCTACATATTCTTCTCACTTCCTTCACCCTCACCTACCACCTCACCATGTGTCACATGAAATTGATTTTCTAATTTCTAAAATGAGATTTTCCTCAACAAACTTGTAACAAATTTGAAACCACCTTGGACACATGGCTTCTTCTTTCCTCTGATTTCCTTCAACACTTGGCAAAGTGTTCTCTTACATCGAACCACCTCTATGATTCTCTCCAACCTCTTCGTGTTCGACCATTGATGCCTCAGGATCACAATCTTGATCATTCATCACTGCCACATCATTCCTAGCTTGGAAAATTCTATAAATAGCGATCATTTCTACAACTTTTCATAAGGAGAATTTGACAAGTTTATGCTACAAAAATCTTATTGCAATTTGAGAGAATTTCTGAGAGCATTTTAGTTTACATTTAGTGTTTTAGTTCATTTAGAGATATCATGGAATTTCCATCTTAGCAATTTAGTTTATTGCATGTTTTACACAACATTATCATTAGACTTGTATTGTTAGTTTTAGCATCATTTCAATCACAACAACACTCCATCATAGATCATTCAACATTTATTTTCAAGAAAACAAAAACATAATGATGTAGGCATTGTAGTTTGCATTACATAATAGTTGCTCATGTCTTAGGTTTCAATTTCACATATTCATGTGTAGTGAATAATTTTGAGAGCATGAATTGAGGAATCACCAAGAATAGAGGACAATGGAATGATTTTGAATTAAGGGTTATAATAGTTTGCTTTATTATTTCTCTTTCACTATATGTAATGCATTCCATTGATTGTGTTTGTTTAGTTATGATTAATGACTCTCACTGACACATTTTAAAATAACACACATAAATTGGTGCCCACCATGGGGCATTGCTCCATTTTTTAATCTATTTTTCTATTGAGTTTTTCTTTGTAGGTTTCGTAAAAAGTGACAAAATAGCGCATCTGAATTTTTTTCTAGCACATCTGGAAATTTTTTTAGTGCATTGAGTTCTTGTTTAGGTGCATCCTATGATTATTCTAGTGCATTCAATGTATGTTTTGACACATCAGGTTGTTTTTTTGATGCATCCAATTGTTTTTTCAAAGCATCAAGAAGTCTCAATTTTTATTTTGTGCTTTTCTAGTTTAGCGCATTCGGTTTGTCATTTAGCACATGGGTATGTGCAGGATCATGATGGGCCAAAAAGTGGCGATATGATGGGTATGTGGCTGATGAATTTTTTTTTACCTAAAATTGATTAAATGAAAAGGGTGTTTAAAGGATATTCTCAGCTTTCCACCAATATAAATTATATTTACTTTGAGTTTAATAAATAATTATTATTCATTTTCTATTTGAATTACGAATAAAGTCCTGATTGATAGGTTGATTGAAAAACATCTATAGCTTTTAAATGGTATAACATTTTTTGAATCCAAAACATGTGTCACATTCTATGCTTTGTATACTATAGGATTTAAAAAAAAAAAATTTGAATTTCATGAAGTTTTGACCAAGTTAAGGTGGTCAGACATACAAGTTTTTATATTTTTAAAAATTTGTAATAAAAAAATCATAATTAATTATTTACTTGGAAAAAAATTACAAAAAAATATGCATCACATCAGGACATGAGTCCTCTACTTATATTTAAAATATTATAAAAAAATATTATCATTTTATTGTGGTTAGGGTGGTCAAACAAACACCTACTTCTTATTTTTTCCTTGAAATTTAAGTACTACTGCATTGAAATTTCAAATTTTTACCAAATAGATTTTTTTTTTTTGAAAATAAACCTAGTAGTTTAGAAATTAAATTCAATTTGCTACAGATACTATTGTTACATATTTTTGAAATAATATAGATAACTTATTCAAATTTTTACGTCTAGTTGCCTAACTCTAATTTTTCTGAATTTTTTGCCACTTAAGTGCTTGTTTTTTCCATGATGATCCTGCACATACCCGCATTCAAACTCTCTTTTAGCACATTCAATAAATTAGCACATTTGGTTACTATAATGGTAGATCTGGTTTTTATTAAGATAAATTTTTTAGATTCTTGAAACTAATTTGTACTTTTCTATTTTGCAAGAACCTTGTACACAGTCAGAGTCTTTCTAGAAACAATAAAAGAATGGTGTCAAAGAATTAAAAGCTTAAAACTACAAACAATTGTTTGTAGGGATGAATCTATTTATCATTTCCTTTTGTTAAGTTAGGAATCTAGCATAATTTGGAGGGATAAATTTACACCATGCTTGATGTGCTTGGAATGGTAGGCATGTATGATGTCCCATTCATTTATTGCATTTTGAACCTTAGAGGGCCTACCTCCCTCCTTCAAAAGGAGGGAATGACCCAACTAGGAACACGCTAAAGCCAAGCGACTTCCACCCGGGATATAAATGTGGGTACTTGGGGAAAGTTTCAGTATCACGAGGATTGTTCTGAAAAGAAGGGCAGTAATGGTTTCTTGTCGTATGGATGATCCCCCATGAACGAAAAGTTCGTACTAAAACCCCTTTGTTGTAGTAAGCCAAAAATTATCTTTCTATTCTTTGGTGCAACAACAGTTGTTGCCAAGGCATCCACATTCTCGCAATTCTTAGTAGAGGTGAAAAAATTGCCATGGGAGATTCATGGGAGTTTGAACCTTGGTTGACCCGAGAAGTCAGTTCACTATAAGGGGGAGCATGTGTGGCCAAGCTTCTAAATCACTCGCTAAGAATAAGTGTGGTTAGAGTAAAATCTGCATAGAATCCAAAAGAATATTGTCTTACATAGCCTAGGATTGTGCTTGTTTGATGTGTCTTTACCAATGTGTTTTTAAATCAAATATCAAAGAAAACATCACACAAACATGTTCAACCACTGATTCAGAAGAAAATCCAAACCAAACTATTCAAATTCACTTCCAAAAACCAATTTTTTTTGTCAAACTATCAAAAACTAGAAAACATTTTCCAGTTCAGTGCATACAGTGACTTCCCCAATGCATACCTTGCATATTTTAGTGTATACCTTGCCTGTTCTAGCGCATCCCTATCATATTTCGGTGCATCCATTGATTGCCCCAGTGCATACATTTACTGTTCTAGCGCATCCCAGTCATATCCCAACATATATTGTCTTAGTGCATTTGTTGAATCCTACAACACATCCAGTCACTGTTATAGCATATCCATAGTCTATTATGGTGCATCAAATCATTTCCATAGCACATCGGGACACTATTTTGGAACATCCAGTAAACTTCCAAACATAAAGCTAAAATTGACCTCCTTTCTACTAATTAGCACCCCATTCAAAGATTCCTTCTCAAACAACATCTTTTCCTTGTCCTAAATTTTATGTTGAGGGATTGGAAATCAACAAAAAATTTCAAGAAATCCCTTACTAAAAGAATCAAGAAACCAAAGAAATAGCTTAGCTACAAGAAATTTTTGAAAAGGAGACACTTCTTGTACCAAAGTAGGAAGGTCTTTCTTGGCTATCGAACTTTCATCCATAGATATCATGATTTTGATAGAGGATATACTAATGATTTTTCTTTACAACCTTTATCTTCATAGGCTTATTATCAATGAAGAGCTCTTTCACAAAGGCATAATCATAGTCAACCCATTCGTCATTCTCACATTCTGCAATTGGCCATACAATACTCCAACTGTCCAAATTAGTTGATACTATAGAACTCAAACTTGTTGAAACCATAATTTTCAAGGGAAAATCTCTCATCTAATCATTGATCAAACATTTAAAAGTGCCTCCTGATCATACCTATTTCTGATTTAGCAGCTGCATTTCACCAACAGGATTTATCATCCTTCATTAGGATTCATTATCCTTTATCCCAAAATAAGGCTTGCTTAATCAAATTTTAACCAATCCTTTTAGCACTCCCTAACTTTAGTCAAATGTTAAGAAAATTTTCATCACTTGTATGCCCATCCAAATAAGATCCCAAAGAATAAAACTCCAAGAAAAATAGATTGAAACCCAATACATCATGGCTAAACAAGAAGAGAACCCATTTCATAACATCCATCAAACCAAAACAAAAGGAGGTAAATGAAAAAGATGTTCAACAAGCCCAACAAGACCCAAATTTCCACAAATTCCTAGAAAAAGTTTTTGAAAAGGATGGGGAAAGATATCTTTTGATGTTAGAAAAAAAAGGAGTCAAGCTACCCAACAATTTTGATGTCACAAAATTGAAAAGAACTCCTAAGAAAACAGAAACCGAAAAACAAAATGAAACAAAAAATAAAGTAAAAACCAATGACCCCATGGACACTTTAAAATAGAAAATCCAAACCCTTCAACAAAAAATGTAGAACATGAAAATGGGGACTACCAAGAGATACTCCATACAAGATATATGTCCCTACCCATTCAATCAAAGTGTAAACATGATACCATTTCCCAAACATTGTGAATTTCCTAAATATGACAAGTACAATGGGAAAACCAATCCAATAGATCACATAAGGGAATTCCTAAAAATGATTCTTGAGCTTTCCAATGAGGAAATGTATTTGATGAGATTATTCCCATGCAATTTGGGAGGCCATTGCATGCAATGGTTCTCTCAATTACCTCCAGGGATCAAATCATTTGAGGAATTGGTAAACAAGTTTATTACCCAATATTCATATAACATCCAACATGAAATCACAATGAAGGACCTTTGTAATGTGAAACAAAAGAAATGAGAATCATTTCTCATATTATTACAAAGATGGAGAAGGTTATTCACAAGGTATCCCCATCCTATACCATAAAAAGATAAGATAGAGGTATTCATTGACAATTTGAATGATGACATGAGCTATAAGCTTGAATTACAATGCCCTCCAACTTTTGAAAAATTGATTGAAAATGGGATCGAAATTGAAGAGGCCTTGGTCAAACAAGGAATATTGAAAATCTATAATGAAATAAATTCATCTAATTCCTCCAACAATGACAAACCAAAGTTTTGGAAAAAGTACAAAAATAATTCCAATGATACCTCAGCTGAAATGCATAATGCTAAACCGGTCTTCAATTTGTCAAGAAGCACCTCGAATACCAATCAAAAGACCACCCAAAATTCCAACCAAAGAAAAAACTAAAATTCAAACCAAGGTAATACTCAAAACAATCAGAGTAACACATCATCAAAGACTCTACCCTATCAAACATCGAACAACCATTGGAAGTTTACACCTTTGGGTCAATCATATGAATCCACATTGAAAGAGCTTATGATGGAGAATCTTATCACTCTACCTGATACTCAAGGTTTTGAACCCAAAGTAAAATCATCATGGTGGAATGAAGCCCATTTTTTTGAATGTCATTGATGCAAAGGTCACCTAACCAATAGTTGCATGCAATTGAAACACAAGATACAAGATATGATTGATAATAAGATCATACAAATAGAAGATCCTCAAACAAATAATGATCATGGGGTATTCAAAAACCCTTTGCAAAATTATGACAAAGGAGAATATTCTAACACGAATGGAAAATGAAAAAATGTGAACTATGTTCATGACACTACCATTTATCATATTTCAATCGCTGAAGATCACACAAATGACATTGAGATCAATAACACACCAGATCCTATTGCAACCAACCATTCAATAAATGACACCAAAATCCTCTCTAATCAAGTCCCCAATATCCAAAAAAACATGGTTGTAATGAATTATCAAATTAATGTCATCAAAATCAATGGAAAATATGAGAGTGTGCCCGTAAATTGACCACAAGGGCTCAAACCAAAATGTTTTGAAAGGAAGAACCTTCAAAGCACCCATTGCTACATCACATCAGTATAACATTGTTGATCAGCTCCAAAATATCCCTACACAAATATCAATATTGGAGCTCCTTAAAATTTCAGCTGCTCATAAAGAGATCTTGGAAAAGGCCCTAGTCGATACAACAGTACCAAATAATCTGGAATTCTACACTTCCCAAGCCATGGTGGGACATCTAGTTGCACCTCATTTCTTATCCTTTTCAAAAAATTATGACATATCTCTCACCCATCTTCATAATGTATCCCTCCATATCGAGGTTCTAATCCATAAAAGTCATGTCAAGTGTGGCCTTATAGACAGAGGATTGGGTCTTAATATATGCACTTTAAAGCTTTATTGTACACTAGGGTTCTTTGAAAATGCAATAGATGCAAGGAAGAAGATAACAATCAAAGCATATGATGATGAGGAAAGAGCATCCAAAGGATTGATTGTATTACCAATTTAAGTAGGACCAATTCAGAAAGATGTGGTTTGTCAAGTTTTGGATAAGGATTTCACATATAATATACTCTTGGGTAGCCCTTGGATCCTTGAAATGTAGGTTGTACCCTCAACATACCATCAATGCCTTAAATTTACTTGCAATGGGAAACAAATTACCTTTCCTACCAATTCCAATAGTCCCTAATAGTGCAATACCCTAAAAGTGGTCCAGGATGTATTCATGCCTCATAACCAAGAAGCTCCAAATTCCACCCTTGATATCCCTACCAATTCAAGTCTAGCCAACCCCTTGTCAAAATTGCTAGCCATATCCTCCAATGAAGGAAGTCACCCAAGTCCCTCGTCCAAATAGCTTGAGAAAAAGGAAGAACCTAGCCCCTCTGCATCTACCAATCCTAAAGCCCAACTTAATACTCTTGCCAAACAATTTGAGAAGAAAGTCCAAGTCAAAGACAAAGGTGTGGGTGAATATTCCATTGAACAATCCCTCTACCTCTCACGGTTAATTTCACCAAAATTCCATGGTCAACCATCAACCTCATCACAATCGTCTTCACAAATAGTCACACTTTTTGATGGTCTATTTATAAAAGCAAGCACCCAAGTAGAGGAATCCAATGACAAAGACATTTTGAATTGGCTATACAAGGATGAAACCTATTCTCAAGCAGTAATGGCAAATGTCCAAACCACCCAGTATGGTAAAGGATTCTCAATCTTGGAACAGATGGGATATGATGGACAAGGACCTATTGGGAAAAGGAAAGAATGTATCGTAGAACCTATCCAACCCATTATAACCAATCCAAAAGAAAAAATAGGGTTTGGGATACAAATAGCATCAAAAGGATGAAGAAACAAAGGATGACCTAAAGCAAAAGGTTGTTGAACAAATCCTATAGCTCCAAGCAAGTGATCACTATGAAATGAATTCCAATGAATATGAGTGGGATTCATTATTAGAAGACTCCTGCCATGATAAGGAAATTGATGTGGTATACAATTATACTCCCACACTTGAGAAGGGACAAAGTTGAGGGTTAAGACCACTTGAATTAGGATCGCAAAATATTGATGGTTCAAGTGAAGATGATCAAACTCCTAGTGAGATGGTTCACTTAGAAGAGAGCAACATCTTAGACCTTGACCTTTCCATAGTATTATTTGATGAAATTGTTTCCATTAGGACCCTTACGACCTCTGACTTGAATCCATTTGATGATTCCCTACCATTGCTACATCCTGAACTCATAGATTGGGACCAAACTAAACCAATCGATATCCCCTCCTTTTTGAACAATGAGGCCA
Source organism: Sequoiadendron giganteum (assembly GCA_007115665.2). Classification (NCBI taxonomy): domain Eukaryota; kingdom Viridiplantae; phylum Streptophyta; class Pinopsida; order Cupressales; family Cupressaceae; genus Sequoiadendron; species Sequoiadendron giganteum. Next base: position 352,797,834 of record CM021106.1, on the reverse strand, counting down.
TTGTCAACTTCCTCTACACTGGTAATCCTGAAAAAAATTCCACCAGTGAACGTCATAATGAAGCTTCCACATAGGGGAGTGCCAAATTTCCCATCTGCAAAATAAATGAAACAAAAGAAGGATTTGATGGTGAAAACCATTCCATGGTTGTATTAGATCAAGAAAGAATAAAAATAAAGAGTGCATCTAACGGTGAAAACCTCTCCAAGGCACTGAAAGATGGGAAATTTGACACTCTTCCCAAGAACTTCCAAGAAAGATCCAAAGTTCTAATTGAGCTAACACAGTCCATCAATGTCGACAATGCAAAAATAGTGAAAACTCTCCATCTAGAAGAATCATTGACAGAACTGGAAAAGCCTAAATTTATCAAGTTCTTTGAAGAGTGGCAAGTCAACTTTGCCTAGTCATATGTAGACATGCCAGGAATAGATCCAAATATCATCAACCACCATTTATCCCTTCCTTCAAGAGTCAAACCAGTCAAGAAAAATTTGAGAAAGATGCATCCTCAAATTGCCCTCTTGGTGAAGGCAGAACTAAAGAAGTTATTGGATGTCAAATTCATTAGACCCATTGATTATGCAGAGTGGATATCCAAATTTGTACCTATTTCAAAACCTAATGGCAACATACTGATTTGTACAGACTTTAGGGACCTCAATAAGGCTTGCCTCAAAGATGATTTCCCCTTGCCAAACATTGAAATCATTATAGACTTGACAGCAGGTCATGGCATTTTGTCACTAATGGATGACTTTTCTAGATATAATCAAATTAATATAGCACCCGAAGACCAAGATAAGACAACTTTCACTTGCCCATGGGGCACCTTTTGTTGGAATGTCATTCCCTTTGATTTGAAAAATGCAGGGGCCACATACCAGAGAGCTATGACAACCATCTTCCACGACATGATGCATACTTTCATGGAAGACTATGCAAATGAATTGTTAGCAAAATATTACACTATAGAAGGACATCTAGAGATATTAGACAAACTATTCACCCACCTAGAGAAGTTCAATGTTCACCTAAATCCAAAGAAATGTGTATTTGAGGTAACATCAACAAAGCTACTGGAATATATAGTATCAAAAAAGAGTATTGAGGTAGACCCTACAAAAGTGAAAGATATAATGGAGATGCAACCTCTAAAAAAAATCAATCAATTAAGATCCCTTCAAGGAAGATTTTAGTCAATCAGAAGAATCATATCACAACTAGCTAATAAGACCCATCCTTTTACTCATTTGTTGCACAATTTTTTTTCCTTTTGATGGGACAGGAAATGTGAGGTAGATTTCAATCAACTGAAGCAATACCTAATGATTCCACCTATTCTAGCACTTCCAGTAGAAGGAAAGCCTCTCCTATTGTACATCACCACAATTGACCGATCATTGGGAGCCTTGTTGGCACAAGAAAATTCAATAGGAAAAGACAATGATCTATTACATTAGAACTCTAAATGGTTATGAAATCAACCATACATCCATTGAGAAATATTTTTTAGTAGTAGTGTTTTCTACCCAAAAATTGTGGCACTATATGTTGACTCATATAGTCAAACTCATAGCCAAAATAGATCTGCTGAAATATCTCCTTAGCAAAGAAAATCTAACAGGAAGATTGGAAAAATGGGTAATGGTACTTAGTGAATTTGACATCCAATATGTTGACAAAAAATAAATCAAAGGGCAAGCCATCGCCGACGAACTAGTTTAGGCACTAATTCATGAAAATCATCCCCTACATGTTGAATTTCTAGATGTAGATGTCCTAACAGTAACTACAAAGTAGTGGGTATTGTATTTTGATGGTTCCTATACTCAACATGGATCAAGAGCAGGAATCATATTTATTACTCCCCAAGGGCACACCATTCTAAAGTCATATCACCTAATGTTTCCTTTCACCAAAAACATGACAGAGTACAAAGAACTTCTCATCAAAATCAAGATAGTTGTGGAATGAAAAATTACAGAACTGCAAGTCTACGGGGATTCTCAACTAGTCATTAATTAGGTCAATTATGATTACCAAACCCAAGATGAAAAATTGATGCCCTATAAGAGGATGATTGATGACTTCAAGAAATATTTTGTTGACATCAAGTTTGCTCAAATTCCAAGGATTGACAACAAGGCCCGGATGCGATGGCTACCATTGCTTCTTTGCTACAGATTCCAGAAAAATGAAGTCTTTATGATTTAATGGTGGAGCAATTTTTTAACCCTTCTTATGATGATCCTAAGTCCCAACTCATATGCCACCTAATTGATGTTGATACCTCCATTTACGGAAGGATCTATAATTACCTGAAAGATAATATCCTTCCTCTTGATCTCTCCCAAAACCAAAAATGAAATTTCATTTGCCAAGCTACTTGTCATACCCTTATAGTGGATGTACTTTACTGATGAGGTCTTGATGGAACTCTCTTGCGATGTCTAGAAAGTGACGAATTTGAAATTACTTTATGAGAATTCCATGATGGTATTTGCAGCACTCATTCAAGCTGTCTAACCCTCACTAAGAAACTCCTTTGTTTGGGATACTACTGGCTGAATATGGAGAGAGAGGCCTTCCAATTTTTCAAGACATGTATAAAATTCCAAATACATGGTAATCTTATCCATGCAGCAGCACAAGAATTGCAACCCTTTGCATCAACATAGTCATTTTGTCAGTGGGGGTTGGATCTTGTAGGAAAAATTCACCCATCTTCGTCTAATGGACACAAGTTCATCATCACATCCATAGAATAGTTTACGAAGTGGGTTGAAGTCATACCTCTAATCACCATCACAGGGAAGTAGATCTCATTGTTCATCTTGAGCTATATCATCTATAGGTATGGTATCCCTTAGTCCATTATCACTGACAATAGAAGAACTTTTAATAATTAGGATGTGCAAGAACTCTGTGAAAGTTTTCATATCCAACATTAGTTTTCTATGCCATATTACCCTCAAGGGAATGACCAAGCAAAGGCCTCAAACAAAACTATCCTGAAGATCCTAAAGAAAACTATCAACAATATTGGGCGTGACTAGCATATTTGACTGAACCTTGCTTTATGGGCCTATCGTACAAGCATATGAACACCCATGGGAGCCACACCATATGCACTTATCTATGTATATGAAGCAGTATTTCCCATCAAGGTTGAAATACCATCACTCTATTTGTCCTTAATAGGTTTCATTTCAGATGAAGATTATCGTGTGTCTAGATTGCAAGAACTCTAATTGTTAGATGAGTGTCGTCAGCTAGCATTGGATCACCTAAAATCATATCAACAGAGGATGTCTAAAAGCTACAATCACAAATTCAAACCTAGGACATTTCAGGTAGGTGATCTAGTATTGAAAGAAAATCCCCGAAATCAGCAAGATTGAGAAAAGAAAGGAAAATTTGAGCCCAATTGGTTAGGTCCTTTTGTTATTGTATTAGTCTTTGGATTAGGGGCATATCAGTTGTCTACACTAGAAGGGGATCTATTTGAAGAACCAATGAAAAACCTTCATCTGAAGAAGTTCTACACATAATGCATCTAATGCATGCTTAAAAGTCCTATAAAATCATAACAAGTTCTAAAAAGTCCTAAAAAAAAACATAAAAATCATAAAAAAGTCTTGAAAAAATCATAAAAAAAGGGAAAAATCAAAAAATGGTTGCCTTGATAAAAACCTAGCAAACAAGTGTCTTGGTAATAGCAAAAAAATCATAAAACTTGAAAAAGTGCAATAAAAGCAAATAATGAAAACCTAGCAACAAGCACTATTTGTGATAAGTCGGCTTCACCATCTATTTGAGCGTGTGTTGACCATCCACTTTTTCTATCACTGTGTATTCATGCATATCATATAATGAGCTTCAAGTCTGTATCTAGCTACTATGGTCATGTCCCACCTTGGTTTGGTCTTCATTGCACATATCCATAATAAAATTTGGTTTTTTCTCACTGGGGGCAAAATCTTGAACTCACTGGGGGAAAATCACTATTGAGCTTAAAACAACAGGCAAGCAAGCAACAATGCAACCTTGGAAAAAACAACAATCATTATAATAATAAAAAACTAAACATCGAACGTCAATCAATCCAATCAAGTAACCATGCAAATCAAATCAAACATCAAGACAAATCCAGTCGACTCGCACTGAAGGATTATCTTTTGAATCATGATTGGATCACTTTCACACAAATGTTCAATTGATGTATCTTGATTATTGTTATCATTTCTCTAGAGTACCTCAATGATGTCTTGAACTAGAGGAGCTATGATTGACAATGATATTTTTCTTTATCCTCTTTTTGTGAGTCAATCATTACTACTATGCAAATTGTCATGGGACATTCTCTACAAAGTATCATAGATGACATTCTGAATTTTCATAGGAACATGATTAACTCTTGTCTATTTATACAAGTGATACTTAGGTCATCTTGGTCTAATTATACCTAGATTCTTGTGTTATCTTGCATTAAAAAAACTCAACGGAAGTTTTATGGAAGTTGTATTCAGGTAATCATGGTTTAATTATACCATTGATTTTTGTACCAACTTTCAACATAATAAAACACTCAATGATGATAATAACCACAATGAGTTAGATGGAAACATTTTATAGATAGGATTGCGTTCATTTTAGTTCTGCATTTGCATTATAAATTTTTCCAAGGCTAGTAACTCTCAACATGATGTTATCTCTTTCTATAAGGTTGAGTACACTTGAAATTACAAAAAAATCATTCGCCTGCATTAGTATTTTCATATCATATCATTAGAAAGAATTATCATACATCCATCCATACATCTATCATGCACCATTCATCCATTCATTCATCATAATATTTGCATCATGGAAACCTCACAAAAATAAATAATTTTCCATAATAAGTCGATCCATATATGCATTCATCATCCATAATAACATCGCATCATCATCATAATTCATTTGCATTCATGAATTTAGTCACATATTTGCATAGAAAATACCAAAAATATAGAAAAGTGCATGACATTCCATTAACATTAATTCGTCGCATAATCCATAACCATACATTGGGGCATAAAATAAAATAATACATGCATTTTCATTCATTATCCATCCATACATAAGCATCATTCATAATCATGATTCATCTACATAAAATCATACATGCATTTACATTCATCATCCATCCATACATAAATCCATACATCTGTACATAAGAAAAAGCTATAACATAGATAAAATGGATGCTACAAAGTAAGATGGTTAAATCTAAATCAAACAACAAATAATAAATCAAATGAATTAAAAAGTAAATAAAACAATAATCAAAATAGTCTCACCGAATATAAATCCATTTCCTCAAATTATTTTGATTGTCCTTCTCCATTTTGTTGTGTCGGTATTCTTGCCCTCATATTTTTAGTATGTATGCAAGCATAGCCTTGATGTATGTCTATGCAAAATATCAAAAATTAAGTTCTTCCAAAATGTGTATTGATTTCGGGATGAGGAATAATGGCAAAGATCAGCCAATTTATAGAAAGTTGGTTTTTGAACAATCAACTCATATTCGAAAGAGAGATCAATGATGGAGATTGTTGAATGCCATGCGATGTGAGTTAGGAAATTCTGTAGGATGAAGATTAAATTAGAGTTATAATTTAATCTAGTGTTAAGACTGTTCAAAAATATTTAAGAATAGACATTAAGATTAAATAAATGATTTAACCTTCAATTGAAAGTCTTCGAAAATAGAAAAATTAGAATTTGAATGAAAAGGATAAAGTTAGAACTTGGAGAATGATCTGTTTGAATGGACACATGAATTAATTAATTAAATAAAGATATTTAATTAATAAATATGTTCATGCATATGAGTTAGAACTAGTTAATTGACTAGTTGTGACAGAGAGTCCTTTCTGCAAAGATGATCAGATATCGAATCTAGAGATAATTGACGGATTTAAATAGATCTAAAGTCAAATGGTGAGTGAATAATTAGTTAATTGGGCGATAGAAGAGTGCGACAGAAACAATTAATTATGAGTTAAATGTTAATTTAATTCAACATTCGAAAATTGAAATAATTTAATTAAATAAATAATAATTTATTTAATTGACTAAAATGGTTAATTGAATAATTAAATAATTTAAAAAGAATATTTAATTATACTCAAAATATGATAAGAGGTAAATTAAATAATAAATTATTTAATTCAGAAAGGGAATTAATTAATTAGCGACGTAATTAAATAAATAAGATTTATTTAATTAATCAGAGTTGAATAAGAGTCATAATGAATTAATCAAATAATTAAAAGGTGATTTTAATTAATAGAAGAAATATGTGTTTAGGAAATAATTAAATAATTAACGTTATTTAATCATGACCATGGACATTGCAAAATTATGTCGAAAGTGGTACTCACAGGCCTAGACCAATTTTCAGTGTCTACAGTTTGCCCCTCTTTGATACAATGTCGTTTTGGCTTTTGTGTCAAATAAAATTGTTAAAAACATGCCCCAGTCATGCCCCAGTATGAAATAGGTTAGGGTATTGCCCCCTCAGGAAAATTGACAAATTTTTGAAAAATTTCAAAAAAATTAGGAAATATTCTCGATAAGTCAATTTGATGGCCATAAATGCTATGGAGTTGACGAAATTAAATTTGGAAGTGTTAGGGACGTGTACGGGTCGATGGAAGATGAAATTTTAGATGACCAATAGACAAGGTCTAAAGAAATGCCACCCAAACCCTAGGTATAAATAGGAATTAGGGTGAAAATCAAGTCATTTGCACCCCTAAGATTTGAAGATTTAAAGATTTTTGCTCTGAAATCTGGGTGAAATGTCTCCCATTCTATACACTCACCATCGTGCATATAGGATCCAGACCTTTTGATAGCCAGCTGATGTGGGACCCTCGGTAAGTACCTTGAAACGATCTCTTAAAATTTTGTTTTGAACATCTTTCTAGGCATTTAAAGTTAATTTTACAGATGTGGCTTTTAAAGTTCATTGCATATGTGTTTGTATGCGACACATTTGCTCGCGATACGATGCATATGTGAAATCACATTTAGGCATGACTAGGTATTTTAGGGAATGCACACATTTTTTATGTAATGCACCACATGTGATTGTTTGCATCGCATATGTGAATAGGATAGGTGCATTTTGTTTCTTGAAATGCATTTGTATAATTACACCGCATATGCATGTAATTAAGAGATATAAGAAGCAACGCATCTTCCATTAGAGTGATGCATTTTCCTATTGAATGTGGTGGCCTAGTTGTGTGTCACATCTACAAAAGTTAGTTGCATATGCATGTTTGTTCGATTCATGTATGTTCATGCACCACATTTGTTAATAAGAATGACACATATGATATGTGCACAACATATGTTTTTAAAATGACACATTTGACTGTCAAATTTTGGAAAAAATTTGCTGATAGAAAATGACATGATTTGACATTTGACACCTTGTTTGAATTCTTTTTGTAAGTTATTCTAGATCCTATCTATACTTGGGAGTCATAGCCAGATACCTTCGAGCTCAGAGATCAGTTAGTGAGCATAGAGACACGCTTGCTATGGAGACTCAAACTTCATCATGTATGCACCATGCCCACTATTCGGTAAAACAGAGGTATGCTCACTCCCCTATGTGAGAGGTGGCATTCAGAGACTTCGTCGTTTCATTTTCCTACTGGAGAGACAACTATCATGTTGGAGGATGTGTATAGGATCGTTAGATTACCTATTAGAGGAGGGAGAGTGATGTATGATACCCAGAGGGGCTTTAGTGAGATTAGTAGATATTATGTTTATGATGATATTCATAGTTTAGGGATAGAGCACTATGAGATTAGATTATAGGTGTTAGCGGATAGATATGAGTAGATAGATTGTATATTATGTTTATTGATTGTTGGGATAGTTCTTCCTAACCGTCGAGGTCATGGATTTCCTGTTGGGTGGGGGAGATTTTAGTTGGGATCCTAGAGAGAGAGGTTGTGTATGCTTGAGGTTCCTATCTATTAGCCATGCTTTACTTTCATCTTCATGATATAGCTTACAGAGATACACAGTCGAGGAGATGCAGTACTACTCTTCTTATGGTTTGGGCATGGGAACACATTGTGGTGTTCTATCCTCCAGTTACTATTGATTGGGAGGTGAGCTTTCCTTATGTTTTCTGGTATGCAGGAAACATCACACAGAGCCATGTGGGAGATACCATATATTAGAAACATGCATTGGACACATTGGTTCAGTTTACATGGAGACCATTCATGGATTGTGGGAGATGGCCAGATGAGGATAGGAATTTTCCTTATTGTTGATAGACACAATACCTGATTGGGAGGACTATTTCTAGTGTTCACATCATAGAGAGACATTTTCTAGACTGTGTGCTAAGATAGTTTGGTGAGGTGTAAGATGAGTCGAGAGGACAAGCAGAGTTTTCTCAATCATCCAAAGAGGTTCCCTAGTGGGGCCCCATGATACTAGTTGCTACTGCAGAAGTGAATATTTAGGCTTTACAGTTGTTACAGTGGGGATGGAGGGGTGGAGTAGTAGATCCTGGGACTACCATTGTCTATGATACCTAGTCGGCAGCACATCATCCTATGCCATACATAGATCAAGATCAGCCAACACCAGTGGAGAGACAAGGGATAGGACCGAGAGGAAGACATAGAGGTAGAGGTGGTGGTAGGGTTAGAGGTAGAGATGGTGGTGATGATGGGAGAGGTGGTGGTGGTAGAGGTGGGAGACGAGGTCAGTGGGGATGGAGAGGTGGTCAGTTAGGTGAATTATCACCTATCCATGAAGCTAAGGTGGAGGTTGAGGGTGTACCGATGTTGGACCTCGAGGGTGGAGTGGAGATCAAAGGAGAGGATGTTGTCGAGGAGGAAGTAGTAGAGGAGCATGCAGAGGTTGAGATTGAAAGGGAGGATCATGCAGAGGAGGAGGCCAAGAGAGAGTACATGGATATTGATCCCCTTGGTATACTAGAAAGTTATGGAGAGGATGATGTTGAGGAGGAGATCCCCATGAAGGAGAAGGAGAGAGAGCTCCAGGGCAGGATAGTAGAGGGGAGGCGGGATGAGGAGGTTCCTCGAGATAGTGCTATGGAGTCATTAGAGGAGAGGATGAGAGTGGTTACCACAGAGCGAGATGCTATGCATATGGAGAGAGATAGTTCTCTTATGGAAGGGGACCAAGCAATAGCTCAGAGGCAAGAGACAAAGCAGAAATTTACGGAGATTAGACGTTTCTGTAGTGGCACGTCATTTGATGGTTTTTCTCATGAGTTAGTCAGGGCAGTGGAGAGGGCTACCTATTACAGGGAATTTTATGATTCAGTGGTACCTGCTGAGAGACGAGCTCCTAGTTTTTCTAATGTATGTAGCCATAGATCACAGAGCAGGAGTCATATGAGGACATAGAGCACAAAGGGTGTGGTCAGACCATTGAGGACAGGTCCATATGACAGGCCTCCCACTGCACCAAGAGTACCTTAGTGATAGTTTTCTCCAGATTCATCACATGGGAGTAGTGATAGTGGGACCCATTGACACTTTCATATTTGTGGACATTGTATTTTGATCAGAGAGCTTGCGAGCTCCTTTTTATTTATGGATACATTCTAACATTGTACTGTGACACATGTTATTTTGAGCAATATATATATATGATTTTTGGCGATGTCTATGTGATATGCAATTCTATTTGATGATGTTATTTATTTCTATATGATTATGTATCTAGATGATGTATGTACATGTTATGGATGATCATTTCTACATTATGATGTGTTCATGTAGCCTATGACGTTATGCTGATTCTATATGATAATGGCTAAATTTTATATATGCATTTGATGATTATGGAATGCAATGCGATGTTTATACATGAATTTCTTTCTACATGTTATGCTATATGTACATGCAATGTTTTCATTATGTACCCTATGATAATTGAATGCTTATTATGCCATGATTTCCTAGATATGATAGATGCCTATATTTTTATGTTTTTGGAATGTAAGATATATATGATTTACAATGTATGGTATTTACATGTTTTTTCTAACATGAATGCATATGCGGGATGATTTATATTTTTGTGCATAATAGGACTCTGTCTTAATGCAAGAAAGAAGAAATGTTAGCATGGATGATTTCAAAATGTTAGTAAGAAACAAAGAAGGTTGTTTGAAAGACATATGATCTTCGATATTTTTCCATATATATACTAAAATTTGCATTTTATCATCATTGGGTGGGACTAAAACAAATGGATAGTACACACCATGATATAAGATAGACCACAGTGTACAAAGTCATTCACTTGCGAAAAATAGACAGTCCCAGACAAGGAGTGTCCTAACTCATACTAAAAACATAGTTGCCCCAGTATTTTTGTCTAGACAAACCACAAATAGCAAACAAATAAAAGATGGGTCATGAGACATCATTGCTCCTCTAAATCCTTCATGGGACATCCTTGAGGAAACTAGTAATATGACTCAAAATCCAAATTTTAAAAGATAGTTGACAAATAGAAGTTAAAGAAAAAGAGTCCTAAGACATCCTTGCTTCTCTAAATCCTTCAAGGGACATCCACGAGAAAGCTAGTAACCAAACTTAAATACAATTCTATAAAGAGATAAGACAAAATAAGATATAAAGCCATAAAGCCAATAAAATTATTTTCCAAAACATGATCTTGTGTAATTGTTTGATGCTTGACATAGCTCGATGTGAGGGATGACACATACCATATAAGATGTTGAGTCTAGTTTCGACCTTGTAATCTTCTGTGTAAGGCATGACAAAGCCAGTGTTCAGAATGATATGTGTCGTATAAGATGTTGAGCCTGATTCCATTGATGCGAAAAACTACATAAAGCTATGATGATTGATGATGTCTATTGTCAAGAAAGGAATATCTTGCTTCAGACATAAGATGATCACTCTCATAATGTGTTTGATTTGGACTTGATGATAGTTTTAACATGTTTTCCTTGTTGATGCATGACTTGCTTTGATGCTTTGATTGTTATGAGTGTGTGTGTGTTGAATTATGTGGACTTGAGATGATATACCCTAAAGGACTGACCTAATGCGGCCTTGGGGGCTCATCGATTGATAGCATTGCCTATGTTGTACACATAGAGACCTCGTATTTTGACTAGAATTTAACTCACATAACTGACTGAAAATATGTACTTAACTTGATGATATGCAACATGTATGATAGTGAATGTGATAAACCCTATTGGACTAACTTAGTGTGGCCTCGAGGGCTCATCGATTGATAGCCTTTCCTACGTTGTACATCCAGAGACCTCGTAGTTCGACATGACCAACGACTTTGACATATACAAAGAATAAGTCATGATTCTATGTGTGTGATACATGACAAACCTAGACAGACAGACCTAATGCCTCGGGGGAACATTGACTAATGGCCTTGTCTATGTCCAGTCACAGAGGAAACATAATTCAACTATGTCTATGACTGACCTGACACAATTGAATCTGACTCTTATTTTGGGATTTTTGACATGTTTTTTATTTTTGTCTTTTTGAAGTTTTTTTATGTTTTTGGATTTTTTCCGGACATTTTCTGATGTTTTTGGATTGCTATGTACAAGTTCCACATGAAACAGAGTGAGGATTTTCCCCCAGTTAGGAATAAGACCTATATGATGGAGTGGGTAGATGGAGTGGACTTGATGTCAATCGTTCCAAGTAATGGATAAGACAACCATTTATTATGAGTGAGAGTGAAAAGTCTAATCTGAATGATGGTAGACAAAGGAGTGAAGTTGACTACACATGGCTCTTTTTTGCCAAGTTTTCACCATGGTACTTATCCATAGCACCACTAAAGTGGTTTTCACTATTGGATGAATTATTTCTCTTTACTATTTTATTAATTTTTTCAAAAAATAAATTGGTGTTACAAAGACACCTGTTTGCCAGGTTTTCATCAAGGTAACCAGTTTTTTGTTTTTTCCATTTTTTTTATTTTTTCGATTAAGAGATAGTTCTCAGAAGTTACACATAGAACATATGTTGATTGGTGAAAAAATTGGTTCTCCTTCAGGGGTAGAGAGTTGATACACTCCCGATCCAAAAGCTTTTGTAACAATATAGGGCCCTAACTAGTTAGGTTCAAACTTACTTGGTTTTTCTTGTTCAACTTGATTCTTGGGGTTCTCCATTAAGACCAGGTCACCAATGCCATAGTGTTGATTTAGAAATTTCCTATTATAGCTATGATGAAGACAATTTTGATATTCTTGCAAATGATCTAGTGCCTTATCTCTTCGTTCATCTAGGAATTATAACTCATGCAATTTGGATACATGGTACTCTTCATCATCAATATGACCTTTCAAGGATACCCTCAGGGAAGGAATTTCAACCTCAATAGGTAAGAAGCTTCACATCCGAATACTAGGGAGTATGGAGTGGCGCTAGTGGGAGTACGGATGCTTGTGCGGTAAGCCCATAAGGAAGGATTAATTGTAAATGCCAGTCATGGCCAGCATCATCAACAGTGTTTTTTAGGATTCTAATAATGGTTTTATTAGATGCCTTGGCTTGGTTGTTACCTTGTGGGTAATATGGATTGGAAAAATGATGTTGGATATGGAATTCTTCACATACATGGTGGACTTCTTGGTTTTTGACTGGACGACCATTATCTGTGATAATGGATTGGGGTACACCATACTGACAAATGCTATAGTTTAGGATAAACTTGGATATTTGTGTGTCGGTGATGTATGTCATTGGAATAGCTTCAATCTATTTGGTGAAGTATTTAGTGGTGGTTATTATGAATTTATGGCCATTAGATGATGGAGGGTGTATCTTATCTATGAGGTCAAGTCCCCATTGGGAAAAGGGCCATGGTGAAGTAATCAGATGGAGCTCTTGTGTTGTCATGCATATCAAATCTCCATGTATCTGACACTATAGACACTTCTTGACAAATATATATGAGTCCTTTCCATTGTAGGCCAATAATAACCTAATCTCATAATCTTGTGGGCTAAAGTAGGACTGCTAGAATGGGATCCACATATACCCTCATGTATTGCTTGCAAAGTTGCTTGTGATTCTTTCGCATCGAAACATCTCATTAAGGTGCTATCTAAGGTATGTCTGTATAGGGTATCTCCGATGATGGTGTATTTAGCATACTTATAGATAAAGGTTCTACATTGGTTGTTTGACAGGTCTAAAGGTAAGATTTGGGCATTTACATAGTTGTGTACATCCTTGTACCAAGGGGAAGTAGGACCAACAATTGTACACACCATCATGAAATAGGGGACATCATAGGTAGGGACCAACAACTATTCCACCAAAAACATGAATTTAGGCATGTTGCTAGGAATATCCAATAAGGAACCCATAGTTACCATAGCATCTAGTGCCTTGTTCTGAATGTGTGATATTTGTTGAAAGGCGATGTCATCAAATTACTGCTTGAAACTATTGTCCATATGCTTGTAGGGGGAAATTTTCTCATCTTTAGTTTCATAATCATCATTTACTTGTCAGACTACTAGCTGAGAATCCCCATAAACATGTAGACTCTTAATCTTCCATTGGGTTGCCATTCTTAGTCCTATCATCAAGGCTTCATATTCCACTATGTTGTTGGTGCAAGGGAAAGCAATCCTGAATGCTTTAGGAATAGTATCACCTTGAGGTGTAACAAATAGTATGCCTTCTCCTGAACCATGATTAGTATGTGACCCATCAAAGTATAATTTTCATTTGGTTCTAGTGTCAACTTTAAAGATAAACTCATCAGGAAAATCTACCACTAAAGGATGGTTTTCCTTCATGGGAGCATCTGCTAACTGATATGCAATTAATTTCCCTTTTATAGCTTTCCTCTCCACATACTTGATGTCATATCCACTTAGTATCATCACCCATTTAGCCAATCAACATATTAATGCTGCTTTACTTAGGAGATATTTGATAGGATCAATCTTTGCAATCAACATGGTTTGGCGATTTAGCATATAGTGCCGAAGTTTTTAATTAGAAAAGACTAATGCAAGAGAGGAATGTTCTATGTTACCATAGTTTAGTTCATATCCCACCAAGGTATGACTAATGTAGTACACTGCCCTTTCATGACCTTGATCATCATTTTGTGCAAGAAGGGCTCCTAATGCTGACTGAGTTGCTGATATGTAAAGTATCAAAGCTATGTCATTTGTAGGTGGCATTAACACAGGTGGAGCAAGCAAATAATCCTTGATCTATTGGAAAGCTTCCTGACATTTAGGTGTCCATACAAATGGTACTCCTTTCTTGATAAAATGTTGGAATGGATGTATTTTGTCTGCTAGTTGTACAATGAAGCACCTAATGGATTGCAACCATCCCTGTAGTGTTCTTAGTTGACCAATGCTAGTTGGGGGAGGCATTTCTATGATAGATTTTACCTTCATTGGTTCTACTTCAATGCCTCTTCTAGAAATGATATATCCTAGAAGTTTCCTTGATTTCACTCCAAAGACACATTTCTTTGGATTTAGTTTGACTTTGTAATTTTCTAGTCTTTGGAATATCTTGTCTAGAAATTTCAAATGATCTTCCCTTGTTAATGATTTGGCTATTATTTCATTGACATAGTCTTCCATGAGAGTATGTACAAGATCATGGAAAACAGTCGTCATTGCATGTTGATACGTAGCTCCAACATTTTTGAGCCCAAAAGGAATAACATTCCAGTAGTATGTTCTCCATGGACATGTGAAAGTTGTCTTGTGTAGGTCTTCAGTTGCAATTTTGATTTGGTTATACCCAAAGAAACCATCCATGGGGGATATCATCTCTTATCTTGTTGTAAGGTCCACTATCATTTCAATGTTCGTCAAAGGGAAGTCATCCTTAGGACATGCCTTGTTGATATCTCTAAAGTCTACACAAATGCAGATGCCCCTAGTTGGTTTGGTCACTAGTACAAGATTTCAAATGTAGTCTGCATAGTCTATGGATCTTCTGAATCTAACATCCAATAGTTTCTTAAGTTCTGCTTTGACCAGTAAAGTGATTTGTGGATGCATTTTCCTTAAATTCTATTTGACTGGCTTAACACCTAGTTGTAATGGTAGATGATGCAATATAAGGTCTGGATCCAGCCCAAGCATGTCATCATACGACCATGCAAATTTTATCTATCTCTTTGTGAAGAAGTCTCGAAACTCTTGTTGCTCTATCTTTTTCAAAGAGGCTGCAAAGTATATTACCTGAGGGTTTTCTTCTATGTTTATGTTGACTTCAACAGACTCCTCTACTAACATTGGTGATATTTCCTGAGCAACTGGGAGAATGTTCAAACCTTCATTGTTGGGTGCCTCAGAGAGGTTTTCTCCCTCAGATGCATCCTTTATTTTTACTATTTATTCGTCCAAAGGTGCCTTTCAGTTTTCACCTAGGGACTTGTCATTTAGCTCATTTTCATTATTTTTCTTTTTATTTTCACTTTGCAATTAGAGGTGTGAACAAACTCCCAAAAATATGCTTTGTCATCCAATTCTATGGTAAATCCATCTTTATGATCCCCTTTAGGTATGCCTTCTTGAAGTCCCATGAACTTGGCTATTGCTTCATCGTTCTCAAATATGTCTAATATGGGTGTACCTTATTGATCCCAGTCGATAAGTTAGGGATATACGAGGGGCATGTCATCATCGGAGTTATCAAATGTGGAGGTTGGCAAGGTGAATATAGAGTGGTTAACATGGTCATAGAAGTTTTGGACTAACTCCTTTTTGTTCTTTTTCTTATGGGTAGGTAAAATCTGATGTGGGACTACTATAAGGGCTAGTTCATCAGAAGATGGTTTGTCAGGTGCCCAAGATGTAGGATCAAGGGTTTCCCAATAATAATTCTTAATCCATTTTTCTTTGGACAAGGACTTTTTAAGACAGGGGCTAGATGGATTCGGTACAGGTTTTACCATTTTTTCAAGTTCCCGAAATAACTTATTTAGGTTCATGGTGCTGGTAGAGGAAAGGGAATCCCATTCATAGTCACTCAAGTTAGGGGATTCATTGTAAAATGGGTCAAGTGGTTCGTGACATATCTTGATGTCTTCATAAGCACTTACTTCCTCTTGGAATGGTGATAAAGTACTAGGAAAGCCAATTCTAAGTGGTTGAAACCTTAGCCCTAGTCATTTTGGTTATGGTGAGATAATTATTGGTTCATTCCTTCCATTTTGATGTAGTCCTAACCCACTATGTCCATCATAGGCTTTGCTTTGCATTATCATAAAGCCTTTTCCATATTGATCCTTAGCTATTTGAATAGATGGTGAGGGGTATTCATTGTATTCCTGGTACAACCAGGAGGTAGTATCATCTTGGTCCACAACTTCTTCACTTAACTCTCCCCATTTTGTCAATTTCATTGTAGGAGGAACATGAAACATGAATACAGATTGTCTCCTATCTGCTATGGGTAAAGCATATGTCTTAGGTGGAACTAGTTGACTTACACAATAGGATTCCTTTATGTGATATTCTCTACAACCCTTGTCTTGGATCTCTACCTTAGGAGTGGATGATGGTGGTTGTGATGAAATGGACTTGGTAAGATTTGATGGATCAATGTACAGGGATAAAGTAGATGATGAAGCTTATTGATTAACTCACACCTGTTGTTGTGGAGTTTCACGTAGGATTGTGCAATATTGAAAAGGATCTAGATCACCATCAATCTTGATCTTAGTGCCATTATACAAGAACTTAAGACATTGGTAATATGTGGAAGGTACAAATTTCATTGCATGTATCCAAGGTCTACCTAACAAAAGGTTATATGGAAGGGTGATATCCAAGACTTGGAAGCTAGTGTCCATAATTGTAGGGCCAATCCTGATAGGGAGTGTGACAACTCCTTTAAATGATATTTCCTCATCATTGTAAGCCTTGATGACTATACTCTTAGTGGTGTCCACGCATGATTCTGATAATCCTAATGCCTTAACCAATTTCAGGGTACAAAGGTTCAAACCTGCTCCCCCGTCTACCAAGACTCATCTGAATTTGGTTTGATGGACTAGGACTTCAAAGGTGTAATGGTTCATTATGATCACTCTTCTTAGTTGAATAATACTGTTGAGAAAATTTGGCATGATAAGAATTGGTTAAGTATCCTACCATTTCTTCAAAATTATTGACATCTAAGTTGGTAGGGACAGTCGTGCTCTGTAAGGATTTCTTGAGAATGGCTTGATGATCTGGTGATAAATTCAATAGTTCCAAGATGGATATATGTGCTAGGGTCTTGCCCAGTTGATCAAAAAAATTATACTTAGACTTGAAAGACTATGTAGGTGGCTCTAAAGAAGGACCTGGAAGAGTTATCTTAGTTCTATGTGTATTTACAACACATTCAGGATGCTTCTTAATGGTGATGGTATGGATTTTTTCATTTAAACCTTGGAGGTGATTTATGATCGTACCTTTGCCATAGTCATACTTGGTATTTGCATCAATGGCCAATGTATTAGTCTTGGTTCCTGAACTCGAGGCCTTTCCTTTCCCATGGTCATGTAAGGGGTTTGTGAAGACCTTATTATCACTATTCTTGGTATGTTTTTTCCCATTGACTTCTATGGTTCTGTCTTCAACAAATTCTTGTATGATATTCTTCAGTTGTCGACATTGTTGTAGGTTATGTCCCTTTCTTTGATGGTATTCACAATAGGCATTATAATCCCACCATGAGGGTTTAAACTATCTAGGATCATACTATTTTGGTTTCGGAGGTTTTAGGAGATTATGTTTGATCAGTTCTTTGAAAATTGTCTCAATTGGTTCCCCTAAGGGTGTAAACTCGCGTTTAGGAAATCTCCTCTGTGGTCATTGTTGTTGTGAATTTTGGACAAAATTTGTAGTTTGATTTAGATTAATTGTTGCATATTGATTGGGGTTGTAACCTCTAAATGTGATGACCAGTCCCGCATGTAGGGTCTTAGAATCAACAATACCGTCATTTGTAACATTTTTGTTTCTAGACCAGAACTTGTTTCTATCATTGGGAGCGTTTTGATGTTGAACAACTAGATTTCTACCTAGTACTTTAATTTATCCTTTCTCAATAAGGCCTTTTTCAAGGATAATTCCCTTTTCCACCAAGTCTAGGAATGAAGTACAACAATGTACCCTTAAGTCACTTCTCAGTTCCGAATTAATATTTTCAAGGAATATCATGAATTTTTTTTTTTTCTGGTATCTCAACTGGACATCTACTAGCTAAAATTCTCCATCTCTGGAAGAAAGTGGTGAAAGTTTCGCCTTCTTCTTGCATGGTGTGAAACAAGGTATCTATTTTTATTTCATTGTCTATGTTGAAGGAAAAGTGTTCGAAAAACTTCTCATCTAATTCACCCCATGATCGTATGCCATATGCTAGTTTAGAGAACCATTCTAGTGCTATCCTAACAAGGGTTCACGAAAATAGTGTCATCAAGTATGTTGTGTCATATGATATGTCCATGCATGTTATAGAGAATTATCTAATGCGTTCTAAAGGATTCCTCTTCCCATTATACTTAGGAAAATTTGGTATAATGTATCCATATGGGAAGAGTTTCATGTATAGCACTTTATCAAATGGACATGGACATAAATCTTGCACTGAGATGGTTCATTTGCCTGGCATAGACATACTATCCATTTGTTGTTGAAGGATTTGCATTTGATTTTGCAGAACATTTTTTTCTATCAAGGACATGTTGTTTGGGTTGTTAGTATCAATATAGGTGTTCAAAAATGCTATGTTTTGTGACGGATTGTGATTTGGTGAGGGAATATATCCTGTTTGAATGTTTTGATTCGGTGTAAGGATATATCCTATCAGAATGTTCTAATTTGGTGTAGGAATATTTCCCGTTGGAATGTTCTGGTTTATTGTAGGAATATTTCGTATTGGAATGTTTTGGTTGGGTATAGTACCGGTATTTCTATGAGGTATAGTTGTATTCATGCCGACTTTGGATCTCTTACTAGTAGTGTGTGTGCCAAAGGGGTTTGATTAAGATGCCCCTATAGTGAATTGTAAACCTTGTGTTATGTTGAGTGGGTTTGTGTTTATAATTGACGATGTTTAAATAGGTATGCGACTTGGTATTGTCGCGGTAATTTGAGGAACAAAAACACTTGACGTCATGGTTTGCATTGGTTGAGTAGATGTTTTTTTCAAAGTGTGAACATCAAATCCTGGTGGTAGTGTGGCACCTTCTACTACAAAATTTTCTAGATATCGTTGGGGATCATTTGCCAAAGACTTATCCATAAAGGATGCAAACTCAAGAGCTTGTACAACAGCGTCTATGTCTTCAGTAATTTTTTTTCTATGTGTGTCTCTAGTGATGTGTTTTTCAAGCAAATTTTTGTGTGGTCTCTCTTTCCCTGGTGGTTGGTTTTTGAAAGGATTGAAAAATTATTTAGGGTCTGAAATTTCTCTGTATTTCTTCTTAGACCTTGTTTCCACCATGAAAAGTTTATCAAAATGAGGTAATGCAAACTATGTCTAAAAATTGATATGTCCTATTTCTATGTTTTTGGGATTTTCTGAATATAAAGGATGTCACTAAAAATTAAGGATTGTTCTAAAATTGCATATACTAGGATGACATATGCTAGGATGGACAGTATGAAAAAATACAAGTAGACTATGAGGGTAAATGATTCTAAGATGGGTACAACCTACCACCTACGGAATAAATCCAAGCAATGATCTAACTTTACCAAGGAACCTAATTTTTGGACAAAGACAAATGACAAGGTGAATTTCCCAAACTAGACTGTTGAGTAGGAAAGATTCACTAATAGGATAATAGTTACTAGGTTCAATGATAATGACAAATCGGAGCATGAACGTATCCAATGACGCGAAAAGTTGTTCTATTCTACGATATGCCACTTCCTATGGGGTGTTGACACTTAGGATGACTACCACTAAGACATAAATGACACCTAATAATGCAAGGGTTTTGAGCATTTTTTTCTAGTTTCTGTCCAAGGTTGATCATAAGAAACATAAGAAAAAGAAACAGTATTGTTTTTGGATGAAGTTTGCAGTGTTTCAAAAAAATTTGTTGACAGTCAATTGCAGTTCGCGTTTGAGATGTGTTTCAGTTTTCAGATGCGGTTAATTGACCAAACCAAGTCTTGAATGTTGACAAACAAATATGACTTTTTTTGGTAGATACGATTTAACTTATGATTGATGCAACTCATAAATCAGATTGCGACTCAAAAACTAAACTCTAAAACTAAATTTGTTGACAGACAGATGCAATTTTTTGTTTGACAGTTGCGGCTCGTAAAGACTCATGTGGCTTGAAATATGACTATTGTGACTCAGAATTTGAACTCTTGGAAACTAAATCTATTGATAGACACATGCGGTGTTTTGTTTAATAGTTGCAACTCGAAAGACACATGCGGTTCAAAATATGACAGTTGTGACTTAGTTGACAGTTGTGGTTTTCTGATGACAATATTATGGGTGACTCAGTTTAATGATCAAGTTTTGACAAATAAAGAAAAAACAAGCACAAAATACAAAGTATTTTTTAGTTTGATGTATATGAATCTATTAAAATAAGAAGAAAAGTACAACCTAGACTATGTTGGACAATATTTACCAAGTTCTTACTTGGATTTATCTAGGTACACATATTCAAGGTAGATGACTAGTAGCTTGATCCCACTGGATCCCCTCCATGACACTCACTTATATGGGGCAACCAAGCTACTGTACCCATGAAACTCCTATGGCATACATTTCATCTCTACACATGAACCATAAGAATGTAAAATGGCTTCATAGGTCCGATCTGCTGCACCAATAAATAGATTGGGATTTTGGAAAAACTACAACAAGGTTTTTAGTAAGGGAATTTCGTTCATGGGGCACCATCTAGTACGACAAGAGACCATTTATGCCCTTCTCATCGGAACAGTGAGTGTGATTTCTGGGGTTTCCTCAAAAAATCCACTTTTATATACCGGTTGGAAGTCGTTAGCAACAAGCGTGTTACCGGTCTGAGTCATCTTGGGGTGAGTAATTTTTCCCACCAAGATAGGTCCAAGTTCTAGAGTTAGTAACCATTTCTCTTACACCCAGGATCGCATGAATGCGCAAGGGGAGAGGATACTTCAATATACCAAATCGTAAGGGTAATTACAAAGTGTGCTTTTTCACTAGACAAAGTAAACACTGGTTAATTTTCAGCTAAATGACAATTTTCTAACTACCAAACACAAAAGTTAATTTTAAATATTGAAAGTCTTCAACAATAGGTGCTGCATGCAATTGATTAGTAGTTTATTGGTTGTCTTTGTCATTCATCCTGCAAAAAAGAAGGGGTTTTGGTTTTCAAATTCTTCTATGCTTCAGCCTACAAAAATGGTGTTATCCTCCTAAAACACAACTGTAAACAAAAGATTAGTTAAAAGTAAAATAGAAATGAAAACTATCAAAACGCGAAAATACAATTTTTTTTTTTTGAAATTATTACCAGCTAGATGCGTCATTTCAATTCATAGATGCATCACGATGTTGATAGTCAGATGCATTGCGGGAGGTCTCAGATGCATCATGGTATTTTTTAGATGTGGTTCACAAACTCAGATGTGTCATTTCGTCAGTCATATGTGGTTTGTTGTACGATACCTGCAAAACAAAAAATGAAAAAGTGGAATGGAGTCACGAAGTTTGAAGTGTGCTTCACGTCGAGTTCACCAAATGTAACGTAGATAAAATGGATGTTGCATAGTAAATATGGTTAAATCTAATCTAAACATGCATAAATCTAAATCAAACAATAAAGAATGAATCAAATGAATTAAAAAGTAAATAAAACAATAATCAGAATAGTCTCACTGAATATCAATCCATTTCCTTGAATTATCTTAATTATCCTTCTCCATTTTGTCATGTCCGTATTCTTGCCCTCAGATTTTCAGTATGTATGTAAACATAGCCTTGATGTATGTCTAAGAAAAATATCAAAGATTAAGTTCTTCCAAAAAGTGTATTGATTTTGGGAGGAGGAATAATGACAAAGATCAACCAATTTATAGAATTCCATGTGATGTGAGTTCTTTGTTAGAACATGAGTTAGGAAATTCTCTAGGATAAAGATTAAATTAGAATAATAATTTAATCTAGTGTTAAGACTATTCAAACATATTTAAGAATAGACATTAAGATTAAATAGATGATTTAACCTTCAATTAAATGTCTTCGAAAATAAAAGAAATAGACTTTGAATGAAAAGGATAAAGTTAGAACTTGGAGAATTATCTGTTCAAATGCACCCATGAATTAATTAATTAAACAAAGATATTTTATTAACAAATATGTTCATGCATATGAGTTAGAACTAGTTAATTGACTGGTTGTGATAGAGAGTCCTTTTCATAGAGACAATCAGATATTGAATCAAGAGATAACTGATAGATTTAAATAGATCTCGAGTCAAATGGTGAGTGAATAATTATTTAAGTGGGAGATAGAAGAGTGTGACACAAACAATTAATTATGAGTTAAATGTTAATTTAATTTAATATTCAAAAATTTAAATTATTTAATTAATTAAATAATAATTTATTTAATTGATTGAAAAGGTTAATTGAATAATTAAATAATTCAAAAAGAATATTTAATTATAGTTGAAATATGATAAGAGGTAAATTAAATAATAAATTATTTAATTTAGAAAGGGAATTAATTAATTAGTGACATAATTAAATAAACAAGATT
Source organism: Sequoiadendron giganteum (assembly GCA_007115665.2). NCBI lineage: Eukaryota > Viridiplantae > Streptophyta > Pinopsida > Cupressales > Cupressaceae > Sequoiadendron > Sequoiadendron giganteum. The sequence continues at coordinate 352,774,984 of CM021106.1, read as the reverse complement.
TATTTAATTAATCAGAGTTGAATAAGAGTCATAATGAATTAATCAAATAATTAAAAGGTTATTTAATTAATAGAAGAAAGAAGTGTATAGGAAATAATTAAATAATTAGCACTATTTAATCATGACCATGGACATTAGAAAATTATGTCCAAAGTGGTACTGCCAGGCCTAGACCAATTTTCAGTGTCTACAAAATCCATTCATCCATTTATCATAGATTTGGAATTCATAAACCATACATCCATCATTCGTATTCATCATTTATTATACATTTGCATTACATAATAAACCATTTTTCACATACATTCATCAATACACTGATATATACGTGTAAAAAAATTACAAAAATACAATGCATATCATCTCATTTACACATATCAAATCCATCTCATCCATCATCATAAATACATATTCATAAACACATAAAATCATAATAGCGTCCATCTCATTAAATACATCCGTACATGGAACATAACATAATGATATAGAATATCATAATCACATAGAACATAAATTAAAGTATCAAAACATATGGATCATCAATCGCCACTGGATATCATATATAAACTCAAAATAAAATGTCAAGTGTACAATGATATCAAATGAAATGAGAAATTATACATCAAAAATATGGAAAACCTAGGTCTTTGAATAAAGATACAATATATCAGGCATGACCACGAGATACTATGATACTGCCCCTATAGGTCGTAGGCCTCTCCCCACCATCGTCTGTCCCTGATGGTTTGGCTCCTAGTGGAGCTCTACCTAGTGGGCCCCTAGGAGTGGTTGTGTCACACCCCTACTAGTAGTCTGGGACTAAGAGCAACTAGATCTGGATCAAGCATAGCTCACCCTCTTCTCTACTAGCACTGCCTTGAAGAACCTGCCCCTATAATACTCCACCTCCTTGGTGGACTTTTAGATCTCTCAAACTAGGTCACCTGTCTCGACACCCTCGGTGGCTATCTGAATCTTGTCATAGCTACTACCTGCTCTCCTTGTCTCCAGGCAACATCTCTCTCGGCTGTAAGGGTGACTACCTACACCTGCAGCTATACCATCTGACCCTATGTCTATAGCTCTGTCATTGCATGTGCCTATAACTGGGCTTGAGCCTGGGCTAACTGCACCTGCAGTGTCTATATCTGCCCCTATAGAGTCTACACTTAAGCCTGCAACCCAGTTGTGTATTTATGTTGCCTCTAGGAGGGCATCCTCAGAACCACTGGCCATTTTCCAATAGGAGCTAACCTCCTCCTCCTTGGAATGGCCCGAAAAATCAGGCACATCTCTCCATCCGCCTCCACCATCCCCTCCTCCATCTCCTCCATCATCCCCCCATCATCTCCCACCTCCTCCCAACCTCCAAAATAGGTGCAGGCTCATCTAGACTCGAGATTCATGGAAATGGATGTGTATGAAAATACTTTGCATAATCAGTTGTCATTTGGGCATCACTAATCTCCCTATGATACTACCACAAAATCAATTGTAATTCATAATACTTCACACAAGCTGCATCATAATCTAGGGTAGGCTCTGACTCTAGAATATCCTACCTCTACCTGGCATAATGTGCCACCCCTTGTGGCATACCCTAAATCCTATCGTACTGCGTGTACACTTAGCCAAAAAGGAATCTCTCAATGATGTATGGTGTCTTTCCGATAAGATATCTATTACAAAATACATATGGCATCTCAATGTCATCCTCTGGTCATAGCTCACAATCAAGATATGTACACCATATAATGGTATCTAGGTCATCAAGGATCCTCCTCCAATACTCTAACTTTCCTAGCTTATGCTGGACAAGTGGCCCTATGTAACCAAAAACATATGGCCTTCCTACTGGTCAAGCCATACCTCCAACTAGTTGTATAACAACTATATGCTCCTAAGCCTAGAGATGTAATAATGTACATCCTGCCATGAGACTGCTACCCTGAAGATATACAACCTGGTGGAAATCATGATATAGGTGTACAAGAATGCATGAACCCTAAGCATATCTAGTGTCGTGGGAAATCATACTCTCGAAAATTTGACCCCAGCCAACTAGAAAGCCCTTCAACCTACGATGGAGGCAAAGCTAACCACCAACGAATCCTGCTAACACACAAGGTAAGGGCCGATGGGAAGCAATCAACTCCTGCCAAGGAATCTTATACCCAATAAACTGATCATCATGGAAAATTTGGCAAATAGCATTTGCCCCCCCTGCTCCTCATGATCATATACCAGTAGGTCCCCCACGACTAGTATCCTGAAAATATGATAAAAATCCTCAAGGGTAACCGTAATATCTCCAATCACTAAATGGAAGGTGTTGTGATCACTATGCCACTGCTCTGCAAGTGTCATCAACAACCCCCAGTTAATCCAATATTGGGGCATATCAATCAATGAAGTAAGCCCACACTGATCAATAATGGCCAAATCTATTGGGGTAAGATATGGGATCATATCCCATGTCTGAGGAAACCACTCTTGAACCTGTAAATTTCCTAAGCCAGCCTCCTCTGATCAAATTAAAGCATCAAGTCATCACATCAATCAAATTAGCCTATCAATCAGCATATCAATTAATCAAATCAGCTCACGTGAGATTTTGATCAAATCTTGAGGAGCACCTATCCTATTTTCGACTCTCATTTGTCATGAGATTGATCAACATCAATCAACCTATCCCTAATCCTCATTTGTCATGAGGTCAAATCAATCAATCAATCAATCAATCAATTTTATCTATCCTATCATCATTCCTCGCCAATCATGAGGATGATCGTCAACCTATCTATTGATATTATCCTATCATCAGTTGACGTGATCATCAACCATAAAAATCTAGGAGGAATCTTTCAAAATAATCAATTTTGGATCAATGCACTAAAATATGGTTTCTATGTGCTAATCTACCAGATGGGCTAGAAAATCTATTGAATGCACTAGAACAAGCATTCTATGCACTGGTTCTTGAATGGGCTACAAAAAACCCTATGCACCAAAAAAGGGTCCCGATGCATCATTTCTTGGATGTGCTAGTTGAACTACTCATTGTGCTACATTATCCTATCTATGTGCTAAAAACCCTATGCACTATTTCAGCATCCTAATGTGCTAAAGTGGCGACTCGATGCACTCAACTATTTTTGGACCTAAACCTAACCCTATGCGCTATTTCAAAAGCCTAATGTGGTGTATCGGGTTCTAGATGCACTAAAAACCTACCCTTATTCACTAAAACGCGTTCAAAACATAGATTTAAAAAGGAAAAAAGCGGAAACTTTTTGAATTTAAATTTGAAAAATGGTGGTTCTAGGATTACGTACCAGAGGTCTGTACGCGATTGGACACTATTGACGGAAAACTCGCTCGAATCTGTGAGTGTGGTGCCGAATCCTATCCATCTTGGCTCTTCAATCTCTCAATTTTCACAATGCACAAGTTAGAAATGAGCTCTCTTTACCCATTTTGACCTTTCAAGGGCTAATTAAAGGGTAATTATGGTGGCATTTATTTAATTTTTCAAAATGGACTTTAATCAACTAATCAACAATGTGGCTAGACTATTATCATTTTTTGAGAGATAAATTAGGTCACCATTCTCCAATTCAAAGATCATCATCGTATCATTCAAAAATCATTTAATTAGCAAAATTTTCAAATAAATTTTTTAAATTCATTAAAAATTCAAAATCCCTGATTTATCTCCCAAGGGGGCATCCATTCATCATCACTGAAAGATCAGCGTCTGGGGCATGTCAAAATTTTATCATCATGGTTGGAAAAATTATTCTTTGAAGCAATGCGTCTGTGCACATTACTTCAAAGAGGGGAAAAATGTATGCACATAAAAATGGTCTGAGCACAAATTGATTAAATACTTGTTATTTAATTAATAAAATCTTAAATCCTCTACTTATAAATAAATTGCAAAATTTATTTATATAGTTCATTTCTAAATATTCTTCTTATCCAAAATTATTTTCCTCTTAAATTAGTTAAATGCATAAATTAACTAATTTGTCATTTAGCTAATTTCCCATCTTCATTTAAATTTGAATTTTTAATTCAAATTGGGACATTTCTACATATTCTTCTCACTTCCTTCCACCTCACCTACCACCTCACCATGTGTCACATGAAATTGAATTTTCTAATTTCTAAAATGAGATTTTCCTCAACAAACCTATAGAAAATTTGAAACCACCTTGGACACATGGCTTCTTCTTTCCTCTGATTCCCTTCAACACTTGGCAAAGTGTTCTCTTATAGGGAACCACCTCCATGATTCTCTCCAACCTCTTTGTGCTCAACCATTGAAGCCTCAGGATCACAATCTCGATCGTTCATCATTGCCACATCATTCCTAGCTTGGAAATTCTATAAATAGTGGGCATTTCTACAACTTTTCATAAGGAGAATTGGACAAGTTTATGTTTCAAAAATTTTATTGCAATTTGAGAGAATTTTTGAGAGAGTTGTAGTTTGCAGTTTGCATTTAGTGTTTTAGTTCATTTAGAGATATCATGGCATTTCCATCTTAGCAATTTAGTTTATTGCATCTTTTACACAACATTATCATTAGACTTGTATTGTTAGTTTTAGCATCATTTCAATCACAACAACACTCCATCATAGATCATTCAACATTTATTTTTAGAAACACAAAAACATAATGATGTAGGCATTGTAGTTTGCATTACATAATAGCTGCTAATTTCTTAGGTTTCCATTTCACATATTCATGTGCAACAAATAGTTCTAAGCGTATGAATTGAGGAATCACCAAGAATAAAGGACAATAGAATGATTTTGAATGTAGGGTTCTAATAGTTTGCTTTATTATTTCTCTTTCATTAGATGTAATACATTCCATTGATTGTGTGTGTTTAGTTATGATTAATTACTCTCACTGACACATTTTAAAATCACACACAAAATCCATTTCATTGATTAAAAACAAAATAACTAGACAAACTATCAAAACAATTAATCACTTCTAGTTTAGTGCATGCATTCCCTATTTTAGCTTATTTGATCTATTGTCTAGCACATCTAAGTCATTTTATAGTGCATTTATTCCATGTTTTAGCACATCTGGGGCTTTTTTTGGTGCACCTGTTCCACTTTCTAGCACATTTACTCATATATTTAGTGCATTTACTTGCTAGTCCAATAGATAATTCAGTTGAAATCACATTTAGGGGCAATCTAGCACATCACTGGCTTGCTTTAGCGCATATAGCCCATTTTTTGGCACATCTGAGTCATTTTATGGCACATTTGATCCATTGTCTAATGCATTCAGTCCATGTTCTGGCACATTTGATCCATTGTCTAGTGCATTGAGTCAAGCCATATTCTAGTGCATTTATTTCATCTTTTAGCGCATCTAGTTAATTCAAAACTAGAGAGAAAAACTCACTATCTGTCAAAAAATTAAACTCACATTTCAAGATCCTTTTCAAAACAGAACCATTCCTCAGTCACAATAGTGTCTTAAACTTGATGAAACTGGCCTTTAAAAGTGAAATTATGTTAATTAAACTAAGACCTACCATCTTAAAGTGTTTAAATCATTAAACACATCTAATAGTTAAGCTAAGTTTCATCATCAGGATTTATCATCCTCCATCATGAAACAAAGTTGTATAATCAAACTTAACTTGGTCTCATCAATAGAATTTGTCATTCTATTTGACTTAGTTATTATCCTTGGCACTCTTCGAAACAAAGATTTAAGTTTAGTGAAAATTATACCACTTCTATGCTTGTTTTAACAAGATCACAAAAACAACTTGGAACTCAAAATACCATGGCTAAAGTTGAAGAGAATCCCTTTCATAGATTGCACCAACCTCATAATGATGAGATTACTGAGGAAGGAATCCAAATTGTACAACAAGATCCTAACATCCACAAATTCATGGAGAAAGTTTTGGAAAAAGATGGAGAAAAATACTTGTTAATGCTGGCTAAACAATGTGTCAAATTTCTTAATGACTTTGATGTTACTCAACTAAAAGGAGCACCCAAAATGACTAAAATTGATCCACCAAACATAGATCCAATGGCTGCTCTGACTAATCAAATGAAAAATATTCATCAGTAGATTGAAGAATGCAAAGAGGAACCATAATAAGATATTTAATACAAGACATCTTCCCATATCCATTTGATCAAGCTGCAAACATGACACCCTTTCCTAAGCATTGTGACTTCCCAAAGTATGATAAATATAATGGTAAAATTGATCCTATAGATCATGTGAGGGAATTTTGAATAATGAGCTTAGAGTTTGCACATGAAGAGACTTACTTGATGAGATTGTTCCCACGAAGCTTGGGTGGCCAATGCATGCAATGGTTTTCACAACTTCCACCAGGAATAAGGTCCTTTGAAGAGTTGGTTAACAAATTCAAAACTCAATACTCTTACATAATCCAACACGAAATTACCATGAAAGACCTTTGCAATAGAAAATAGAAAAAGGGTGAATCATTTCTCATATTTTTACAAAGATGGAGAAATTTTTTTGCAAGATATTCTCATCCCATACCTAAAAAGGAAAAGATGGAAATCTTCATTGATAATCTAAATGATGAGGTGAGCTATAGACTTGAATTTCAATGCCCACCCACCTTTGATAAAATGATTGAAAATGAAATTAAAATTGAAGAAGCCTTGTTCAAGAGAGGAGTTTTAAAAATCTACAATGAAGGATCAAATAATGCAAACTCTTCCAATCATTACAACAACAATGATAAACCAAAATTCTGTAAAAGAAATAAAAATGTTGGTAATAATGATGCTGCAACTAAAACACAACATAAAAAAATTGTATTTAACTTGATAGCAACTACCACCAAGACTAATCAAAACAACAACCAAAACACCAATCAAAATGAAAATCAAAACAACAATCAGAACAATGCTAAATCTAAACCACTACCATATCAAAAACCATCAAATCGAAGAAGATTGACACCTTTGGGATTATCACATGAATCATCATTAAGAGAGCTTCTCATACATAGAATTATAACATTAACAGAAGCAAGATATTGGGAACCAAGAGTTAAACCATCTTGGTGGAATGATGCATACTACTGTGATTTTCATCCAAACAAAGGACACAAAACAAATGACTGATTGCAGTTGAAATATTTGGTACAAGTTTTGATTGATAAAAAGACAATATTTGCAGAGGGACCTCAAATGAATAATGATCATGGAGTATGCAAGAATCCTTTGCCAAATTATGAAAAGGGATAATCTTCCATTGCAAACAGAAAAGGAAAAAATGTCAACTATGGTTATGACACCACTATCCTTCATATTTCTGTAGTTGAAGATGAGAACAATGACATTGAAATTAATGATAGACAAAATTTTGTTGTTGTTGGTAATCAAACTAATGAAATTGTTGCAGCTGATAATCAAACTCATGACATTGTTACAACTGAAAATTAGTTTAATGACATCAATATCAACCTCAAATCAAATCAATGACATCATACCATTAAATCTGATCACAAACATTTCTATAACAAATAATCAGATTAATGTCATTAACATCAGAGAAAAAGAAGACAACTTACCAATCAATGCAACCACAAGTGGGTAGTGAAAATTAATATTAAAAAGAGCTACATCTAAAACACATGTTTCCCCTTCAACTCAATACAACATAGTTGATCAATTGTAGAGAATCCCAGCTCAAATATCAATATTGGAACTTCTCAAAATTTCTCCAGCTCACAAGGAGATTTTGGAGCAAGCTCTAGTAGCCACCGCAATACCAAATAATCTGGAAGTTTGTCAATTCCAGGCTATGGTGGGACATTTGACCGCACCTCATTTTCTATCATTTTCTGAACATGATGACGTATCACTCACCGATCCACACAATGCTACCCTCCATATTGAGGTTCTAATTCACACTAGGTCAATCATGTTCTAATATATGGAGGAATATCCACACTTTAAAACTTATCCATGCACTTGGATATTTAGAAAATCTCATTGATTCCAGAAGAAAGATCACTATAAAAGCCTATTATGATGAATAGAGATCCTCGAAAGGATTGATTGTGTTACCAATTCAAGTGGGGCCTATTGTAAAAGATATAATTTTCCAAGTGTTAGATAAGGATTTGATGTACAACATACTCTTGGCATGCCCTTGGATTCATGAAATGCAAGTAGTTCCATCAACGTATCTGATGGAACTTCAACTTATGCTCTACAAGTTCCATTTGATCTTTCCTATGTTTCTGGTTCTACATGATGTGTGAGAAAATCCTACGGTTGGGGTTTTACTTTTGTTTCCACATATTTGTGTAAAACCCTAATTTCTTATCTTTTACCCTGGTTGGGATCTATTTGGTCGTTACTTTTTGGAGGATGTTTTCATAAACAACTTGAGGCCCATTGACTCATTTAGGTTTTGTCCCCTTTTGATCTATCGTTATATTTTCCTTGGCTAGACTTTATTCCTTCCTAAGTCTAGGATGGCCTCGCATTCCTCTTTTAAGAAAAACTTCATGTCATCATTTTTCATCAACCTAGTTATGTCCCCTCTTATTTTAATAAATGTTTTATATTTTGCAGAGGGATGAATTTTCATGGTCGTTGATGAATGGTCATTTGATCTTAGTCATTCCTCGCTATCCCGTGATGACCCCACCACATGGTTTTGGTTGGTCATGATATCATGGGCGAGTGCCACTTGTCACATTTGGTGAAGCCGAAGGAATGTTTGGAGTGCTTTAATATATTAATCCGGCTTTAATACATTAATTGGCGGGTTACTAAAATAGGTGTGAGACACACATGCTTCAAATGGACAAAGATGTTTTAATTTTGGCGGGAAAGATGCTTGATGTTTAAGGTTAGAGTTGGTAGTTATTTTGAATGAGCAGGATCATTGATGATTAAGATCTATGATTACCCACCATCATGTGATTGGAAGTTGTAGGGTGGTTAATGATTGCAATATCAAGGGAAAGGTGACATGTGGATTTATTGGACGATGCATAGGGTGGTGGGACATTTGCCATGGTGGAGGTCATTTCATATTGATTGAAAGGTAGTCGTTTGATGATCTAGCTAAAGTGAAAGATCAACAGATAATATTGAAACTTGCATCAAATGTGATTGGAGCCTTTGGTACAATGCGTGAGTGAGCTTTAATGGTGAATGAGACATTTTATGGCATGATTTGATTGAAATAAAATGACATTTTTTCCCTGTTCTATTGTATCACAAAGCATTCAAGCAATTTCGCAAAGTAGTCTTAAAGCTGAGGAAGAATTCATGAGTTGTTGTAGTGAAGAATTAGGGTTTCTGCAAGCACAAAGTCATAAGTTGCATTCTACATGTCTTGGTCAAATTGTAGTCTGAATTTTGGGAATTTTTTTGTGTGATTGTTCGGAAGTTTATTGAAAATCATTTTAGTGTTATAAGTGAGTTAAATTGTTGGAAATTGCAAAGTACTTGTTTTGTAATTTTTGATTCTCAAGAAGCCCTAGCTTGTTTAAGGTTTGTAATATAGAGAATCCCTAGTTTTCTCAAGATGGCACCATTAAAGTATCATTCCAGCCAGATTGACTATTTGAATAGAAACATGTATGATGATTTCCTAGATCAGTTGTCATTGTCAACAAATGATAGGAAGAGGGGGTCAGTCCTAATGTGAGGAAAAAACTTGGGGAGGGTTTAGTGTATAATTGATTTAATATAGTCGATGCTAGGGTGCCACTTAAGGGTTTGGAGATGTTCAGACTATGGTTTGGACAAAGAAATCTGCCCCATCCTTTTTCAAATGGCTGGATGTATGACATGGGGAAATTGGTTGTTCCAAATGTGTTTCCTGATGCTGATTTGCTCAAGGTAGGGGCTGCAAGGTATGATCCTATCACATAGGTGGTTAGGGATAATGATCGAAGGATTCTACTAAGTATTAACAAAGAGGAGTTTTGACAGGTCTTTGATTTGAATGAGCCCAGTGAATTCTTGGTCCCTATTGAGCTTTGAAGGAATGAAACAAGAATATGGGAAGATGAAATCCCTTTTCAGAGCTAAGATGCTCCCACCTCATTTGGCTAGGGTAGGATGTTTAGGAGTCCATATTAGCCCTAGTGACCAGGAGTCTTTTAGACTGAATTGTTTTTCTCAGCACTTCTTGGCTACTTTCTATTCATTATGCAAAATTTTGGGTTTTAGCCCTAATACTATGATGCCTATAGCATTCATGTTCATGGGGGTACAAATACAACATCCTAATTTCTCTATAGTTTATGACTTTGCTTCCTTCCTAGCTCAAAAAATATATGAAGGATTAGTGAAACTACAACAGAATAACACAAGCACCCCTTTTTACTGATATTCTATGCTAATGCACATGTTTTTGTTCAAGAATGTTGAGTTTTTCTCTAAGAAAATGAAATTGAATCGATTTTTCAATGAAGAAAGGCTTTCAATATAGGTTTGGACTATTGACCTTTCATATAATAGAGAGAATGCCAACTATGTACAGTTTGACAACTGCTTTGCAGCAAGATTGAGAGCCAGATTAATGGTGAATTTACCTAGGGTTCCTATAGACATGGAAAATGTACAAATTCAATTCAACACACTTGATCCTGATTACTAACAACATTTCCTCCTAAATCATACTTGTAGCCTTTCATCATCTTCTGTCTCTTAATTTAATAAATCATTATTTATTTGATTAAGTCTTTCTCCTACATTGATTAAATTAATCAATTTAATTTAATTAACCTTATGTCTCTATTTGATTAAAATAATTCATTTTATTTGATTAAAGTCTCTAAAATCCTCTTATTAAATTAAATAAATTAAACCTTATTTGATTTAATCTAACATTTTCCCACTTAGTTAAATAAATCAAAATCATTTATTTAATTAATCATTTCCTCTCAATTCTGATTTAAATCAATTCATCAATTTGACTCAAAATTGTCAAATCATCTAATCTCTCATTAAATTAATCAAAATCTTGATTAAGTTAATCCTCATCACTAAAATCTTCTAGAGAATTCAACTTGCACATGAAAATAGATTTAATTCATTTATTAAATCTCTATTTTCCCTCACATGACATAAAAAGGGAGTATTCCCTCAAATTTGAATTCAAAAAGTCCAAGTGGATGGGTACTTCCAACAAAGCATTCACTCCTCTTACATGTCCTTCTGCATTGAGCCAAGTGGCATTTATTTCATTCCTTTTTCCCTCTCATATATCATTTCCTCAAATTCAAATTCCACCTAATTGCATTTATTAGCACTTTGGCCAAAATGTGCACAACCATCAACCATTCACATGCTGACAAGTGGCATTCAAGCATTGGATGAAAGTTAGTCCCACATTGCCCGAATCTTGCTTTCTCTTCCAAATTCAAATCTATAAATTGGAGGCTTCTCTCCTCATTCATCATCCACAATCTTATGCAAAGTTACTCTCTTCACATTGAGAGCTAATTTTGCCCATTTCTACTGAAGCATTCATCATTTTCAAAATTCATAGCTAGGTTATGCTCAAATCTCATCATGGAGATTTGATCAATCTAGAATCATCAATATTGCAATTTAGGAGTTGGGAAAGGGCCAATTTCAACACTTCAATTGACACCAATTTCCCCATGGGATCACTAGTTTGCTCACTTAATTAGGATTTACATGCATTTTTACATTTTGTTCTTCATTTTCCTAGTTTAAGTTTGAGTAGATGGATTTCATGGGGAATCCTTCATTTGTTTTTGCATTTGATCTAACATCTTGATTTGTTTGTTGGTCTTGTGTAATTACAGGTTTAGGGGTTCACATTTTGGCACTAGAAGGAGGGCTTGAGCAATTTTCAATCACGTTTTAAAAAAAAAAATCCGCATTTTTCACATTTTATTTTGCAGGTTATAGGTCTGTGGCTCTGTATTGTGCCGCATTTGCAAGCGCAATGCTATATTGCACCACATCTTTTCCAAACTCTGCCGCATTTGTTTCCCGCACCTAGTTTTTGAATTTGCAAACTCTACCATAGATTCACAGTTCCAAACTCCTCCACACCCATTCCCACAGCTTTGTATTGCACCGCATTTGCAGGCATGACGCTATATCGCACCACTATTTTTCCAAATCGTGCCATACATGCATTCCCACTCAAAACAATTCAAATTTCCCAAGCTCGACCACAGATTTTCTGTCACAAACTGCACCGCCTGCAAAACTTTGCCACACCCATGGTCTTTGTTTCTATAGAGCACCACACCCAGTCAAACGTGTGGCGCTATATAGCACCACCTCTGTTCCAAACTACATCGCACCCGCTAACTCTGCCACGGAAACCAGTTAGAATTCAAATTTTCACATGTGCTTTTTGAATTTTTAGATTTTTTAACTATTGACTTTTTTGTTGTTTTTGTGCTCTCTGGTTTTTGTCATTTTGCAAATTAGAGCAAGGGAGAAAGCTTAATGGGAGATTTTATCGTGGCATCATGTTCACCATACACAAAGTGTTTTTTAACACTTTTGAAGGATTTTTAATTCTGTTTTTAAAAGGAATTTGTTTACTTTCATGCCTTAGAAACACTAATCTTTCTTTTGGGTTTTAAAAAGAACAAACAAATTTCTTTTTCAAAGTTTGCAAAAGGCTAAAAAGAACCTTAGAAACAATCTACTAGATTTGGTTTAAGGTTTAAACATTGAACAAGGCAACTCTCACACTTCAAATTTGATGCTTTAAAAAGAACTCATTTTCTTCTTTGAGGATTAAAATGAACATGTATGTTTTTGATGTTTTGTAATCCTTTTCACAAAGTGCTATCATCTAAAAGGTGTATGCGCTTCTCTCACACCTCACGGAAATCCTGAGAATCAAAAGTATTTTTGTGATATTATGTTGTCAAAAGAATAACCTGCACACTTCATTTTGGGTTTAAAATTGAACAAAACATCTTGTGAGTTTGAGTAGGCTTATTGCGTGTTTTCTCCCTTTGTTGCTAAACAAAGTTTGATCAAACTAGGAATATGTTTACCAGCTTTTGTTTATCTTAGTAGGCCTGCCTTGTGGGAAAAAGTACTCACCCAAGGGAATGACCCAACCAGTAACACACTAAGGACAAGTGTATTTCCAGCCGGGATATAAAAGTGGGTACTGGAACAAAAGCCAATATGATGTGGCTAGCTCCGACGAGAAGGGCAGCAATGGTCTCTCACCGCATGGGTCAATCTCCACAAATGGAAAGACCAATTAAAACCCTTGTTTAGAAGGCCAAATCCTTATCTATTTTGTTGGTGCAAAAGGTCATGTCCTTTGAAGCCGCCCCACGTTATACATGCGGTTTTGTTATAGAGATGAAAAGTATGCCATGGGAGATTCATGGGTACTGATGCTTGGCTGACCCGAGAAGTTTGTGCAGTATAAGGGGGAGCCTACGTGGTCAAACATCTAGTCATCCGCATAGAATATGCGTAGATGGATTCATCCAAGTGGGAACCCAACAAAATATTGTCTCTTCATCCTAGGTTTGTACATGTTCTTGGAAATGAAAAATACATTGCTTGGCCCTCAAAACAATTGAAAAAAACATTCACAAAAATCTCCAAATTTCAAACCCCTTGGAGGAAATAAATATCCTTTGACGAATCTAAGTAATCTTGCTTTCAATAGGGATCATATCCTTAGAGGTTTCTAAGTGCTTAGATTTTATCATCATTTGTTTTCACGAAGGTCAACCTAGGAAAATTTTGCCCTAATTTCCTTGATTTCCACATAATGGACCTTGTGGGATGAAAAGAAAGTAGGACATTAGACATGCAGTTTGAAACATAATCAAGAATTTGTTTTTGGTAAAAATAATTCACTAAGGAAAGATAAAAGACAAATTGGACCCCACATGTGTTGTCTCAAATGATTTCCCAAAAATTCAAAATCCCAAAACCAAGATTCAAAAGGATTAGTCTAAAAGCCCACAAAAAACATCTTGAAATGCTCCTTGAAGTTAGAGAAAGACTAGTGTACAATTTCTATAAGAAGGCTTCAAGAAACAACCCAAATTTGTATGCATTTTATTATCAAAAAAATCCTGAGCTTTTTGAAAGGTCTGCTTTCCTCACATAGGAAGAATAGCATGTTCTTCAATACCGAGGTTTTATAAAAAAGAGTTGTGTCTAGGTCAAGGTCTAAGATCAAAGTCTTCATTCTCATCCATCTCTCCATAAATCAAATTTCATCCCATCAACAAACTTTTTGGAACTTTATAAAAATCATTCATGCTAAACTTAAAGGATAAATCAACATCACTCTATTTGGCTTAATACACCTAGCCAAATAGTCAAATCTCTTGAACAAACTTGCCTCTATGATAACACAACTTCTTGAGGTCTACTAGTTCATGATCACCTTGGTTGGCTTAACACACTTAGCCAATCCATTTTCTTGTGCGAGTTTTCCCTAGGATAACACAACTTCCTAGGGTCTACAAGTTCACTACAATCTTGTTTGACTCAATACACCTAGTCAAACCATCAAAATCAATCCAAGCCCTAAAGTTTAGCATAACCCCTAAAAAGTTCTTCAAAAGTTTCACTCTTTCACTTCATCCATTTATCTCATCATCATCACCACCCCTTTTGATCCTTTGGCTTCCCTAGTTCTTCTCTTTTGGGCCTAAAGATTAAGATCAAATGATCCCTATTTTTATGGTCCAAACAAGATCACAACACAAGAGGAACATGGAAAACATCAACGAAATATCAACTTCCAGTGACTTGGGTCAAGTAACCATCAAAGTAAACCTTGCGGGATCAAGCAATCCCCCAAGTAGCTCTTCTCTACCATCACAAAATCCTCAAGAGGAAAGCTATGAAGAGGGCATCACAAATGAGGACCTGGGAATGACACAATAAAAAATGATAGAAATGGTTCAAAATCCAGAGAATCATTAAATTATCAATGCCATGTTTAAATACTTACACATGTTAGCGAAAGGAGGGGTCTAGTTCCCTTCTAACCTTGACATAGGCACTAGTATGGACATGCGTCTTACAAACATATCCCCAATTTCAACTCCAAATATCATTTAAAAAATGCCTCAAACCATATCGACAATCACACCAACCTCACCAATTGTAAACAAGGGAAGTGCAATGTTTCATGAGTTACAAAAGCATCACATTGTAAACAACAAAGAGGTTCTAACCTTGACATAGGCACTAGTATGGACATGCCTCTTACAAACATATCCCCAATGTCAACTCCAAATATCATTTAAAAAATGCCTCAAACCATATCGACAATCACACCAACCTCACCAATTGTAAACAAGGGAAGTGCAATGTTTCATGAGTTACAAAAGCATCACATTGTAAACAACAAAGAGGTAAATGTCAGCACCACACCGGATAACTCTATCTAGGTGAATCCATCACACCCATACGTCCCACTCATCTTCCATAATCACACCGATTCATCTTCATTCCATGCTACACCAGCCTATCCGTTAAACATACAAACTTCTCTACCGCAAGGAGAAGGTGGTTTTCTTGGAACAATAGGAGTCACTGAATCATTCTCCTTCTAGGGGAGCATATCATATTTTCCTCCATTAACACTCACATCCACATCACCTATTGGATTGGATCTTCCCCCCCTACCCACCATTAGTTTCTCAAATCTGGGCAATCTGAGCATCACATCGAATCCTCTCTTTTTGCCGACAACATCACAACAACAAATGGAAACCACTCAAGCAACCATGGTCAATACATTAGTTGGTCCTCAAATCTCTCAAAACATACCTTCTCAAGGACTGGACATCTCAACCATACCACCAACAACCCAAATACTGACCATCAATACAACCCTTCCGCCTGTCACAATGGTTAGCACCATTCCCAACCCACCACCAATCCCACCAAAAGCTAATGTGAAGAATTCATTCACCACCCTGATCCAAACCATCTAGAAAGCCAATCATTAAAGGGTACTCAAACAAAACCAACAAGCTGCACAGCAGGCTGCTCAAAAAGCACAAGAACAATTAGCTACCCAACAAGCTACACAAGCCCAGCAAGCCACACAAGCAGCCCAACAAGTGCAAGCTCGAGCTTTAGCCCAACACCAAGATCAACAGGCACAAGCACAATACCGATCACAATTGCAAGGGATTCATTAGCAAGCATACCAACAAGCCCTGCAAGAATTTCAGGCATAGCAACAAGCTAAACAACAAGCTTTGTTGGCACAACAATAGCTCGACCAACAACAAGTTTTGGTGGCACAACAATAGCTCGACCAACAAAAATCTTTGTTGGTGCAACAATAGTTAGACCAACAATAGGCTTTATGGGAAAAAAAATAGATGGACCAACAACAAGCTTTGTTGGAACAACAACAACAAGATCAACAACAAGCATTGTTGACACAAATGCAGGCATATCAGCAGGCCTTGAACGCATAGCAAAGCTTGCAGAAAACTCCCACTAGTACCCCTCCCACTAATCAAACACCCCAAACACCTCAAAACACATTCATACCACCTCCCAATCCGCACAAAAATGTCGCAACGCAAATCAAACTACTCTCACAGTAGGTGTTGGACCTCCAAGTAGGAAAAACAACTAGAACACCAAGCAATTTGTGCCCTTATCCATTTGACAAAAGTCTCACAATGGTACCTTTCCCAAAGGGATTTGAGATCCCCAAATTCGATAAGTATAATGGGACGGGAAACCCTGAAAATCACATCAGAGAATTTCAAGTGCATTGCATGGAGGTTGCATATGATGACACATATCTAATGCAACTCTTCCCTCAAAGTCTGACTGGTCCTACCATGGAATGGTTTTCTCATCTACCCACAGGCATTAAAACATTCTAGGGAATTGTGGAAGCATTCTTGAAAAATTATGCTTTCAACATGGGTGCGGATGTTAGTTTGGAAGAACTATCAACGCTCAAACAAGGAAAAGGAGAGCTATTTGCATCCTTATTGCAAAGATGGTGATCCAATGCCTATCATAGCAAGTGGACCATGCCAGAAGAACAACAAGTTTGCACAATCATATCCAATTAGGATGAAAACTTGGCATTCTACTTAAAAATGCAATGCATAACATCATACGATCAATTGATCCCAAAGGTGCTCAACATCGAAAGAGCCCTTACTACGCGAGGAGGCACATCAACATTTACTACACCATAGGATAAATGCATGTCTAACAACTATAACGATAAACCTTGAATGTGGTCGAGGAACAAAAATATCACAAATGACGGCATGGTCGATGCTAAAGTGGTCATAAATGCTCCCAAACTAAACATCCAAACTCATCACCAGCCACAAAATCATAATCGCAATAATGTGCAAACTAATACAGTAGTAGCACAACAAAAACCACTTCCCACCAACCAAATAAATAACTTGGGAAATCAAGGAGGACCATCTCCTCGAGGAAAATACCCTCCCAAGCAAAAGTTCACGGCTCTTGGGGAATCCATTGAGTCCATAATGAAGAAGTTGGTCAAGGAAAACCTAATCAAAGTCTCCAACTCTGAGCAATATGCGGAACCCATGACCAAGCTTCCATGGTATAATGAAAACCTCCTTTGTGGCTTTCATAAGATCAAGGGACATACCACCACAAGTTGCATGAGGCTGAAGAATATCATCCAAGACCTCATCGAGGACAAGATCATCAATTTCGAGCAACCAACCGGTAATCAAGATCTGAAGATATACACAAATCTGATGCCAAACCATAATCAAGAAAATAGCCAGGGAAACAACAAAGGCAACAAAAAATATGCTAGTGCTAACCTAGTATATGAAGAGATAGTCGCATGTGTGTTGGTCACGGTCATTAATTTCAAAGGAGCCAACACCGACTGTGGAGTCACCACATGTGGTGGCAAGGTCACCATTGCAGGGGCACCATCTAAGACCCCCATTTCAAATACAAAAGCTATTCCCTATGACTATAATGTAATCGACCAGCTGAAAATTTCCATCATGGAACTGTTAAAAATTTCCACTACCCATAGGCAAATTCTTGATAAAGCATTAGTAGCATCCATCATCTCTATCACCCTTGACATAGAACAATTTTAGGCTATGGTTGGTAATATCGTCACCCCAAATCTCCTTACATTCTCAGATCAAGACATCCCCCCCAAGCCATCTCATAATCGCGCACATCACCTTCAAGTGTTGGTCCACAAAAAGAAAGTTAAAAGGGTCCTATTGGATGGAGGTGTAGGCCTTAACATTTTCTCTCTCAAACTTATAAAGAACTTGGTATTTTCTGAGGATTCCATTAAGAAGAAAAATAGCATCACTATAAGGGCATATGATGATCAAGAAAGAGTGTCTCAGGGCACTATTAAAATCCCAATCCAAGTGGGACCAGCAACCATGGAGACTACCTGTCAGGTCCTCAACCTTGAGCTACCATATAATATCCTCCTAGGATGTCCATGGATCCACGGAATGAAAGTAGTGGCCTCAACATACCATCAATGCATCAAATTCTTGTGCCAAAATGAGGAGGTCACTATACACGGGGATCCCGAACCATTCGCCTACTATAAAAACTTGGAAGCCAAGTTTTATAAGATCCGCCAAGTGCCGAAAAATGATGAAGGCCCATCCACTACATACATCAACCCATCTAACCTCGCCTCCACTTCTTTGAAAGAGACACCCGCCATCCCTAATATATCTGACATAAAACTCATGGTCCAAGACAACGAATGCAGAGACTATAGAATGAAGAAGAGTGCATTTTTTGTAGGAGAGTTACCACAATCTCCTAGGTCACATGGGAAACCTCGATTAACCGAAACACCCATCCACACCCTTAGGGAAGACCCCTCTAGATTATGCCATTGGGGAGACCTAAGTTGGGAAAATGTTGGTGAGGAGGATATTTCAAGCATGATATATCATGATGCAGAACCCACACCCATGTTACCTATGGATGAAGCCAATAGAGGGCTAAAAATAATGCTTGGTATGGGCTATAATAGAAATGAAAGCCTTGGAAGGAACGGTGATGGGCAGCTAGAGCCCATCATTATAGAAAGAAGAATGTGGAACCTTGGCCTTGGATGTACTCCCCCGAGTATAACTGTATGTGGCAGAGGTACTCCTAGTAGGGTAGTTAGGTCCTCTCCTCAAATATTGGTAACCACCCTTAGACCACCCGTATGCATAGGTATCCCACTTGACAATTTCACTTTTGATGTAACTGATGTATGCGCTAGTAGTGACGATGATGATACCATAGCAGGCCTTCCCACACTCTTTGAATATTCCTCCTTACTAATGATTAGTGCCTCACCCATTGATTCAAACCAACAAACCCACAAAATCAACTTAGTATACCCTCAACTCGTCGATCAGGACCAACGAGGGCCAACAATTCTAGACTCATTCAAAAATGATGAGGCCCTCTTGGAATTCATGGGACTAAGGGATATAGTTTTGTGTGGGGATCACAAAGTAGGTTTCGACATCACATTAGACACCCAAGAATATTACGAGGAGACGATTGAGTCCTTCAGTCGCAAAAGAAAAATAACAAGAATAAGCTCAGAGTTATTGAGTGAAAACCACACTATGGCACTCTCTAACCACATAACAGTAAAAATAAAGGACACATCCAATGGTGAAAACCTCTCTAAGGCACTGAAGGATGAAGGATTCAATATCCCCCCTACTGCACTGCATCAAGAAAAATCACCAGTCCTGGCAGAGTAGTGTAATCCTGTTAACTTGGGAACAAAGATAACACCACAAATGACTTTCTATGCTAAGTCGCTTCTGACAGAAGAACATGAACTATTGGCTGTATTTCTAAAAGAAAGGAAGGTAAATTTTTCATGGACCTATGGAGACATGCCAGGTCTAGATCCAGAAGTGGTGGTTCATCATTTGGTTGTTTACCCTGGAGCGAAGCCGGTAAGACAAAAGTTAAGAAAAATGCATCCCCAGATAGCCTTGCTAGTCAAGGTAGAATTATAGAAGCTCCTAGATGTTGGCTTTATACACCTGATTGACTATCCAGAATGGTTATCTAACCTTGTACTAGTCTCAAAACCAAATGGGGGCATCTGTATCTGTACAGACTTCAGAGTCCTCAACAAAGCATGTCCTAAGAATGAATTTACACTACCTAACATTGATATGATAGTGGACATGATGGCCAGACATGAGATGCTATCACTGATGGATGGCTTCTCAGGATATAACCAGATAATGATTGCAAAAGAAGACCAGCATAAGATGGCATTTATGTGTCCATGGGTCACCTACTGCTGGAATATGATGCCATTTGGGCTAAAAAATGTAGGGGCTACATATTAGAGGGCCATGACACTAATATTCCATCACATAATACACAAAACTGTTGAAGATTATGTGGATGATATACTGGCTAAATCAAAGAAGAGACATAACCACATAGTAACCCTAAGTGCCTTTTTTGACAGACTGGTGAAGTACAAGGTCAGGCTCAACCCCAAGAAGTGTGGCATTGAGGTACAATCAGGAAAACTTTTGGGATACATAGTATTGATGAGGGGAATAGAGGTGGATCCCACAAAGGTTAAGAAAATCCTCGATATGGAAGCACCTAGGACACTGAAACAACTCAGAGGATTGCAAGGCAAACTCCAGTCCATCTGAAGGTTCATAGCGCAGCTGGTAGATAAATAGATTGCATATTCACATCTACTCCACAAGGGAGTAGCATATAAGTGGGATGAAAAATGTGAACATGCATTTAGAAAAATCAAAGAATATCTACTCATGCCACCAGTATTAATGCCACCCATTACAAGAAAACCATTGATCTTATACATCTCAACAACAGCAGTAGCCTTATGTGCTCTTTTATCTCAACACAATGAAAATGGGATAGAAAGGGCCATCTATTATATCAGAAAAACAATGGTTGGCCATGAGTTAAACTACTCATTCATTGAAAAAGCCTATCTAGCAGTAGTGTTTGCTTCACAAAAATTCTGACATTACATGTTGGCACACAAAATCAAACTCATCACCAAGATACATCCCCTAAAGTATCTACTGTCAAAAGCTATGCTCATAGGAAGGATGGCTAAGTGGGTAATGATATTATTAGAATATGACATTGAATATTTGGAGTGAAAGGCAATCAAAGTAAAAGTCATTGTGGACCAACTAGTAGAAGCTCCCATCTATGCGGAGAACCCACTCATATCAGAATTTCCAGACGAGTCCATTTTCAATCTCAGCATAGATGACCATTGGAAGCTCTACTTCGATGGTTCCCACACACAACATGGATCAGGAGCTGGTGTTTTCTTCATGACCCTATAGGGGGATTATGTACCTAGATCCTAAAAACTAGCATTCCCCTGTACCAACAACATTGTAGAGTATGAGGCTTTGACCATAGGTCTCAAGATTGCAACATAGTGGTGAATCATGGCATTAAAGGTCTATGGAGATCCCCATCTTACTATCAACCAAGTCAATGATGAGTACCAAACTAAGGATGATAAGCTCACACCATACAAGAAGGTAGAAGAAAGCCTCAAAGAATCGTTCATTGATATCACCTTTGAGCAGATACCGAGGGCTAACAACAGAGCAGTTGATGCCATGGCAAAAATTGGATCCTTGTTGGATATCCCTCGCAATGTCTTGAAACATGAATTCTTGGTAGAACAACTTCTCGTACCCACTTTCGAGGTACCAGAGTCAGAATATGCATTCGAACTCATTGGTCCCGATGATCTTTGGTATCACAACATCTACACCTACCTGAGATTAGGATTCCTCCCGGTCGACATTACCCCGAACCTCAAACGAACCTTTGTCAAAAGGTCCTTACATTTTGTCATCCTAAGAGAAACCCTCTTCTGTAGGAGCATTGATGAATCCCTATTGCGTTGCTTAAAACCTAAGGAAGCCCTGATTGCTTTGACTGAGGTACATAACGGCACTTGCAGTTTACACTCGAGCGGTATGACCTTGGCCAAGAAGTTACTAAGAACCGGGTACTACTAGCCAACAATGGAGAGAGAGGCACATGATTTTGTCAGAAAGTGTCTACAGTGCCAGCAACATGGAGACCTTATTCATGCACCAGCTCAAGAACTGCATCCTTTTGTTACACCATGGCCTTTTTCACAATAGGGGTTCGATCTCATAGGTAAAATCTCACCCACCTCATCCAACGGCCACAAGTTCATCATCATCGCCATAGAGTATTTCACAAAGTGGGTCAAAGCAATTCCCATAACCTACATCACTAGAAAGTAGATATCCAAGTTCATCTTGAATTATCTAATTTGCCGATATGGTGTGCCCCAATCCATTATCTCTGATAATGGGACACCTTTCAAGAATTAGGATGTTCGTGACTTATGAGAAAAATTCAAAATCCAACATCGCTTTTCCACTCCATATTACCCATAAGGAAATGGCCAAGCAGAAGCTACCAATAAAACCATTCTGAAAATCCTTAAGAAAATAGTCAATGACTCTGGTCATGACTGGCATCTACAGCTAAATCCTGCCTTATGGGCCTACTGCACCAGCATTAGCATGCCAATAGGTGCCACCCCATTCTCCTTGGTCTATGGATCAGAAGCTATCCTCCTAATTGAGATCGAGCTCCCATCACTGAGAATATAATTGCAAAACCTCATCACAGATGAAGAATACAGGGTCTCACGACTGAATGAGCTGGAGTTACTAGATGAATGCTAAATGAATGCCCTCAACCATCTATAGTTCTATCAGAATCGCCTGAAACATAGCTACAACAAGATCAGGCAACACACCTTCCAATTCAATGAACTTGTGATGAAAGAGAACCAAAATAATGTGTTGAATACAGAGAGCAAAGGAAAATTTGAACCCAACTAGATGGGACCTTTCATCATCATAGCCAACTATAAATCAAGAGCATATCAATTAGCAACACCAGAAGGAAAGCCTCTGCAAGAGCCTCTGAACAACTCCCATCTCAAAAAAAATTATGCCTAAGAACTTACAAGGTATAAAACCAAAAAATACAAAAATACCAAAATTCTAAAAAATCAGAAAAAGGATTGAAAAACAGTAAAGAAAAAAATTGTCCTCTAATGAAAACCACTTCGGTGGCGCTTTGGACAAGTACCTTGGTGAAAACCTAGCAAACAGGTGCCAAGTGTAAATAAAGCACTCCCCATCCACCAGGATCTGCACGACTTACTCATCCATTACACCACATTTCATTAATCCTCCATCCACCAATTTGTTCGCATCCATACCATAGCCTCAGTTGATGCCCATACCATGTTCCACCATAGTACTACTTGGCATATTCCTAAGGTCAGTTTGTCCTGCCTTTATCAAAGTATTCTATTGCTTAAACACTGAGGGCATGTCCTTGAAACTGGCACTAGATCAGATTTGTGTTTATTTTTTGTGCTCTTCCCAAGACATCAGAAAATCAAAACATTCAACAAATTCATCAAAAATCCAAAAACATGTCGAAAATCTTAGGAAATCTTCAAAAAATTTCATCATTCAGTCTTGTTAGTCTTCCACCTTGTCTGAACTATGTCGTCTCTAAGCTTGAACATAGGCAAGGTTGATCTTTGATCATTCCTTGAGACATCTTAGGTCAGTTCTTAGGCATCCGTCGCAATAAAATGGCAGTGTATTTGCCCATCTATCTCATCATTGAGTCAAGTCTGTCATCAGTCAAACTACGTGGTCTCTACGTGTATAACGTAGGAAAGGATAATCTATGGATCAAATCTCGAGACCCCTAGCATAGGTCTTTAAGTTAGTCTCTTCACCGTAAATCTCAAAAATACCAAAAAAAAATTGTAAAACACTTCAAAAAATACCAAAAATAGCCTCAAAATATCTAAAAAATCCAAAATGGTGCATTCATCTCACCTCGCTTTCACCTGTGACTTTCATCATTCCTAATAAATCAATCATCGCCTTCATCCTTTTGTGATTTAGTTAGAAGCAAGTCTAGCAGGTTCAAAATTGAACACCCTAATTGTTAGAGTCTCAAAAGTCTAAGTCAGTAGGCAAGGAAGTTAATCAACTCAGAGTATCAATAGCTTATCATCCAATCAATCCCATCAAAACCCTAATCACAACATGTCCTAGGATGAATCTTTCCCAAGATGGACATAAGCATCAGGTACCTCAAAGTAGTTTATTCTTGGCTAGCGGTATGAAGAACATTGGCTTGTTTGGTTTGCTTTATTTCATCTTTTATTGGCTTATCTTATTTTGTGCTCATTCTAAGGACCTCTCGATGATGCCTAAACAAAGCAAGTTTAGAGAGAAAGGAATGGGGCAAAGATCGTTGTCTCTATTATCTACTATGCTTGTGGGATACACTTGTAAAATAACTTAGTAATATGCACCTTGCTTGGTTTGTGGAGAGGGTATTTTAGATATCTTGTTGACCACATAGGAAAGCTTGCTTTCTTATGTTTTGGCCCGAGATGTTTAGAATGTCTGAACTACATCCTGAATGAAGTATGCATGCTAAGTGTGAACAAGAATACTCCTATCTGATTTTTCAAGTCAAAGTCCATCACACTAGGTATAACACCATCATGGTTCTTTATACCTTGATGCATTGTACCTAGGTGTGTTATCAAACATAACGTAATTGACCCTTTGAAAATATCGACTCCAGGTAAAGAAAATCACCATCATCCTAACTAACTCATTGATTCTAAGTTCTTCTATCTTCTTTCCATACTAAATAGGTATCATGACAGTAATCAAAACATCACCAATGCATACACTCTGCATCCACAAGATCATTAGCATAAAAAGCATATTGCATCATATCATTATCTTAAGTTATGAGGAATAATATAAATTTGTTATTCTAAGAATCTTAAGAAAGCATTACATCATACATAATTATTAGCATCCATTACCATTTGTACATCAATACGCCATTAAGAGCATACATTACATCCATAAGATCATCATTAAAAATGAATGGAAAAGATACAAAAAGAAATACATCCATTAGAAACATACATCATATCATATGAGCATAAGAAATAAGAATGTCTCATAGCATCACATAAAAATTAGAATGCATCCATACATATCATAAAGGTGAATCATCTCATATATATCATAAAATAATACACTATTATGATACAAAATCGGATCAAGTGTACATCAAAATACATGGTACAATAGGGGCAATAATGCGGCTAGTGAATAAAAAATGGAAAACTATCTATGATCAAGGGCTAGCCCTACTGGTTGTGCCCCTCACCCTCTCCTACCTACCTGTCACCGTGATCCTCTGGCGGATGCATCCCTATCTACTAGGAGAAGTCTGGAACTCAGCCTACTGCTGGTACTGCCTATCTGTAGTGTTGTTGATAGTACTCGGCCTCCCTGACCACCTCTCTATAAGCCTATAAAGCAACTGACCAGCCCTAGGATGAGGAAGTTGTGCTCTCTAGCTGCCTCCATCGACCAATCTCTTGATCCCTCTCGGCAGTAACTTCCACAACCTACTGCTTGGCCTCATCTCTCTCTGTTGTCAGCACCTAAATCTGACCCTACAACTACTGGATCAGTGCATTTTTGTGGTCTGGCTGCACTGTTGGTTGTTGCTACTATGGTACTACCCTCGGCTGACCATCCTAGACCCCTACTCAGGGAGGCGACTATTGTGCAAGATCCTTAGGAGGTGTCTGATAGGGAGGTGATCCACCTCCTCCTCTGCCCTATCCTCTACCTCTGCTAGCAGTCCTACCTTTAGGTCTATGCCATGGAATTGTTGTACCAGGAACTGTCAATCTTAGGGGATGCCTGAACCATGCTCTGTATGCTAGAGTAACCCTTGCATCTATTGGCCCCTAATCATATGGCCATGGTCAAGCAACCAACTTTCTGAAAGAGGACACTGCCTCAGCTGATGCAATGGGTTTGCCCCATGCTGTCTCCTGAGTTATACGGGCAAAGATCACCACATACTGATCATCTAGCCTATCCTGTACTCTCCAAACTGTCGGGCCACCCTATCTAGGAGATACTGCTCTATCATGGTGTGTTGCCAACCCTTAATCCACCTATCCTATCGGGCATAAAAAAACTATTGAACATCATCATACCATGGGCCAATGCCCATTCACGGTCTCCAGATGAACTCTCTCATCTCATCAAGAACTTGCCGCCAGTGTGCAAGACGACTTGTGCTAGTGTGGGTGAAGTGGATCTCTACCCCGCCGTACTTCCAAACAATAGGATCATGAATCCCAAGAATAACTGGTGTGACATCTGGATGAAGCATTGGGATCCACTCCCATGCCCAGATATGTAGTAAAGTAATGCCAGCCCCAAGAGACCTGCTATCTAGGTATGCAAACTCATGAAGATCCCTGTATAGGGATGCCAGTAATACTGGTCCCCAAGCAAAGCACTCCCTACAGTGAACCATCTGCTCCCATACAAGTCCCCAACTAGGACTAAAGTATCGACCCTATCGATCAGGTGCCACAAGGCCTGAAATGATAGCAGCAATGATCAACCTATAAATGTGTACGCTGCCACAGTATCTCTCCAAGTCGATCTGCCCATCAGAGAATTGAATCTCATGAAGCTCCATAACACCATAGCAAGCCTCCCTACCGACATCTGGATCATAGATGACTCTGGCCCCATGGATAGGTAATCCGAGGATGTGCTAGACATCCTTGAGGGTAACGATAGCCTCACTGGTAGGAAGATGGAAATAAAAAGTCTCATTATGTCACCGCTCGACCAAAGTTGTCATCATACCTAAGTGTGCCCGGATAGGACGGACGTACGCAACATACCAAAGACTAAGAGCACCAAGCTACTCCTGAACCAACTCATGCATATCCTACAATCTGTGGAGCACTAGCCATCTATGCTCCCACGAGTGAAGTACATCAAGCTCCTCCTGCACAAGGGGAGCCATCGTGTCAGGAAAAAAAAATTGCATCTCACACTGAGTTTTCTTATCCAAAATAACAAATGCGATGCTGTTTGCAAAGTTGCAAACTACACCACCGTGGCAGAGTTTGCAAATTTCTAAGTTCCAAAGTGGGTCGCGCGATGCTATTCATGTATGCGGTCGACTTTATGGCGAAACCCTAAATCCCTAATTGAGCCGTGCGGTTGAATGTTAACATGCGGTGGGGTTTGACCGACAAACCCTAATTTCCAAACTGAGATGCACAACACTAGTTGCATATGTGGTCCAATACAGGACCGCGCAGTGCCGATAAAAAATTTTCAGCAGCACTATATAGCGTCGCTCAACTTTAAAGACACTTCTACCCTATTTAATGCATGTAAAACAAAAAAAATGAAAGTTGGATAAGGGTACATACCACGGGTCCTACGCTGACTGGCCACTGGTGCACTCGTACTCTCTCTGACACATGCCTGGGAAGCTGTTGTTGCACCATTTTGACCAAGACTCAGAGCTCAAAGTGTGAAATTTTCAAAGGGCTAAGATTGCAAATGTGTTGAAAGTGACCCCTCAAGGTCTATTCAAGCCTAGAAATTAGGGTTTTTTGACCTAATTTGGCCATCTAACTAGGGTTTTGGTCCCCTGATCCCGTTTTTGTCCAACCAAGGGCCATTTTGCATCTTTTTCGGTGTTTTAACACATTTTTTGCCATTCTGTGGTATTTTCAACCTATCAAGCACCTTGTCGTCCTTTTTTCACGAGATCATCCAAAAATCAAACATTTTCGTTTGATCTCTCGAGGGGGCATTATACCAGCATAATCCTTTCGCTGGGGCAGCAGTGGGGCATCTGAAAAAATCGATAAATTTTGAACTTTGATTACAACAGTTTATTCTTTGAATCAAAGCAACAAGTGCACTGCTTCAAAGAGGTGAAAAATGTAGACATGGAAAATGTACAAATTCAGTTCGGCACACTTGATCTTGATTACTAACAACATTTCATCCTAAATCATACTCTTAGCCTTTCATCATCTTCTGTCTCTTAATTTAATAAATCATTATTTATTTGATTAAGTCTTTCTCCTCCATTGATAAATTAATCAATTTAATTTAATTTACCTTATGTCTCTATTTGATTAAAATAATTCATTTTATTTGATTAAAGTCTCTAAATTCCTCTTATTAAATTAAATAAATTAAACCTTATTTTATTTAATCTAACATTTTCCCACTTAGTTAAATAAATCAGAATCATTTATTTAATTAATCATTTCTTCTCAATTCTGATTTAAATCAATTCATCAATTTGACTCAAAATTATCAAATCATCTAATCTCTCATTAAATTAATCAACAAAATTATTAAGTTAATCCTCATAACTAAAATTTTCTAGAGAATGCAACTTGCACATGCAAATAGATTTAATTCATTTATCAAATCTCTATTTTCCCTCACATGGCATAAAAAGGGAATATTACCTCAAGTTTGAATTCAAAAAGTCCAAGTGGATGGGTACTTCCAACAAAGCATTCACTTCTCTTACATGTCCTTGTGCATTGAGCCAAGTGGAATTTATTTCATTCTTTTTTCCCTCTCACATGTCATCTCCTCAAATTCAAATTCCACCTAATTGTATTTATTGGCATTTTGGCCAAAATGTGCACAACCATCAACCATTCACATGCTGACAAGTGGAATTCAACCATTAGGTGAAAGTTAGTCCCACATTTCCCAAATCTTGCTTTCTCTTCCAAATTCAAATCTATAAATTGGAGGCTTCTCTCCTCATTCATCATCCACAATCTTATGCAAAGTTACTCTCTTCACATTGAGAGCTAACTTTGCCCATTTCTACTCAAACATTCATCATTTTCACAATTCATAGCTAGGTTATGCTCAAATCTCATCATCGAGATTTGATCAATCTAGAATCATCAATATTGAAATTTAGGAGTTGGGAAAGGGCCAATTTCAACACTTCAATTGGCACCAATTCCCCCATGGGATCACTAGTGTGCTCACTTAATTAGGATTTACATGAATTTTTACATTTTGTTCTTAATTTTCCTTGTTTAAGTTTGAGTAGATGGATTTCATGGGGAATCCTTCATTCTTGTTTGCATTTGATCTAACATCTTGATTTGTTTGTTGGTCTTGTGCAATTGCAGTTTTAGGGGTTCACAGTTCCTATGGAGTTTCATGATTTTTGTAGGCCCAATGAGAGGAGGCTCGATTTGGGGATTTTCCACAATTGGGGTGACATTATCCCATACTTAGTGAACATTGTCTTGAGGGTATATGGATTTCAGGGGACCCCACACATATTGCCTTATAATGTGCCACCAAGGATTGGTTTTGCTGAGGTTATGTGGCAGATTGGATGTATTCATGAAGATAACCTTACAGGAAAGGGTAAGGAGACTTTCTACCTTGACTACATGGTGGTGTCCGATTTTGTTATTTTAAAGGGGGGTTGGGTGCATTTTGGAAAATTATTTGATTTATACCATTTAAGTTTTGGTTCTAGGAGGTAGTATGATCCTGAGGGTTTCTTTGCTCTATTTACACAAAGAATAAAATGTGCTAAGTGTGTTCATGAATTCAATTTCCCTAAGGACCTGGTCAAAAATGAATTTGATTTGAATAGGAAGGAGTTAAATAAAGAAAAATGGATAGCTTATGATAAGCTATTGCCTATAGTGTACAAGATGCATCCAAAGTATGATCCATTGATGGAATTCAATCCTTATCATAAAAGGTTTGATTTTTTGATGGAGAATTTGGGTATGTGCAGGATCGTCATGGAAAACATAGGCCCTTAAGTGGCAATAAAATTCAGAAAATCAGAGTTAGGCAACTTGACGTAAAAATTTGAATAAGTTATATATATTATTTTAAAAATATGTAAGAATAGAATTTTTAGCAAATTGAATTTAGTTTCTAAACTACTAGGTTTATTTTAAAAAAATAAAAATCTATTTGGTGAAAATTTTGAAATTTTAATGTAGTAGTACTTTAATTTCAAGGAAAAAATAAGAAGTAGGTGTTTGTCTGACCACCCTAACCACAATAAAATGATAATATTTTTTTATAATATTTTAGATATAAGTAGGGGACTCATGTCCCGATGTGATGCATATTTTTTTGTAATTTTTTTCCAAGTAAATAATTAATTATGAATTTTTTATTACAACTTTTAAAAAATATAAAAACTCATATGTCTTACCACCTTAACTTGGTCAAAAATTCATGAAATTCAATTTATTTTTTTAATCCTATAGTATGTGAAGCATAGAATGTGGCGCATGTTTTGGATTCAAAAAATGTGATACCTTTTGAAATCTATAGTTTTTTTTCAATCAACCTATCAATCAAGACTTTAGTCGTAATTCAAATAGAAAATGAATAATAATTATGTATTAATTTCAAAGTAAAGCATAATTTATATTGGTGGAAATCTGAGAATCTCCTTTAAAAACCCTTTCGTTTCATCAATTTTGGGTAAAAAAAAAGTCATCAGCCACATGGGCCATCATATCACTTAGATATCGCCACTTTTTGGCCCATCATGATCCTGCACATACCCATTTCAAGGAAATAATGGGTATTCTGATGACCAAGAAAATAAATCTTGAGTTGTACTTGGGTATACAAGAACAAGATACAAGGCCATTCGAAGAAAGGACAACTTACCAACCTCCAAATGACAAGCCTATTTACAGGAGAAAAAGGGATGACAACAGTGATGAAGAGGAAATAGATAGAAAAGGAAAATAGGTAATGAAGCTGCATGAACAACCAACCTCACATCTCAAAACACCTAGGGCAATAAAAATAATTGATCTAGAGTCATCACTTGAGAGGAGTCCCTCACCACCACCATCATCGCCAAGCCCTAAAGGCAAAGGATTAAGTAGTCCCAGGAGGACTTGGTGGATGAAATCATTGTTACTGACCAAGATATGCAAATGGGCATGCCTTCCCCTCCATGAACACTTGAGTTAATTTTATCAGACCTGGACATGAAAAGAAAATGTGTACAAGATGCAAGAATGGAGGCTTGTAAAGAATTTTTGGATGATGGTGCTTTTGTATAGACACTAGTCTTCTTGCAACTGGTATGGAGGATGAAGTTGGAAGAATATCAAGAGAAATGCAAGAAAAGAAGAGAATAGAGGCCTGATAGGTCAGATCAGGAAAATGATGATGAGGTGAAGGTTGAAGTAATGAATGAATTCAAGAACATTACTCTAGAGGAAGGGAGAAAGTTGGTCACTCAAGCTGGTGTTTTGATTCTATCAGAGTGGGATATTGTTGATGTAGTGGATTTCAATGCTATTTTGAAGTCCAAGTATCCCCTCTAGAATTCAGAAGAAGTCAAGGCAGCATTGCAAGACTCTGCCTTTAGTGAGGAATATGAAACCTTGGCAATATAGGCTTTGGCCCCACAAGGAAGAAAGCCAACTATAACTGATATTAACCCAAATTTGAGAGGAGGGTTAATAATAAAGATAACTTCAGAGACTTCAACCATAGAGGCTACAAAATTAACTTTGAATGTTGCCAAATTCACACAAAAGACTGCAGAGAGAAAGAGGAAGCTGAAAAAAGGAGTCTTATGGAAAAGTATAATTTTATGATTGGGGAGTATAATAAGGTGCAGCAAAGGAATATTGAGCTGCAAACAAAAGTGGAAAGGTTAAAGTACAGGAAGATTGGGGAAACATCAATTGCTCGAGTGATTAAAACATTGCCTTCCACATCAAGGTCATTGCTTCCTATTTCCCCCATTA
Source organism: Sequoiadendron giganteum (assembly GCA_007115665.2). Taxonomy (NCBI): domain Eukaryota; kingdom Viridiplantae; phylum Streptophyta; class Pinopsida; order Cupressales; family Cupressaceae; genus Sequoiadendron; species Sequoiadendron giganteum. The sequence continues at coordinate 352,743,177 of CM021106.1, read as the reverse complement.
TTTCCACACCGAGATCTCCCAATTAGACTCCTTCCCTTAGCCCCACATTGGAACCAATTAAGGAGGAGTTAGAGTGCTCTATTGATCCAATGAAGAAGTAGTTAATGTATAAAATTGTAGAGCTACAGGACTCTCTCAAGGTAAGTGAGGAGAGGGTATTTTCAAGACAAAAGGAAATTGTTACTACTATTTTGCAACATTTGAATGAAAAGGTTGATGATAGGCTATCAAGTGTATATTATTATTATTCTTTATTATGAGGTGTAATAAATAATATTGACAAGGATCAGGAAGTAGCAATACCATTAATTGAGAAGTGGATCCCTAGGGCCAATGACTTGGATGTAATGTTTAAGGCCTCATGATTTGATGTCAATAATAGATCATAGTCATCAATACCTACTCAAGTGTTGGTTAAATCATTGCAAGGTTTTCAAGCCTTACCAGATGACTTGATTAGGAAGATCAAGGAATTGGTAAAGAATTTTGATGATTAGAGTGATACACTGTTGCCTAACATAATTGATGAGTAGGGTAATATCAGGTCACTTCAGCAATTGTAGGATCAGGCTAATAGGGTCATCAATGCTCAAATTACTTTAATTTGTGATGACTCAAACTTTGATCTATTAGTGAGCTCCATGGATAAAATTATCAGCACCAGTTCATTCCTCGAGTCTTTTGAACAAGAGGCAAACCAAGTGGTAGTTAAATATACACCTTATAGTGTCAAAGTAAATGAGGTAATTGGTTTTAATTGGCCAAGTGATGAAGAGTACTAGTAGTGGGTTAACACATATTTAACTAAGGAGGAGTAAAAGTGAGAGTAAGTTGCTAACATTAATCAATCAACTATTGCAGTGATAACAATTTCCAGCTTTGTTTTGGTGGCAGTGTAAGTGCGAGGTTCTTGAAGATTTGTTGTTGCATCGAACCATCCTTAACGAGACGGATGGGAATGAACAATAAGATTATCTAGGGGAGGTTTCTCTTGTAACCAAATTTTGAAATGTCACAAAGTGGTCCCAGTGGCTAGTGACATGTGTACTTTCTGGCCCGATGCTTGTTTTCTCCTTCATTTTCTATAAGAAGGATTTCAAGGCCAGAAGTATGGGTTAGCAAGTTAGAAATTTTTGGTTGAGTCTAGGTGAAGTTGCAGAGCAAATTGTAAATTCTGATAGTTACTAAGAAAATGCAAGTTAGGTTCTGAATAGTTTTGTTATAGGTCTTGAATTCATGGAGATATAATGTTTTATAACAGTACTAGCATTTGATTTATAATGATAAATTCGAGCCTATGTCTCTCTTGTGTACACGCATATTTGAATTTTGAATAAAATGATCAAGGGTTATTTTGTTCATCTCACTGTTATGGTGTGTGCAATTCTTATTTTAGCTTTAATTCAAGGAATTAATTAAAATACTTAAATGATATTGTAGGTTGATATGTTTTGTACAAGGATTTGATAAGTAGTATTGAGCTAGGGTTGCATATTGGTGATATTGTAAGGCAATATAATCAAAGATATTATATGTTATTTGTTGAATCTACTATAAACCCTTAGGCATCTGTGAATTTGACTCCTCTGATGGAAGTAAGGCATTGATCTAGGTTGCATTTATTCTTTGTGATTCAATATTTGTTTGTGTTCACTTGGAGCTTGCAACAAATTGAAAATTAATGAATATCTTTTACTTTGAAGTATTGTTGTGGTTATCTCACACTCCAAATGGTTGATATTATTGATGAAAAACCAATTCTATTTAGTTTCATCCCGTTCTATTGTGCTATTAAGTGAGATTATCTATTATTGTTAATGTTGTTTATAATAATGGTGCAGAGATTGTAAACACATTAAGGGATCACCCTCTCGCATCTTGCAGAGCCCAAAGTGTAGGAGGTCTTTAAAATCCTCGTCAATTGGTCTAGGTCCTTCGAACTTCCCTTGATTGGAATAGGCAATTCCATAGGTAGATTAGGAGATCAACCTAGTTACAGTAAAACAAACCAACAAAATGGTGACTCTATTTGGGAATTAACTTAAATATTTCTTGCCAATGTGTCTGTTGTCCATTTTGCATAGATTTTCATCGTGTTTATGTGATTTAAAGTTTGAGCCCGTGGTTTTGTGTTAAATTTGTCCATATCTTTTTTTCTTTAAAGCATTTTGAGTCATTGGTGAAATACATTGTAAGTTGTCAATACAAAGTTCCAAAGATCTTTTGAAATCCACCAAATATTTCCAGACATTTGGTATTCTTGAGATAATTGGTTGGCAGCTTTGAAGTCTCTGCACCAGTGTGCATTTTATTTTGAAGATTTAATATAAGTTGAAGGAAAATTTGGACAAGTACGTAGAATGAAGAACACCAGGTCGTTCATGAAGCATCATCCAGAACAAAAATTGGGAGTGAACTTCCTAAAACAAAGAAGAAGGATTGGATAAAGAAAAGAACATAATCTAGTCATGTTGCTCCCACATCATAGAACCCTATACATCAAGGAACAAGTAAGTCTTTACATCCTATCCCTAAATTTTTTGAAGAAGTATCTAAAAGTTCAGAGTCGGATAGGTATGGATTTGTTGATGCATTGTTTAAGACACCAAACCAAGAGGACGTAACATGTCAAAATAAAGGACCAGTTAGTGTTCAATACTCTGAAAAGAGAAGAAGTAGGAGTAGAAGTCGAAGCCATCGCAGAGAAAGGACCAGTGATGTGCCTCCTCCTCCTACTAAGGATGATAAAACTCCTTTATTGTCTAGGCATGCCCATGAAGAGGTGAACCTTATAGATTTAAGTGATAAATCAAGTTCTAAAATTACCTTGCTTGACCCTGAGGATGTTTTTGGAGACATTAATTATTTAAGGCACGAGATCCAAACACAAGCTGAGCTTAGGAGGAAAAGAGAAAAAGAGAAATTTCATGAAATGCAAGCAATTCCATCAAAGTATCACCAATGCTTGAAATTTCCTTTCAATGGACAAGAAATCACCATTTCAGTTGATTCCAACAATCTTCAATACTGCAACACACTTAAAATAGTGCAAGATACTTTTGTGCCACATAACAGAGAAGCTCACACTCCTAGCTCATCAAATAATGAAAGACAACTAAATTCTTTGTCAAAATGGGTTGAGAGAAAGGTTCAAGCAAAGGATAAAGGTATCGGCAATTCTACTCCATCAAGTAACGAAAGTCCATTAAATTCTGTGTCAAATCAGCTTTAGAAAAATGTTGAGTCAAAATACAAAGGCGAGAGTGATTCTACTCCATCAAATCATGAAAGTTAACTCAATTATGTACACATCTAAAAATGGTCATGGTTAATCAAACCTGTTAATTAATTAAATATGAATTATTTAATTAGTATTCTTAAGTCATCTACATATAAATAATTTAATTACTTATTATATTGTTCATTTTTCCAATTCTTCTAGTTTAATTAAATAAATAAGTTTATTTAATTATTGTTATTCTCTTCTTAATTAATTAAAAAAAATTCATAATTTATTTATTTGATTATCATTTTATTTCTAAAGTTTGAACATTTAAATTCAAACAATGGAATATTCATCCTTTACTTCACATTTAAATTAAATATTTTATATATTTAATATCTTTTTCACCCCACTTAATTAAATATTGTAAAATATTTAATTACTCATCTTTTTCACTTCTCACACATAATTAAATAGTAATTATTTAATTATGGGAGCTTCTAAATTCATTGTCACATGTAATTAAATAAATTTATTTATTTAATTAGCAATTATCCTCAACTTTCAATCAATTTTCATAAATGAGGTGACAAATGGCAATTTGTTTCCATTTTTGAATGAGGATGGTTTTGTGGGTTGAAAATATTCTTCCACTTTCCTCTCAACCTTCCACCTTTCTCTCAACTTCTTAATTTCTCACCGTTCATCTTAATAGGTTTGAAACTCAACCGTTGATCTCCGCCAACTAGATTCTTGTCTTTCAAAAATCTATAAATACAACATTTTCGTAAGTAGATTTCATCCTAGATTTCATGCGTAGTTACTATAGTTGCATTCGAATCAGCATATCAGTATTTTAGCAATATCATAGCATTTTAGCTCTTCAATTTCATAGCTTAAATCATTAGCAATGGACATGCATTTTCAATCAATCTTGTTCTCCTAAGATGTCATTTCAACAAGCTGCTACCTACACAACTGAGAGCCAGTAACTTTAATCAAATCCTTGGAGATAGAGAACAATGGGACGAATTTGAAGGAGCTGCTGTCATTTAGAGTTTGCATTTGTATTTTCTAAATTAGTTTCTTTCAATCTAATTTCTCATTGGTGTGTTAGTTTACTTCTTAATTAATTCACTTATTCTAACAACACATTTTTGGCGCCCACCATGGGGAATCCCCTTATTTTTAATCTTTTTATTGCAGAATTTTCTGACAGGTGACAGATTGGAGTTGCGCTTTAGCACATATGAGCCTCTGTTTAGTGCATCCCCAGACTATTTCAGTGCATCCATGGACTATTTCAGCGCATCCATGGACTATTTCAACGCATACATGGACTATTCTAGTGCATAGATGACCTATTTTCACACATCCCTACTTGATCATTTAGCACATTTGTTAACTATTTTGGCGCATTGGTGACCTGTTTTAGCGCATACAGAGGTTGTAAAAGTAAATTATGATTTCAACGCTATCCGCAGACATAATTTTTCAATTCAATTTTTAAATAAAATGAAGCAATCCTAGGATAGACATTTAAAATCTAGAATTTATCAATCCTAGGATAGTCACCAAACTTTATTTTATGTTGGTTAAAATGAATCCAATGTTTGTTGTGAAGCAAAATCTTCACTTAGCACAGAAAACTGTCATTTGGATTTAAAATTGAACCACTTGTTTTTTGTGATTGTTGGGTAATAGGTATATGCTCTCCCCTTTACTGGGTGATCAAAACACCAGACTTACCTATTTAATTTTATGCAATTCATGCTTTATTACATCCTTTAGAAGGTCTGCCGTAGTGGGAAAAAGTACTCACCCTACGAGAACGACCTAAGTGGGAACAACCAAAGCCAGGTTTTCCAACCCACTCTAATCAAAAGTGAATTTTGGGGAAACCCATATTCAATGGAAGTGAGCAAGATAACCATCCCCAAAATATTTGTTCTAAAGATTGGGAGGTCTCTTGAGGGAGTTTATCTATTGCCACGCCAAACGGAAACCTTTACTATGAACCATAGTGTAGAAAACTAGCCGTGTCAATATCCAAACATCATTTCAATCATAGTGCAAGGGGAGGGAAGAATCTTCCCCCAAGACACTCACCATATAATCGCCATGGATTGTTTGCTCAAGGTATCAAGAAATCTAACCTTGAGTACGCACTTGGAAAAGACAAAAACACGGGCGCCCTCTAAGGGGTGACACGGTTGTGTGAGTCGACACGATTTTAAGTTGTGGGTTGTGATTCCTATGATGACCTATTTGACAAACTAAGAGTGAGTCTACTTGAAATGATTATCTTGGTCAATACCCGTGAATATATCAAGAACATACACTCTTTGTTTATATTTTAGAATTAACAAAACAACTGGCTGCTACTATATGCCATGTTTTTGAAATTTAAATTAGATTAAGATCATCTGAAAATATCAAACTGTCAAAACATGTCTGTCTTAGAAAAATAATTGGATAGTTTAACGCATACCTGGTCTATTTTAGCACATTTGTGCTATGTTTCAGCGCATTTGTGCTCTATTTCAATGCATCTATGTTCTATTTCAGTGCATTCATGCTCTGTTTCAGTGCATTTGTGCTCTGTTTTAGTGCATCTGTGCCCTATTTCGGCACATCTATGCTCTATTTCAGCACATATGTGCTCTGTTTTGGCACATCTATGCTTTGTTTCAATGCATCTGTGTTCTAGGCCTAGGTAATTTTTTGGCACTTAGAAATCAGTCATCTCAGTCTAGTCTTTTTCTATGCTCGGGGTTTGGAAATCTACAACTTTTGCCAAGAAGTCCCTGGAAAGGAAGATTAAAAAGCCAAATAAATCTTTTAGTTATAAGAAGTTATTGAAAAAGAGGAAATTTTTATACCAAATTTGAAAGATTTTGCTTGAACACAAAACCTTTATTCATCGATATCACGACTTTGTTAGAGGTTTCACTGACGATTATGTTGTAGAACCTTTATACTCATGAGCCTTCTTTCAAAGAAGAGCCCTTTCTCAAAGGCACAATCACAGTTAGTATATTCATTCCTCTTATATTCCCCAACCTGCAATTGTATACTCTAATCATCCTAATCGATTTTTGCAATAGAGAACTCAACCACATTAGGCATTTATCACAAATCCTTATTTTTACAAAGCTACGATCAAACCTCATAAAGTGAAAATTCATCTTTATTTTTTATCTTTGGTTTAATTCCCACAAACAGGATTTTCATCCTTTCAATCAGGGAATCACAAGCTAAAGATTAGAAATATTTTAAGTCATAGAATCTTCATTCTATCCTGACTTTCATATCCATCAAAATTGCACTATTTCACTCTTTTGATCGAACTTAGTAGAAATTTGACAAAATCTTATGCCTATTATCACAAGATCTCGAAAGCACATAGAAAGAGATGAAAGAGAAAGTACAGTAAGCAAAATGGGTGATAATAGTGAGAGGGAAGAGAACCCCTTTCATAATTCAAATACTGAAGAGATAATGGAAGAAAAGCTCCAAGAAGCAAAGCAGGATCCCCAATTCGATACTCTTATGGAAAGGATTTTGGAACGAAACAAGGAAAGATATTTCCTTTCATTAGCTAATCAAGGAGCTAAGTTACCTGCCGATTTTGACATAGAAGGGATTAAAGAGAATATTGAAACTCCTAATGATTTTAGTGCCCTTACTCAACTGATAAAAGAATTACAAGGGAAAATAAAAGAAATCCAAGGGGGTACGACAAAGAAGTATGTTTTGGATGATATATGTCCATATCCATTTGACAGGAGTCTTCAAATGATTCCTTTTCCAAAACATTGTGAAATCTCTAAATTTGATAGGTATAATGGGAAAAATGACCCCATTGAACATGTGAGGGATTTCTAAAATATGAGCTTAGAATTCGCTCATGAAGATACCTACTTAATGCTATTGTTTCCATGAAGTCTAGGTGGACAATCCATGGATTGGCTCTCAAAGATCACTCCCCCCATCAGAACATTTGAGGATTTAATAAATAAATTTATATCGCAATACTCCTATAACATCCAACACCAGATAACCATGGTTGATCTGTGTAAAGTGAAACAAAAGGTAGGGGAATCCTTCACTAAATTTTTACAAAGGTGGAGAAGGGTGTTTGCTAGATACTCCCATCTTGTTCCTGAAATAGAGAAGATGGAGATCTTTATCGATAGTCTGAATCAAGAGATGAGTTATAGACTAAACCTTCACTGTCCTCAATCATTTGAAAAATTGATTGAAAACGCAATTACTATTGAAGGTGTTTTGGTCAAGAGTGGAGTTCTAAAAATCGATAAAGAAGGTTCAAATTCGTACAACAACAACAACAATAGTAACAACAATGACAAGTCATGATTTTGGACTCGAAATAAAAATGTTGTGAATGATGGGGTAGTAGATGCTAACAACGTAAATGTGAAGCCTACCATTCTTAATGTATCAGGTGTCCAACGTATCAATAATGCTGGAAATTATAGTACCCAAGGCAATGTTTCCAATCAAGGGAATGTGACCAATAATCGTGGAAATAATTTTAGCAATAATCAAAATTCAAATGTGCCCAGATCTTCATATTTTCCAAATCAACAGAGTTTTACTCCCTTTGGCCAGTCTTTGGAATCCATTCTTAAAGAAATGTTGAATCAAAATGCTATTAAATTTCCACCATAAAGGGATTATGAGCCTCGAGTTAAACCACCATCGTGGAGTGACTTGTACTTTTGTGATTATCGTAGGTGTAAAGGTCATAAGACAAACAATTTCCAAGGGTTAAAGAATATTGTTCAGGATTTGATTGATAACCGTACCATCATGGTTGAGGGACATAATGTCAATGATGACCATCAGGCATTCAAGGATCCTCTCCCCAATTATCAAAAAGGGGAATCTTCGGGTGACAAAGGCAAGAAAGTGAATCATGTCCATGACACCATTATCAATCATATTTATACTGACAATCAGCAAATCAATGCTATCTTAATCAAAGGTAAGAAAGAATATTGGGAGGTCAATGCTATGACAAGGGGACAAGCCAAAATCATTGTAAAAGGAAGCTCATCTAAGGCCGCAGTTCCCCCTCCAAGTCAATACAATTTTTTTGATCAGCTACAAAAAACATCGGCCCAAATTTCTATCTTGGAGCTCTTAAAATTGTCACCTGCGCATAAGGACATTCTGGAAAGAGCACTTGTTGATACAACTATGTCTCCTGATCTGGATATCAATAAATTTCAAGCCATGGTGGGACACTTTTCCTCATCCACATGTTTATCCTTTATTGAGAAGGATGACTCATCCATGATCCATCTATATAATTCATCACTCTACTTAGAGGTTATGGTTCACAAATCCCGCATTAGACGTGTCCTAATAGATGGGGGAGTCAGATTAAACATTTGTACTTTGAAATTGGTCCTAGCTTTGGGATATTCAGAAGAATCTATATATCCACGAAGGAAGATTACAATCAAGGCATATGATGATGAGGAAAGAGCTTCCAAAGGCCTCATCATGCTACCAATCAGAGTGGGACCTATTGTGAAGAATACCTTTGTCAGGTTCTAGATCGGGATCTATCCTATAACATCCTCTTGGGTCATCCATGGATCCATGATATGCAAGTTATTCCATCTACTTATCATCAATGCTTGAAGTTTCCATATGATGGACAAAAAGTAACAATACCTGCTGATCACATTAACATTCAAATTTGCTCTAACCTAAGAGCAACTCAGGAGACACTCGTCCCACATAATAGAGAGGCTTTGGAAATTTCTACCTCCAAATACAATGAGAAAGCACGAGAAATGATAAGTAATTTTGGCACCAAGCTAAAATTGAAAGATAATGGGGTGGGAGAATATTCCTTATCTCTCTAATTTACCCATATCTCCAAGATCCCATGGTCAACCATCAACAGCTATACAACAGGCTACAACAGCTTTAGCCTCGGCTTTAGTTCCCATCACCAAGTTTAATAGAGTATTTATCAAAGAAAATTAAATGGAAGATAGATCTATCCTTGATTGGCTCTATAAAGATGAAGAAGAATCGGTACAACATATCAAGTTACCCATAGAGAAATATGGAAAAGGTTATGCGATTATGAAGCAAATGGGTTATGAAGGAAATGGCCCTATCGGAAAGAGAAACGAGGGTATTGTTGAACCTATCCAACTGAAGACAATGCACCCAAGGGATAAAACTGGGTTAGGATATGGTGAAGATACAAAGGAAGAAGTAGTGCAAAGAATGTCCAATGAGGAGTTAGCTGAAACAATTCTGAGAATTCAAGAAAACAATTCTGACACTGACTCCAATGAATATGAATGGGACACCATCTTTGATGATAAATTATGGAGGGATAAAAAGGTGGATGTCATACACAAATTCACACCTACATTCCTACAAGGGGAAAGCTCAAGGCCTCCACTTGATTACGTTTTGCTAAGTGATCATGAATCAAGTGAGTCTGATTTGATTCAAAGTGCGACAAATCATCCACATGAGGATACCATCCTAGACCTCTCCCATAAATACGTTAATAATAGCATCATGACCCTAACGACCAGTGACCTTACTAATCCTAATGATCCATTTCCTTTGGTCTATCCAGAACTCATTGATTGGGAACAAACTGCACCCATTGATATCCCAAATTTTCCCAATGATGAAACCATCATAAACTTTCTTTGTTCATCCCAACCAGAAACAAGTTCCACCAGGGAATCACAAGATCAGAGTTTTTGACAGGAAAGTGCCAAGTTTCTCAACTATGAAATAAATAACATAAAAGAAAGATCTAATGGTGAAAACCTAACAAAGGCATTATTAGATCAAGAAAAGAGAAAAATAAAAAGCGTATCCAATAGTGAAAAAATTTCAAAGGCACTAGAGGGTGGGAAACTTGACACTCTCCCAGAACATTACCAAGAAAGGTCTTCTATTCTAATAGAACCAATAGAGGCACTCAATATAGGTACTACGAAACAACCCAAATATTTGCAATTGGTCACATCTTTAACAGAAGAATAAATCCCGGGATTCACATAATTTCTTAAGACCAATCAAATCAGTTTTGCATGGTCCTACGCGGATATGCCTAGATTAGGTAGATATGCCTAGATGCTGAATGGACCTCAAATATCATACCTGTTTCAAAGCCAGATGGAGGAATCAGAATTTGTACAGATTTTAGGGATTTGAACAAGGCATGTCCTAAAGATGATTTCCCTCTACCAAACATAGATATGATTGTTGATTTGACTGCTAGACATGCAATGTATTCTTTAATGGATGGATTTTTAGGATACAACCAGATAAAGACTGCACCGAAGGATCAGGATAAAACAACGTTCACATGTCCTTGGGGTACCTATTGCTGGAACGTAATGCCATTTGGGTTGAAGAATGCAGGAGCTACATACCAACGAACAATGACAACATTTTTTCATGATATGATGCATACATTCATGGAGGATTATGTTGATGATCTCCTCATCAAATCTAACACTAGGGAAGTGTTGGCACTCTCAAATTTGAAAAATTTAAGGTGCCCATTTCAAGAAATTTTGCTTCTGCACTTTTTGAAGTGCACCTGAGGGGTCAGTCTAAATGACCTACTTTGAAGAATCAGAATTTGAGGCATGTTGATTTCCAAGAAAAACCCATTTGTAGACATGTTAGATTGACATATGTGAGCATGTGTGTCAATTTTCAGCTTCCCACAATAGGTTTCTCAGGGCTTTGAAAAGTGAAGTTGGAGGGTTTTTGCACTATTCTGTTGTTTGCAGGTTGTCAGTTTTGTGAAACAACCTCCTGTTTGAGCTTGGATTTCGCAACCAATTGAATATCATGTCAAAATGAATGTTGTTCTATGTTCTCCATACCTAAATGATCTAGGGTGTCAGTTTTTAGAGCCTAATGATATGATTTTCTATTTTTAGCAGATCAAAACCAAATGTAGTTTGTTTAGTTTCACATCTGCATTCCTGACAACCCTTCTGACTCGTCAACTTTGATCGTTAATATATTTTGATCAAAGATGTTTCATGGATTTTACTTTTACACACGTGCTTAGGGTACCTTAATGAACCCATGTGTCTGATGGCAACTTGCCAAGATTTGTTTCACTATTTTTGCAAATTGGTAGTTGGGTGTGTTTTAATTGTTTTAGAACAGTTGTTGTTTCAAAAGGGTTCAGTTGAACAACTTTTTCGATTAATATCTAGTTCCTCGGGATCTATTTCTCTGAGCTGTAGTTTGCACTATAATTTTGGATCAAATGACTACATGTCTACAAGTTTTCATATCTTCACGAGGTCATTTGTCCAGTTTCCCAGGCCGATTCCAGAGCCCACCTGGCCAGTTTTTTCTCATTTTCAAATATGCCTGAAATGAGTTTTGATGACAACCCAGTTCTCGTTTTCACCTCAGATACACTCAAAGGTTACCCTAGGGTCGACTAAACTGAAACTTGTTTGAAAACGAATTTTTTTTAGGCTGAGTCTTCACATACCTGTGGAGTTATAAGTGCTTGGGTGGTGCAAGAGTTCGTGGTATCTTTGAAAAACTATATGATATTGAAAAGCAGGTCTTTTATACATACTAGTATTGTTAACTTATCATGATAATATGGATGCTTACTTGCATCTTGATATCATAACTCAAGCTTGGAATTAATTATGGATGCACTTGGGATAAATAAGTAACTCATAAAGTATCAACATAATGATGGTGATGCACATGCAGGAAAGCCCTCTTAATAATATTTTTATTTGGACATATCTATTTCCAAATATTCTGATATTGTGAGGTACCTTGCTTGCTTAGCTAGGAAATCCAAGGAGAAGGGATCAATGGTAAACTTATCTCTCTGAGAGCTTACCAAACATAAAGTGGAGACTTAGAAAGGACAAATAAGGAAACAGGACCAATTCAACATTGCAAGGAATCTATGATACATAGGGACTCAAGCCTACAGTGAGAATGTATCAAAATTATCTGAAGGAATTATATTTTAATGATGTAATTAAGGGACACATGGCACTTCAAGAATGGTTTTCATCTCAAATTTTATCTTGGAAATGCTTTGGCAGGAATTTGTATTATGTGAAGAGTGCATGATAACGCCTTGTGAAATTATCGGTAAGATTAATGAAGATTGTTTGTTGAAAGGGTCATGAAACTTTAAGATCAAAACAGATGGAGAAGCAGGCACGCATTCTAGAGGGGATGGGTACAACATAGAGAATGGAAGAACATTATGCATTTTTAGTGGAATGCATCGAATATGTTAGTTGAAACCTTAATCATGTAGTTGCCATTGATTTTCATTTTGGTCTCACTCAAATGCATTTAAAAATGAGCAGTGCTAGGTTTGCAAATGTGCATTATGTGCAGTCTTGGGAATTCTTTGGTGGTTCCATATATCCTTTGGTATTATGGATCAATGGGTCTAAAGTACAATTGTTTTGTTGGACGATAGGGGTAAATATTGTTGTGCATGAGAAAATCTTTATGAAAATACAAGATCTGGCACCATTATCAAACATCTACAGGGGGCTAATTCAATAATGCATAACATAGGCTCACACAGTTGAAGAGGCCACACAACAAATGTATTCATTGAAAAGGGCCTTATAAATTTTAAATGCAAATGCAACTGGCAAGAGCAATGAAGCCAAAGGTTGGAGGGCATGGCCAGCATGTGGAGATGCCCGTGCGCACAGCGGAAAATGGGAGTGGCAGCTATACCAGTTGATAGGGCCTGCTTTCTATCTGTAGGGTATACGCATCCATCCATGGCAGATACAATGAAAGGTATGGGGTGTGGCCTACAGAGAGTGGAGACTAGGCAACGATGCAAAGGAGAAGCCCGTGACCAGTGGTGGTGGGAGATCGTGCCAATGAATTGGTGGCTCACCTAGTAGCCAGGGTGTGTACATCCAGCAAGGGATATTGCGAGGAGGGCTAGGCATGGCAAGTAGGGGTAGGCACAACTAGCAGTAAGGGGAAGCCACCATGAATGGTGAAGCAGGTAAAAAAGGATTTATGAAAAGAAGATTAGGGCAATGAAACGTGGAAAAGCAGGATCCAATGGTGGAGAAGTGGAGGTGTGGATGCAGCATAATCTTGGCCCTTCCCCGTGATATCATGATCCAAAGGTGCACGCGGGTTAGTTATTGCGGGATTGCGGGGAGTTGAGTTTTAAAACTTGATTAAGTATTGCATGGAGGACCCCGATAAAATATTAAGGAGTTTTCTTTAAAGGTAAACAATGAAATATTTCATATGTGACAAATGAGGTAAAAACTTGGGGCTATTCACTAAATGTGAAAATGGGTAAAATATTTTATATTGGGATTATATTAAAAGCCCATTTTTTAAGGAAAAATAAAAGATGGATAATCTGATAAGTTAAATAGTTTTCACTTTTTAAGGTGAAATTTCTCCATATGGGAAAATTTTGTAATGATAAATATAGTTGGTGAGGTGAATCCTGAACGAAGCTCAAATGTTGGCACGAGAAAATATGAGGAGGTACTTTGTTAAAATGTATTGAGTGTTGGGCATTAAAATTTTAGAATGAGGAGAAAATATTTTAAAGGTGAAGTGCAAACACAGGTAATAACATGAAAGGTGAATAAAATATTCATTTTAATTTTTGTTTGCTGGGGAATGTAATATGTTTCCGTGCATTTTCAAGTGAAATATTATGAGTGAAGTTGCAGTGAGTAAATGAAAGAGTAAAATCCAGCAAAGGGGAAAACATAAACATAGGTAAATGGTTTTTCACGGGAGTGGAATTTTCCTTTGAGCTGCAAGTGATGATTACAAATGGACACATGGGCATTTTTCTGTTGAAGAACGAATTGGGCACATGTTGTTTTGAAAAAAAAATGAAGTTTGTTACAGGGAAATGGAGAAGATATTTTGCAGATCACTATTCAACGGTGGAGATGTTTCCAGATGGTTGTTCCTGTTCAGATTTAGGGTTTCTTCTGGAATATTTTCTCCTCTACATATTCTCTTCTCTTCTCATTGTAAAAGGGTTGGCAAGTTAGTAGGTTAGCAAGAAGCTAGTCAAAATTCTGGTGTTGAGCTACATATGAAATTGTAAAATTTGTAGTTACAGAGGCAATGCAAGTGGGTTTTGTGTCATTTTATTATAGATTCTGAGTTTATTGGGATTTAGTGTTTCATAACAGGACTATAATTTAAGTTTAACTGATAAATCTAGGCTCATGTCTCTCCTATGTGAAAATGTATTCGAATTTTGAATTAAGTAATCAAGGGTTATTCTTTTCTTCTCACTGTTGCGGTGTGTGCAATTCTGGTTTTAGCTTTGATTCAAAGAATTAATTAAACTGCTTAAATGAGATTGTAGATTGATATGTTCTGTACAAGGATTGGGTAAGAAGTATTGAGTTGAGGTACAAATTGGTGATACTGTAAGGTAGTATAATCAGAGATATTACATGCTATGTGTTATAATCTGCTATGAACCATTAGGTGTTGGTGAATTTGACTCCTCCAATGAATATGGCACTGGTATGATTTGCATCTGTTCTTTGTGATTCAGTGTTTTGTTTGTGTTCACTTGGGGCTTGCTACCATTTTAAAACTAATGATTTATCTTTCACCATGAAACTATATTGTAACCATCTCATGCTCCAAGTGGTTGATATTACTGATGAACAACCAATTCATTTCAGTTCTATCCCATTTTGTTGAGATATTAAGTGAGATTATCTATTTGAAGTTAATGATTGTTTATGATTTTGTTGCAGAAGTTGTAATATCATTAAGGGGATCACCCTCCTGGGTCTTGCAAAGCCCAAAGTGTAGGAGGTTATTGTTAAAATCCTCGTTAGTTGGTCCAGGTCCTCCGAGCTGCCCTTGATTGGAATTGGCAATTTCATAGGTAGATTAGGAGACAAACCTGGTTTACATGAAAAAACACCAACAGGAAGGACACATAGCTATCTTATCTAAAATTTTCAAAAGAATGGAGCAATTCAAAGTGAGACTTAATCCAAAGAAATGTGTCTTTGGAGTGAAATCTAGAAAGCTGCTAGGTTATATGGTATCAGAAAAGGGAATTGAGGTGGAACCATCTAAGGTACAAGAAATTATTGATATGCCACCACCAAGGAACATTAGTCAGCTACGCTCTTTGCAGGGATGGTTACAATCCATCAGAAGATTCATTGCGCAACTGGCAAATAAAAGCCTACCATTTACTCATCTCTTACATAAGAATGTTCCATTTAAATGGGAGGACAAATGTGAAGCAACGTTTGATCAAATAAAGCAGTACCTAATGAATCCGCCAGTGTTAATTCCACCAGTGCAAGGTGCACCACTCATATTGTATACTTCTTCCACGGAAGTGTCCCTAGAAGCATTATTGGCACAGGAAGACAACTCAGGAAAAGAATGAGAAATCTATTACATCAGTCAAACTTTGAAAAGTCATGAGTTAAATTACACCTTCATTGAAAAAAATTTCTTAGCAGTAGTGTTCACTTCTCAAAAATTATGACACTATATGTTAGCTCATACAATAAAGCTTGTGGCTAAGATTGATCCACTCAAACATATTCTAAGTAAGGCCAGCTTAACCGACAGGTTGGCTAAATGGGTCATGATCCTGAGTGAGTTTTACATTCATTATGTGGATTGCAAATCTATAAAAGGACAGGTAATCATAGATCAATTAGCAGAATCACCAATGCCAGCAGAACACCCAATACACATCGATTTTGCTGATGCTGATGTATTCACAATAGTTATCAAGTATCCATGGGCACTCTATTTTGATGGTTCCTACACTCAACATGGCTCAGGAGTAGGGATTATTTTTATTACACCTCAAGGACATACAATTCCAAAATCTTATCGGCTAATGTTCCCTTGCACAAATAACATAGCCGAGTATGAGGCACTATTAATTGGCATGAGAATTGCAGTAGACTGGAAAATCACAGAACTTCAAGTTTTTGGTGATTCACAACTTGTTATAAATCAAATCAATGATGAATATCATACTAAGGATGAAAAGTTGATACCTTACAAAAGGATGGTGGATGATTTCAAGAAATACTTTGTTGATATCAAGTTCGTACAAATTCCACACATAGATAATAAAGCAGCAGATGCAATGGCTACAATCGCATCTCTACTCCAATTGTTAGAGAATCAAGCATTGTATGATTTCCTGGTGGAACAATTGTTTTCTCCCACCTATGAAAATCCAGAAACTCAAATCATTTGCCACTTAACCAGTTTTGATTCTCCCTTGTATTGCCACATTTACACTTACCTAAAGGATAATATTTTACCTCTGGACTTGTCTAGAAATCAGAAAAGAAATTTCATCTATCAATCTTCCCATTACACCTTAATTGTTGACGTCTTATACCAGTGTGGTCTGGATGGTACTCTCCTTAGATGTCTCGAATGTGATGAATCAGAAAAGACCTTACAAGAGGTACATGATGGAATTTTTAGAACACACTCAAGTGGACTAACCTTAGCAAAGAAACTTGTTAGATTATGTTATTACTAGCCGACCATGGAGAAGGAATCATTCATCTTTGTGAAGAAATGTGCAAAATGTCAAATTCATGGGAATCTCATTCATGCTCCTGCTCAGGAATTGCAACCCTTCACCACAACATGGCCTTGTTCTCAGTGGGGATTGAATCTAGTTGGAAAGATACACCAATCATCTTCAAATGGGCATAAATTCATCATTATAGCCACTAAGTATTTTACTAAGTGGATTGAAGTTGTTCCCCTAACAACTGTTACTGACAAAAAAATATCTTCATTCATTTTGAACTATATCATCTGTCAATATGGTATTCCCAACTCCATTATCACAGACAATGGCAGACCCTTTAAAAATTAGGATGTTGATGAACTATGTGAAATATTTTTCATCCAACATAGGTTCTCTACACCTTACTATTCGCAAGGGAATGGTCAAGCTAAAGCTTCAAACAAAACGATTTTGAAGATTTTGAAGAAAATAGTGAATGAGGTAGGTTGTGATTGGCATGTCCAATTAAATCCAGCATTGTGGCCATATAGAACAAGTATTCACACACCAACAAATGCTACTCCCTATGCTTTGGTCTATGGAGTAGAAGTTATTTTACCACTAGAAGTTGAGATTCCATTGCTTCGAGTATCACTAAAGGGGTTAATCAATGATGAAGACTATAGAGTATCAAGGTTGCAAGAGTTGGAATTGCTTGACGAACACCATCAAACTGCAGTTAATCATTTGAAGGGATATCAACAAATTATGTCTCGCAGCTACAATCACAAAGTCAAACCACAAACTTTTCAAGTGGTGACTTGGTTCTCAAGGAAAATCCTCGTAATCAGTAGGATCAGGAAAAGAAAGGAAAGTTCAAACCTAATTGGTTGGGTCCATTCGTTATCATTGTAGCATATGGATTGGGGGCATATCAGTTGAAAACATGAGAAGGGGACCTATTTGAAGATTCGACCAACAATATTCACTTAAAGAATTTTTATGCTTGAAAAATATCAAAAACATTATAAAAATTCTTGTAAAAATACAAAAAATCAAAAAGAGAAAAAAAATCGTTGCCTTGATGAAAACCTGGCAAATAGCTATTTTGGTAAACAACAAAAAAACAAAAAAATCATAAAATTAGGAAAAAGTGCAATAAAAACAAATGGTGAAAACCTGGCAAACAGGCATTGTTTGTGATTTTGTTTGGCTCTCTCATCTATTGGGATACATTCTACATATCCATCTTTCATCAACATCACCTACATGCCTCACCATCATGTTCACATCATACGTTCTACCATCTCCTTGAAACGACAAGGATTTCATCATGGCTTGATGATTAGGGTTATCCTTAGCAATAGTTGTGTCTAGCAGGAGTCAGAGTACAAGGTCACTAGGGGGAAATTCACTTCTTGGAACTTTTTGGCAGATGAACAACAACATGTGTCAAGAATCAGAATATCAGAAACAACAAACTTGTCCAATTAAACTGAGTCTACAGGACTATTTGACAGAAAACTGAAACAAATTGGATGATCTTAATCTGAATAAAATGAATGAAAAACTTAATACATAAGTTGTATTATTTTTTTTACTTTTGATGACATCATATCTTTGGAGTGATTCAATGATGTACTGAACTAGAATCACAAGGAAGGAGAATGATTTTTTTCTTTTCTTGTTGTTTGTAAGCTAACCACTAGGATTGTGCAAATTTGTCGTGGGACATGCTCTACAATGTATCATTGATGAAATTTTGGAATTTGCATACGAAAATGGTTAACTTTTGTCTATTTATGCAAACAATACTCAGGTCATCTTGGTTCAATTATACCTTGATGCTTGTACTAATTTGATATATCAAACATCATGAAAGTAGTACTCAGGTCATCATTGTTGCTAACATACCCTTTGATGCTTGTACTAAATTTCAACATATCAAAAGGCTCAATGATGAAAATCAAGCGCAGCATGGAATGAAAAATAGGAGAATGGTTCATTACTACATTCTAGAACTGCATTATTCATTTAGATTTGCATTTTGGGGGCTGTTTACGTAGTTTTTTGAAGGTTGGAAAGATTCTCGTATATCTTTTCAAACAATGATTGAGTACACTTGGACACTTATTGCATCTCATCGATTTATCATTCATTACATATCATTTCACCATGATGCATTCAGGTTATCATTATCATTGCATTTGCATACTTACATTTTTTTATTTTTATTTTTACATCATTTCATTATTATTATCATTTTTCGATCTCATTTAGTTCATCATGATTATTATCCATCTTTACATATCATATGCATAGTCATTCATTAAGTACATATTATGCATTGATCATTTATCTCATATTATATCATTTCATAACATTTACATTTTGCATTCGTTTCACATCATTTTTCATAAATTTACATTGCTAAAAGAAAGATTGCATCCATGTCATTCATTTCATACAATCATTTAGGTTAGCATTTTCATATCAATGGCATCATATCATTAGGTATTATTACATTATCATATTATCATCATCATTATCATTTATTCACCAACTCATATCATTATCATCATTATTAAGTCTTATTCATTTTATCATTAGCATTATTCCATCTTCATTTTTATCTCATTTATACATTATCATCTCATTTCATCATAACTTTTCATTTAGGTCATCATCATCATTTCATTTCATATCCATTTATATCACTTTTTCATCATTATTAGGTCTTATTCATATTGGTCAAATATCCATTTACTTTACATCATATCATTTTCATATTATAGGCATATCATTTTTAGGACATATCATTCAAATCATTAAATCTTACATCTTGCATTCATTAAATACATCATAAAAGAAAACCATTTACATTTGCATCATCATTATATCATCATAAAAATCATAAACATCATAAAATATAGAAATAAGCATGCATCCATAATCATTCATCATAAATCATCCATAAACACGTGCATATCAATCACCACTGCATATCATAAATCTCATCAAAACAAACGTCTAGGTGTACAAGGATATCAAATGTTTCAACAAGATATATCAAATACAATGAATAAATGTGTCAATCACTCATCGCTAAGGGGCATCCGACTATGGCACATGGTTACTATTATCTCCTGAGGTGGTAGGTCTCACTGGATCTCTACTCTGAGAAGCCCTGAGCTCTCGTCTGACTGGATGACCCACACTCCTGGTGACACTCCGGGTATGGCTGCGTGAATGGGTCCGATACCGAGTACCTAACTGTGTGAAAGTAATCCTCCTCTCGGGTGGCACTACCTCAAAATATCTCATCCTATAATACTTGACCTCCCGAGTGGTCTCCAATCACTTTGCTACAACCTCTCCAATAGAGGTGCTCTTGACTGATCTCAGGAGTCTCTCAGCTACCCCCTCGGCCTATATACAACGCTCTCGGAAGCTATCACGCTCTACTATAAGCTGAGCTACCTATGGGTCAGGAGGTGGTGGCTGTGTAACCTATGCCTATAGTTGGCTGATAGTCACCTGTGCCTGTGCTAACTACCTTCGAAGAGTCTAAACCTCTACTTACAAGGTATCCATCTATCCCTGTGAAGGAGCCCTGATAGTGATCCGTGGAGTCGAAGTACTCGGTTGATCCACCACTCTCGATGTCTGAGGCCTCGTATTGAATGGTACATCAAAGAAGAACCTTTGCCCTCCACTCCCACCACCTTTGTCATCTCTGTCATCACCACTATCCTCTGAGCTATCTGACTCCTCCTCCTCCTCCATCTCCTCATCCTCCTCACCATCCTCATCAACATCCATTGCTACCCCAACCTCTTCCTCTGCTGGTACCTATGCTTGTGCACCTACCTATGCCTGCTCATGTGGCTATCCTACCCCTGCTTGTGCCTATGGCTGTCGTCATGCCCGTTGTATTGCTGGTCCTCCCAATAATGGAGCAGGCTCCTCTAGGCTGGTAAATATCAAAAAGGGATGTGTGTAAAAGTACGTTGCATACTCATCTATCATCCCTGCATCTGTAACCTCTGGATGTATTTCCCAATAATCTGGCTAGAGATCTAGATACTCTGCTTTAGCAGCCTCGATCATCACAAATGGAACCCACTCTGGCACATCCTCTCGACACTTGGCATAGTGTGCGACACCCTGTGGCATCATTTATACTAATTTGTACTATCTCAGGACCCTCATCCCCAGGAACTGCTCAATGATAAATGGGGTACGACCAATCAAGTATCTTGATCTCGTGCAATAAGGCAACTCTATATCATCAACCTCCCACATATCATAATCCAAATACGGTCTCCAGATGGTTGTATCCAAATCATCTAGCATGCATCGCTTATACTCTAACTTTCCCAGCATCGGCTAGACAAGGGGACTTGTGTAGGCATAAATATATGGAAAACCAAGTGGGCAATCTCTCCGAACAATGGGGCGAGTAATGGAAAAATGCTCCCATGCCCATATCTATAAAAGAGTAACTCCATAGGAGAGAATCTTCCCATCTAAGTGCACGACCTGATGAAGATCATGATACAGATGGGCAAGCATGCATGATCCCCATGCATATCTAGTCTAGTGGAGAAGCATGTCCTCTAGAATCCTACCCCAACCAACTGATAGTCCCTTTGACCTGCAATCAAGACAAGGAAACCACTAATGTATCCTTCTAATATTGAAGGCAGTGGGGCATACCTCTCCACCATATCCTTCTAGGCAATATCATACGCACCTGCATGAGGATCCTGAAAGACTCGTCTCAGTGCATCAGTCCCTCCAATCTCCTTGTGATCATAGATCACAATCTCACCAACTATAGGAATACCTAGAATCTTGTATACATCCTCGGGTGTCACAGTAATCTCTCTTGTGGGTAGATGAAAGGTGTTATGCTCACTATGCCACCTCTCAGCTAGTGCAGTCAACAGTGCCCTATTGATCCTATACTGTGGGATCCTCAATAGTGGACTCAACCCACACTGGTATATCACCTCTAAATCAGCCTGGGACAATCACAAAATCATATCCCATGTGCAGGGAAATCTCTCTCTAATATGGAGGAGGTTAAATTCCTCCTTTATAACATTACAAGCAATCATGCAAATCAATCAGCAGGGAATACCCAAAATCATCTAATCAAATCAGTACATCAAGCAAGTTCATTAGTTATATCAAACGGGCAATCAGCTCAATAAAATCAAATCTTATTTGGTCTTCAAGCAAGAAGGCAAGTAAATTCTAATCTCTTTGTCTTTCAATCACGAAAGATAATTTATCAATCATTTCTACTATTTGTTTTTCATATCGCATGGAAACAAATTTAACAATCAATTGACTCAACATCAATCATTACTATTTGTCTTTCAATCGGGAAAGCAAATTTATCGACATCTTTACTATTTGTCTTTCAAGCAGGAAAGCAAATTTATCAGACTTATTACTATTTGTTCTTCAAACACAAAGACAAGTTTATCAAATCAGGCTAATCTATCTTGATGTTATTCAAAAGCATAAAATCAGTTGTCTAATCTAGCAACAATCATCAAGCACATATCAATTTTTCTTCAAAAATTCAAATTTGGCAAAATTTCATGGATGCGCTAAAATAGTCCACCAATACGCTAAATCATGCATGCGCATTTTCAATCCATGGATACGCTAAAACAACGATACAATACGTTATTTCATCTATGTGTGATTCTATCTAGTCTATGCGTTAAAACAGACTCTGGATGTACTAAATCACCTATGCACGATTCTATCATGCGAATGCGCTACTCTATCTCATGAATGCGCTAAACTAGCCTATGCGCTAATCTAACATTCTACGCTGGCAGATTTTCTGTATGTGCTACTTAATCTATCCTATGCACAATTTCATCTATGTGTTAATGTTCTACATCTATGTGCTACTTTGTATGCTTGAATCTATCTAATGTATGTGCTAAATTATGGCTCGTATGCGCTAAAGAAAAATATTAAAAATTTAAAAACTTGAAAAATTCATAAATATCGATCGAAAAAATTCATGAGGATCAAGTCAACTTACCAGAGGTCCATATGCAGCTGGTCTCTGATAACGATGGGCTCACTCAAATCAGTGGTGCTCATAATGGATCGGCATCTCTTTTTTATCTCTCAGAGCTCTAAAAATTACCACAAGTTATTGTTCAAATGACAATGACTTTTCACCTTTTCCACCTTTTAAGGGGGTAAAAAGGGAAGTTATTTCCAATTTTTACTATACAGAGTGCTATTTCGAGAGCTAAATTGCCATTTTCACTCCGAAAATCATTTAAATTCTTTTGAATCATCCTCATCATCATTCACATCACGCTATTTATCTCTCAAGGGGGCATATAGCATCAATAAATTTCCAAATTCAGGGGCAAATTCTTTGAAGCAATGCGTAAAACACATCACTCCAAAAAGGGGCAAAATGCACACATCTAAAAATGGTCACGGTTGATCAAACCTATTAATTAATTAAATATGAATTATTTAATTAATATTCTTAAGTCATCTACATATAAATAAATTTAATTATTTATTTGTATTGTTCATTTTTCCAATTATTCTAGTTTAAATAAATAAGTTTATTTAATTATTTCTATTCTCTTCTTAATTAATTAAATAAATTTCATAATTTATTTATTTGATTATCATTTTATTTCTAAAGTTTGAACATTTAAATTCAAACAATGGAATATTCATCCTTTACTTCACATTTAAATTAAATATTTTATATATTTAATATATTTTTCACCCCACTTAATTAAATATTGTAAAATATTTAATTACTCATCTTTTTCACTTCTCACACATAATTAAATAGTAATTATTTAATTATGGGAGCTTCTAAATTCATTGTCACATGTAATTAAATAAATTTATTTATTTAATTAGCAATTATCCTCAACTTTCAATCAATTTTCATAAATGAGGTGACAAATGGCAATTTGTTTCCATTTTTGAATGAGGATGGTTTTGTGGTTTAAAAACATTCTTCCACTTTCCTCTCAAGCTTCCACCCTTCTCTCAACTTATTAACCTCTCACCATTCATCTTAATAGGTTTGAAACTCAACCGTTCATCTCCGCCAACTAGATTCTTGCCTTTCGAAAATCTATAAATACAGCCTTTTCATAAGTAGATTTCATCTTAGATTTCATGTGTAATTACTATAGTTGCATTCGAATCAGCATATCAGTATTTTAGCAATATCATAGAATTTTAGTTCTTCAATTTCATAGCTTAAATCATTAGCAATGGACATGCATTTTCAATCAATCTTGTTATCCTAAGTTGTCATTTCAACAAGCTGCTGCCTACACAACTGAGAGCCAGTAAATTTAATCAAATCCTTGGAGATAGAGAACAATGGGATGAATTTGACGGAGCTGCTATCAGTTAGATTTTGCATTTATATTTTCTAAATTAGTTTCTTTCAGTCTAATGTCTCATTGGTGTGTTAGTTTACTTCTTAATTAATTCATTTATTCTAACAACACAAATTCATTATCAAAGCAATTTGAGAAAAAAATCCAGTTGCAGGACAAAGGCATGGTTGAATATTCAATTGAGTAGTCCTTGTGTCTTTCATAGTTACTACCTTCACCAAGATCATATGGACAACCATTGACATCAATACAACAACCTTCACAACCTACCACACTCTTTGATGGTAGATTTGTAAAAGAAAGCACCCAAGAAGAGGAATTTGAGGACAAAGGAATTTTAAACTCGATTTATAAAGATGAATAATCCCAAGCATCAACTGCTAATGTCCAAATAGAGCAATATGGAAAAGGGTTTACAATCCTAGAAAAAATGGGATATGGAGGAAAAGGTCCTATCAGCAAAAGAAAAGAAGGTATCGTAGAACCAATTCAGCCAATCATAACAAATCAAAAGGAAAAGATAGGGCTAGGGTACAAAGAAGAGACAAACGAAGAAACCAAGCAATAGATTTGTGAGTGAATCCTCCAATTGCGAGATAGTTCCAAAACCAACTTTAATGAATATGAATGGGATTCATTGTCTAAGGAATATTGTTATGAAAAATAAGTTGATGTGATACAAAGGTATGCATCCACACATATGGAGGGACAAATCTCAGGGTCTAGACCTCTTGAATTTGAATCACAACATATCGATGGCTCAAGTGAGGATGAAAAAACATCGAGCGAGATAGATGATTTGGAGGAGTGTAACATCATAGACCTTGAAATTTCTATCAAAAAATTTGACAACGTTGCCATCAGAACCCTCTCTATTTTTTACCTTGATCAATCCAATGACCCCTTGCCTCTAATACATCTTGAACTCATTGACTGGGAGCAAATTGAGCCTCTTGACATCCCTATCTTTGCAAAAGATGATGCCATTGTTAAATTCCTTTGTTCTAACAACCCAAAAATGATTTGAACCCATGAATCTCATAACAAAGCTTCAAGCCAGGAGGGTGCCAAATCTCTCAGCTGTAAAATCAAAAATATCAAAAATTGATCTAATGGTGAAAAGCATTTAATGGCAGTATTAGATAAAGAAAGAGTAAAAATAAAGAGTGTATCCAATGGTGAAAACCTCTCTGAGGCATGGAAGGATGGGATATTTGACACTCATCCAGAATATTATCATGAAATATCATCAGTACTGGTTGAAGCTACACAATCCATCAACATTGGTATGATAAAGACAGTGAAGACTCTACATCTAGTAGCATCCATGACAGAATAGGAAAAACATGATTTCATCAAATTCTTTGAGGAGAGACAAGTCAAATTTTCTTGGTCCTACACTGACATGCCAAACATAGATCCAGATTTGATAATGCATCACTTATCCCTACCACCTGGGGTGAAGCCTGTTAAGCAAAAATTGAGGAAAATGCATCCACATCGCCTTGTTAGTAAAAGCAAAATTGAAGAAATTGTTAGATGTCGGGTTCATCCATCCAATCGATTATGCTGAAGTGGATTTCCAATATTGAACCAATCTCTAAATGATATGGTATCATCAGAATATGTATTGATTTCAGAGATCTTTAAAAAGCATGTCCAAAGGATGATTTTCCTTTTTCCAACATTGACATCATCGTAGACTTGACAACAAAACATGCCATGTTATCACTCATGGATGGATTTTTCAGGATACAATTAGATCAAAATAGCACCGAAAGACCAAGATAAGACAAATTTCACCTGTCCATGGGGTACATTTTGTTAGAACATCATGCCTTTTTGGTTGAAAAATGCAGGAGCCACATATCATCAAGTGATGGCAACCATCTTCCATGACATGATGCATGCCTTTATGGAGGACTATGTAGATGACCTCTTGGAAAAATATTTCACTAGGGAGGGGCATCTGGAAATCCTAGATTAAATATTCACTTGATTGGAAAATTTCAATGTGAGATTAAACTCAAAGAAGTGTGTGTTTGGTGTGACATCAGCAAAACCCCTAGGGTACATAGTGTCAAAAAAAGGCATCAAAGTGGATCCTACCAAATTCAAATCCATTATGGAAATGCCACCTCCCAAGAACATTAGTTAGCTAAGGTCTTTGTAGGGATGATTTTAATCTTTCAGGAGGTTTGGTAGATAAAACTCATCCATTTAATCATTTGCTACATAAGAATATCTCCTTCAAGTGGGTTGAAAAATGTGAAGCAAATTTTTATCAACTGAAATAGTATCTGATGACTCCACCCATATTGGTACCACCAACAAAATAAAAACTAATATTACTTTAGATAGCAACAACTGAGGTATCTTTGGGTGCTCTATTAGCACAAGAAGATTCTACAAGAAAATAAAGGGTTATTTATTGCATCAACAAAACATTGAACGACTATGAAATCAACTACACCTTCATTGAAAAAGATTGTTTAGCGGTAGTATTTTCTACTCAACAACTATGACACTACATGTTAACCCATACTATCAAAATAATTACTAAGATTGATCCACTAAATTATATACTCAGCAAAGCTTCACTGACAGGAAGACTAGCCAAGTGGGTAATGATATTGAGCGAATTGGACATTTAGTATGTGGATCGAAGAGAAATCAAGGGTCAAGTGATAGTGGATAAATTAGTCGAAGCACTAGTACAAGATGATCATCCAATGCATATTGGGTTTGAAGATGCCGATGTTCTCACCATAACATCACAACAGTGGGTTTTATACTTTGATGGGTCCTACATGCAACACGGGTCTGGTGCTGGAATCTTGTTTGTCACACCTCAAGAACATACCATTGTAAAATATTATAGACTCATGTTCCCTTGCACAAATAACATGGTTGAGTATGATGCACTCATCATTGGTATTAAATTAGTAGTTGAATGGAAGATCATAGAATTGCAAGTCTATGGAGATTCTCAATTGGTCATTAATTAGGTGAATGACGATTATCAGACAAAAGATGACAAGTTGATTTTGTACAAAAGAATGGTGGATGATTACAAAAATCACTTTGTTGAGATCAAATTTGAATAGATTCCAAGGGCAGATAGTAAAGTTGTTGATGCCATGGCTACCATTACTTCTCTTCTACAAATACCTGAAAAACAAAGCCATTATGAGTTCATGGTAGAACAAGTGTTTAACCCTACCTACGACAACCCCAAATCCCAAGTCATATGCCATCTAGCTGATGTTGAGTCCTCAATTTATGGGAAGATCTATACCTATTTGATAAATAATACCCTTCCACCTAGTCTATCTTGAAATCAAAAATGTAACTTTATCCACCAAGCTGCTCGACACACCCTGATAACAGATATACTCTTTTGACAAGGTCTTGATATAGCTCTCCTCCATTGTCTCGAACATAATGAATCTGAAATGATCTTACATGAAGTTAATGAAAGTATTTGTGGAACTCATTCAAGTGGACTAACTCTTGCTAAGAAACTCCTATGCTTGGGGTATTATTGACCGAATATGGAGAAAGAGCTTTTCAATTTGTCAAGAAATTCCAAAAATGTCAAGTCCATGGAAACCTGATACATGCACCAGTGTAGGAGTTGCAACCGTTTGCATCAACATGGCCTTTCTATCAATGGGGACTAGATCTGGTAGGTAAAATTCATCCATCATCATCCAATGGACACAAATTAATCATCACAGCCACATAGTATTTTACAAAGTGGATTGAATTAGTTCCCTTAACCATAATCATAGGAAAACAAATTTCTTCTTTCATCCTAAATTACATTATCTATTGGTATGGCATTCCTCAGTCCATTTTCACTGAAAATGGTCGACCTTTCAAGAACCAGGATGTCCAAGAACTTTGTGAAAGGTTTCATATCCAACATTGATTTTCTACATTGTACTACCCTCAAGGAAATGGCCAAGCAGAGGCCTCAAACAAAGCCATTTTGAAAATCTTAAAGAAAACTATCAATGATGTTGGACATGATTGGCATGTTCAATGAAACCCTGCTTTGTGGGCATATCAAACAAGCATATGCACACCAATAAGAGCCACACCATATGCCCTAGTAAATGGATCAAAAGCTATCTTACCTATCGAGGTTCAACTACCATCACTTAATGTGTCATTGAAGCGGATCATTTCAGAGGAAGATTATAGAGTGTCCAAGCTATAGGAGCTAGAATTTTTGGATGAACATCATCAACATGTTGTAGATCATTTGAAAGCCTATCAACAAAGGATGTCTAGGAGTTATAATCATAGGGTAAAACCAAGAAAATTTCAAGTGGGTGACTTGGCTTAAGAGAAAACCCTCACAATCAATAGGATCGTGAAAAGAAGGGGAAGTTTGAACCAAACTAGCTAGGTCCTTTTGTCATTGTCTCAATCTATGGATCTGGAGCTTATCAGCTGTTTATGCCTGAAGGGGATTTATTTGACTAGCCTATTAATAGTCTTCATCTCAAGAAGTTCTACACCTAAATCATCCAGTGCATAGTAAAAGTCTTGAAAAAATACCAAAAAAAAGAGAAAATGTCCTAAAAAAAATGGTCACCCTGATGAAAACTTGGCAAACAAGCATCTTGGTGATAGCAAAAAAGACAAAAAAAATCAAAAGAAGAGAAAATACAAAAAATAGTGAAAAATCAAAAAATCAAAAAAATCATAAAATCTAAAAAAGTGCACTAAAAGCAAATGGTGAAAACCTAGCAACAGGCGCTATTTGTGATAGATTAGCTTTTCCATTTATTTAAGCATGTGTCGATCATTTTCTTTTTTCATCATTTTTCCTATCAGAAGGAAGCTCATGTACATATCCTAGCATCGCAGTCATGTCTCACCCTAGATTGGGGGCAAAATCCTGAACTCACCAGGGGCAATAAACTTTGAGCTTAAACAAACAAACAAACAATAGTAGGAAAAACACAAAAAACACAATGATCATAATGCGACTCAACATTCAACATCAACTATCGGACTCTACAAAGAATCAACCATCCACAACCAACAATGAAATTAGTTAATCAAAACAAACCTAAATGGATGATGTTCTTTTGAATCATTATTTTATCACTTTAGCATGAATGCTCAACTGTTGTACTTTGATTTTTGTTATCATTTCTCTAGAGCAACTCGAGGATGTCATGGACTAGAGGAGCTAGGAAGGAGTATCATTTTCTTTGTCTATTGTCTGTGAGTTAATCATTATTACTATGCAAGTTGTCGTGGGACATGCTCTACAAAGTATCATTGATGACATTCCAAATTTCTATAGGAAAATGATTAACTTTTATCTGTTTACGTATGTAATTCTTAGATCATCTTGGTTCAATTATGCCTAGATTCTTGTGTTAACTTGCAATATCAAAAATCATGGAAGTAGTACTCAGGTCATCATGGTATAATTATACCATCGATGTTTTTACTCACTTTCAACATTTCAAAAGCTAAATGATGATAAAAGCATGATAAATCGACTGATAGAATGACAACGTTGCATTATTTATATTTGCATATAAAAATAACATATCATATAGAATAGAAATCAAATTACATCCATCATAAACATAGATAGACAATGTAGAAAGTCATAATAGTATTTTCTACATATCATATATAATCTCAAAAATAAATGTCAAGTGTACAGTGATATCATGAAATATAGTGAGATACATCATCAAAAATGTGGCAAATTATCATAACGTCTCAGTTGAATCAATGTATACATCATATCTCAAATACATCAAATGTGATCATAGAGCTATGTGGTGATCCCCCCAGATGTTGTTGGTCTCTCTAACCCTCCTGTTGTACCTCTAGATGGCCCTACCTTAGGATCCCTTCCTGGTGGATCTCTAGGAGGTGGCTACATCACACCCCTATTGGTGGTCTAAGAGTGGCTATGTCCTGACTTGGCACTAGCACACTGAGCATAACTGACTCGTTGCTTTGTAGGAACAAACTCATTATATCATCCCCTATAATACTCAGCCTCTTGAATGACATGGGTGACCTCTCAGAGAATATATCCTGTGGTGGTACCCTTGGCTACTCTATGTAACCACTTAGCTAGAGTCTCAACCTGCTCACATCTTTACCTTAGTGTATCTCTCTTTGTTGTCAGAGAGGTGACCTATGCCTGCATTTGTACCTAGGCCTATGCTAACTTCCCCTATAAGGTTTGTAACTATCTGTAAAGTAGCTATCTAAGCCTACTACTGCTAGGAAGGTAAATGAATCTGAATATGTTGTTGTATTGCAGCCACCAGGGGTCTCCTCCTCTGGGGTACCATGAAGTCTCTCACATCTAGTACTAGTTTTCCACCCCCATCACCTCCATCATCCCCATCACCTCCATCATCTCCTCCTCCACCACCTCCATCATCTCCATTACCTCCATCTCCATTTCCTCCATTTCCATCCCCATCTCCCACATCTCTCCTCTACCTGGGTGCATGTGGTGGTGCCCTCTCATCATCATCCAGTGTAGGTATGGGCTCATCTGGAATGGATATCCAAGGGAAGGGATGTGAAAAGAAATAGTGTGCATACTCCTCAAACACCACAACCTCTACAATATATGGGTGGTACTCCCATATCACTAGCTATAATCCCTGGTACTCTTGGCAAGATGTGTCATCTGATAAAGTGGATCCCCACTCTGGTATATCCACTCGTTGGCATGCATAATGAGCAACTCCTTGAGGCATCCCATGTAATTTTCCATACTGTCATAGTACCCTCATTAGAAAGAACCTCTCAATAATGAACTATGTCCTCCCAATCAAATACATGGTCATGCACATATAAGGCATCTTAGTGTCATCTTCCATCCAATGCTTGCAGTCTAAGTAAGGTCTCAATGTAACTATATCAAGATCATCCAAAACTCTCCTCCAATACTCTAGTTTTCCTAGCTTATGTTGGAAAACTAGACCTATATATCCATGAACATATGGTTGACCAACTAGCCTTTGTCTATCCACAACAGGTCACATGAAAACTAAATTCTCCCATGACCATATCTGCAACAATGTAACCCTAGCTGATAAACTGGATGCTCTAAGATAAACAACTTGATGTAGATTGTGATACAAATTTGCAAGCATGCAGGATCCCCATGCATATCGAGTCCTCTGTGTGATCATGCTCTCCAAAATCCAACCCCGGTTGACTAAGAGTCCCTTTGACCTATAGTTGGGACATAGAAATCCTCCGATAAACCCAACAAGAATACATGGTAGTGTCACATATGCATCAACCATATCCCACCATGGAATCTCATAGCCGCATATTTGGTCATCCTCAAAAACTCTTCGTAGTGCATCATGCCCTCCTTGCTTCATGGAATCATAGACAACTAGCTCACTAATGACTAGAATTTTTAGAATTTGATAAACGTCCTCTGGTTTGACTATCATATCACCAATAGCCAAATAAAAGGTGTTATGATCATTGTGCCACCTCTCTACCAAAGTAGTCAAAAGTCCCTTGTTAATCCTATGCTGGGGCATATATAACAAAGAGGTCAATCTGTGTTCATCCAATCACATCAAGATCAGCCTATGCCAGATGTGGAATCAGATCCTAGGTCCTTAAGAAACGCTCTCATGACATCAGGACTATTGAAGGATCCTATCATCATAACATATCACAAATACACAATCTTATCAATCAATCAACATCAATCAGCCTATCAATCTAATCAACTATGATGATATTTTTATTACATCTCATGAGTGTCCATCATTGATCCTCACTTATCATGAGGTCAATCATCAATCTATCGTTGATCCTCACTTATCATGAGGTTGATCATCAATCTATCATTGATCCTCACCTATCATGAGGTCAATCATCTTTATCCTATCATTGAATCTCACCCATCATGAGATCAATCCTCATCTAATCTATCAACATCATCAAACAACATCAAATCAAAGGCTGACATGATCGAAAATCATCAAAATCAAGGAGTTTAATCAAAAATTCATCAATATGGTGTAGATGTGCTAGGATAGTGCTTCTATGCACTAAAAAGCTAGATGCACTAGAAAACTTCACCTATGCACCAAAACAGAGTCTCAAAGTGCTAAAACCCTCTATGCACTAAAAAATCTACCAAATGCGCTACTTTGTCACATCAATGCGCCAAATGATCATATGCACTAAAATTTTCATTGAATATGCTATATCATGCCCTAAATGTGCTATATCACACTATGCACTAAATCATCCCATCAATGTGCTACTTCATGTAATCAATGTGCTAAAAGGTCCTATGCACTAGAGAAATGAACCTATTGGCTAGAACAAAAACCGTATGCACTAAACTATTGTATGTGCTACTACAGTGACTAGATGCATTATATCAGCGACCTAATGCGCTAAATAGCTAAAAATCTGAATTTAAATGTGAAAAATGAAAGAAAAATGACATTCAAAAATCATGAGGAAACTTTTTAGGGTATGTACCAGAGGTCCATATGCTACCAGATGGTTTTGATGTTGCACACACTCAAATCAATGGGTTTTGTGAGGGATCACCATCTTGCTCAAATTTTCTCAAAAGTTGCTCACTCGCTCTAATTTTCAAAATGCAAATGACACAAATGAGCTTTAATCCACATCTTTTTAACCTTTTAAATAGGATTTGAGTGGGATTAAGTTGGGTTGTTTCATATTTTTAACCAAGTGCTTAATTAATCAACTAATCAATAGGGGCAAGATTAGTATTATTTTCGGGAGATAAATTGTTGAAATCATCCTAAAATTTCAAAATCATCAGAAAATCATTAAAAAAATACTAAAATTCAAAAATTCATTGATTTATCTCCCGAGGGGGCATATATCCATCATCACTCGAAATTCGGTGTCTATGGCATCGAAAAAAAATTTGTTAGCACTAATAGAAATTTTTTCTTTGAAGCAATGTGTAAACACATAGCTTCAAAGAGGGGAAAAATGTATACACCTAAAATTAGTCTGAATAATCTAATTAATTAAATAAAATTTATTTAATTAATAAATCTTCTAATTCCTCTACTTATAAATAAATTCGAAATTTATGTATATAGTTCACATTTACTAATTCTTCTTATCTTAAATCGTATTCTTCCATTTTAATTAAATAAAAAAATTCAAATAGTTTGTTTTATTTAATTAATATCTCCTTACTAAATTTGAATAATTCCAAATTCTAATTTAGTCACATGTCTACAAATTTTCCTCTTTCCACCTCATCATGTGTCTCAACAAATTGGAATATGTCAATTAATTAATTCAGCTTTATCTTCAACAAATTTTGAAACAAACTTGAGACATTTGGCTATCTTCCTCCATTTATTATTCCTCACACTTGGAAGAATGTTTTACTAAAGGGAACACTCTCCATGATTCTCTCCAACCTCTTCATCCTCCACCGTCGATCTATCCCGATCAAATCCAGACCATTGGTTGTTGCCACATCAGAATATGCCTTGGAAAATCTATAAATACAACCTCATTCTATAGCAAATGGATCCCAACTTTGAGCAAGTATACTCTGCAGAAATTACATTAGAGAATTTGAGCATTTAAGCATTTGGGCATTTAGCAATTAGTAATTAGAAGCATATTAGTTTAGAATCATGGCTTCACCATTAGGTACATCTTGATTTCTATAGTTTCATTACATCACTAGCATAACATCTTCATATAGCAACACCATTATCATAGAATCAAATCATATAGTTTATCAATCATCATGTAGGAATAGATTTACTACATTTCCAACATCTCGTTCTTGAGGTTGTCATTCTAATAGTCATAGTGCATACAAAATCTAAGAGCCATTATGATTTAATGAATCCTTGAGGATAGAGAACAATGGGATGGCTTTAGAGATTTTATTTGTTTCAATTCGATTAAATTGTTATCTAAATTATCTAATATAATGTTTCATTGATTATGTGTTGTTATTTACTTATTCACATATTTTTCACACACAGGTTGATATAACTTTTTGTCGAAAGGAGATTTGGAGTTTGTTCTAATTGCTAGAAATGGTATTTACAGACCCTTTGTGACATGTTAGATGCCTTGGATTGAAGAGTGATGGATTGGGATATTGAAAGCCTTATTGTTGCCTTGTAGTGAAAGCCTAATTAGGCCTAGTCCAAGGTGCAACAACACAAAATTGAGGGCTTTGTTCCAAAGTAACCTTGTTTTCAATCTTGATATGTTTTCAAATGACTAAAAAGGTATCTTGAATGGTGGTCAGATTATGGGTTTGATTTTTTTCACGAAGTTTGTGTAGGAAAAACAACTTATGGAGTGTTATTAGGAGAATGGAAAGATTGTGAGAGAAACCCATCAAATTAGGGTTCTATATCTACAAAGGTTGTTTCATTGACTTAGTTTCTAAGTCTTCAACCCTATTCTACATAAAATTGGTATTAGAGCCTAGGTAGGTCTATAAGAGGGAAAGTGTGATATGAAAAAGAGAGAAATATGCCTCCAACAAGCAACACTATGTCTAGGGAAATGAATGAGATGAAAGAGAAGACATCAAGGGAGATTGGGAAGTTGAAAGAACTCCAAGACATGTTATTAGCAAGGCTAGAGGCTATTGAAACTAGTCAGAGGAGAGGTATAGTCATTGGTGAAGAGAGTGATAATGAAGAGGAAGGGGAAAAGGAAACCACTCAAGAAGAAGTGGAATTGGATCTTGATGAGTAGAGGATGGCTAAGATACTAA
Source organism: Sequoiadendron giganteum (assembly GCA_007115665.2). NCBI lineage: Eukaryota > Viridiplantae > Streptophyta > Pinopsida > Cupressales > Cupressaceae > Sequoiadendron > Sequoiadendron giganteum. The sequence goes on along the minus strand of CM021106.1, from coordinate 352,708,168 downwards.
GAGAAGTCAAGAGAGATAAACAAAAGGTAAAGATTGATTTACCAATGTATAGAGGGAACTTGAATGATGAAGATCTTTTGGATTGGATTGCAACACTTTAAAATTAATTTGAATGTGAAGATGTATCTGAGGAACAAAAGGTAAATATTGCAAAAACAAAATTGAAGGGTCATTCCCTATGATGGTGGGATTATGAGAAAACTGAAAGGAGGAAGAAAGGTAAGTCAAATATTATTTCTTGGGACAAAATGGTGGCTAAGATTAAGGGTAATTTCTTACCAACTAATTATGCAATTAAAATGTGTAAGAAACTTCAAGGTTTGAAACAAAGAGAGATGGATGTCAAAGCTAACACTGACGAGTTTTATAATCTGAGAATAAGAGAAAGTCACATGAAGGATGATGTGGAGAAGGTAGCTAGATATCTTAGTGGGTTAAGATTCAACATTCAAGATGAGTTAACTTTGGAAAATCCAAGAATGGTTGAGGAATGCTATCAAATGGCAATTAGGGCTTAAGAAAAACTAAAGAGAAGGAAAGACAAGTCAAATAGGGGAAGAGGCAAAAATACTAGAGGAAGAGGTTCATTTTCTACTCTAAGGAAGCCACATGAAATTCAAGAAGATGCAAGTAAAGTCCAAGAGAAAGGGGTAGATTAGAGAGGTGGATTTAGAGGTAGATTTGGAGGTCAAGGAAGAGGATGAAATGCATTCACAGGAAGGTTCTACCAATGCAACAAGTTTGGACATCAAGTGTGGTAGTCCAATCAAGGTCAAGGCTCTACTTCACATCGAGGAGAAAGAAGAGCTCAATTGGTGCAAGAAGATGATAGTGAGTGTAAAATCTCCATCACAACATGCTACTCTAAAATTTGGTGAATCACTCATGGTAGGAATAACTCTCATCAAGGCATCAATAGAAAAGGAGCCACCACAAAGGAGAACTCTCTTCAAAATAACTTGTGAGTGCTTGGGTAAGGTATGCAAAGTTGTAATTGATTCAAGAAGCATAAATAATATGGTTTTAGTTGAGATGGTTGATAAACTTAAGTTTTCTAGAATATCACATGATACTCCTTACAAAGTCTCTTGGTTGAATTAGGGTCAATATGTTTTGGTAAATGAAAAAATTTGGGTGGAGTTCAATATAGGAGGGTATAAGCATAAAATTTTATGTGACATATTGCCTATGGATGTATTCCATTTGCTGCTAGGGAGGCCTTAGCAATTTGATAGGCATGTTATGTATGATGGAAGGAGAAATACCTATGAGATAGAAAAGGATGGGGTATCCTATACTTTGACACCATTGAAGGAGGATGACAAAAGAAAAACTAAGGGGGCTAGTGTGATAATGGTAGGTAGGAAATATCTTATAAAGGTAAATGAAGAGGAGAACATGGACATTGCAGCCACTACTAAACATGGAGACACTCTAACAACATACAAGAAGAAAGACTTGATTTTGGAGGGAAATGATATTGAGTTGATGTTAAAATCTACTGCATTGAAGGTCAAGGATGAATTGATTTTGGAGATTCAAGATTGGTTTGAGAAGAATGTTGTTATGATAATAGGAGGGGTGTTCCATTCATTGTTTTCAAAAGGGGATATTTATCATTCTTTCATACCAGAGGTTAATGTACCTGATCAAGCAGTAGTCACAAGGACACTACAACAGATGGAAGAGGTGAGCAGAAAAAGTGAAGAGGTCAAGGATATATTACAATGGGATGTAGACAGGTTCAAGCACACAATTGAAGTGAATCAAAAGGTAGTTCATTACAAGGCAGGAGGAGATATGGTTGTAGGTGATGAAGTAGACTTAACAACATTCTTAGATGTGGAAGGAGTCAAAGATCATCCATCAAGTAGGCCTATGAATTTGGAGCATTTTCTAGGTACCAAGGTGCTCAAAAGGGCAAGGCACAATGCTTTTCTCAAGTATTTGGTTCATTGGAAGGGTTATCCAAATGATAATGTCACTTGTAGGTCAAATGATGATATGATCAAGAATGATTCTATAGTTACCACATTGTCCTCAATGGGACTTGCATCCCTTTTGCTCGGGGAGTATGGTGCAGGGCACCTAGGCCTCCATGCAAAAAATAGGTCAAGTGCTAGTATTTGATGTTGGTTAAGTCTTTTTGTTTGTAATGAGGTCTCTAAATACCATGTTTTAGTAGTTTGTGTCGAGTTTGAGTCTTAGGAGTGAATTAGGGTTTTTTTGTGAAAAGTGTCAAATGTTGTCAAAAGTGCATCAAAAACTTTTGCATTTCTTGCAGTTTTGAGAATTTAAACCATTGTGATTTGAATTACTATTATTGAATGGTAGGTTAGGTGTTGGAATTTCTTTAAAAACATTGAGGAATTATGGTTCAAGGTTGAGTAGTTGTAATTTTGAATTTTGAATTTTGAATAAGAAAATGCTTTGTTTTTTTTTGTGTTTTAAAGCCTAATCTATTGCTACAGAGATTTGTATGGCCTTGTACGAACTATAAGTGATCTTTTATACATTGGTATTGATGAAATAGTGAATATTTTGTCATTTACAATTGATTTGATTTATTTTCATTAAGGTAGAAGGGTTTTAGAGCATTTTTACTGAAAATAGTCAGATACCCTAGGTTGTGAGGGTTTGACTACTGAAAAGTGATTTTTTGAACCATTCCACTCATAGGAAAATCTGACAACTAGAGAATGGATGTAGGTAGGATTCCTTTAATTTTTTGGGGGTTTTTTAGGAGTAGGGGATGGAGTTAAGGTTATTTTTGATGAATCCCTAGTGTAATTTCACCATATATTAGGCTTAGGTGATTAGGTAGATATAGGGTTTTGTGGAAAGGAGATTTGGAGTTTTTTATAATTATTGGGAAAGGTATTTACAGCCCCTTTGTGGCATGTTATATGCCTTGGATTGAGGAGTGTGGGATTGAAAGCCTTATTGTTTCCTTGTAGTGCAAGCCTAATTAGGCCTACTCCAAGGTGTAGCAACAAAAAATTGAGGGCTTTGTTCTAAATTAACCATGTGTGTAATATTGATATGTTTTCAAATGGCTTAAAGGGTATCTTGAATGGTGTTCATATTCTAGGTTTGATATCTTTCACATATTTTGTGTGGGAAAAACAACTTATGGAATGCTATTAGGAGAATGGTGATATTGTGAGAGAAACCCATCAAATTAGGGTTATATATCTACAAAGGTTGTTTGATTGAGTTAGTGTTTAAGTCTTCCACCCTGCTCTACATCAGTTTCCCCCAAAATGAAAACACAAAACACATAAGGGATCTATGGATTTTATGTCAGTACGTTCTTTGCTACATTTTTTTAAAGAGCTCAGAACTATCATCATTCCCCAAATACACATAGAACTAGAAGAATGACACAAAGAGAGTGAAAACGAAGAAATTTTTTTGGGTCAACATGGAAGAGATATAGGGTGTCTTGACATGTTGCATCATCCCCAAAAGGAAAACACAAGACAAATGAAAAGGAGAAAAAGAAAAGGAAAAAGAAAAGATTTTGGGTCAACATGTAAGAGACATAGGGTGTCTTGATGCCTTGTGTCATCCCCAAAAGGAAAACAAAAGACAAATGAAAAAGATAAAAAGGAAAGGAAAAGGAAAATCTTTTGGGTCAACATGGAAGAGACATAGGGTATCTTGACACCTTGTGTCATCCCCAAAGGGAAAAACAAAAGAAAAATGAAAAAGAGAAAAAGAAAAGGAAAAGGAAAAGCTTTTGGGTCAATATGGAAGAGACATAGGGTGTCTTGATGCCTTGTGTCATCCCCAAAAGGAAAAAAAAAGACAAATGAAAAAGAGAAAAAGGAAAGGCAAAGGAAAATATTTTGGGTCAACATGGTAGAGACATAGGGTGTCTTGATGCCTTGCGTCATCCCCAAAAGGAAAAACAAAAGAAAAATGAAAAGGAGAAAAAGTGAAAAAAGATTCATGACATAGAGAGGAATGTCACAAAGAGAGAGAGAGAGAGAGAGAGAGAGAGAGAGAGAGAGAGAGAGAGAGAGAGCACATAACATCATTAGGGATGCACATTATGCACATGCAATTACACAAAAGAAAATGAAAAATAAATAATGCAAGAGACTAGTAAGGAAAATGAGATTCAACCTATGAGAAAGTCATTTACTTCCCAATCATGTTCCTTATATACTAAAGGAGGGCAACTAGCCAAAGGGACAAGAGATAGTGTCAAACTAGGAGAAGGACTAGGTTCAAAACTCTTTGTAGCAGGTTTGTTGTTTAAGCTGATGGAAGAGGAAAACAATGTATTCAATTCATTATGCAGCTCTTCGTAAATTTTAGCAACCTCATAATCTTCATCTAAGTTGATCACAATAGGAGGTCAAAGGATAATGCCCATAGAATATTTCATCTCTTGTTGTGGAGGTTACATTGAATTGTCTTGCTTCGACTAGGGAGGAGTGTCATCATGCATTTCTTTAGTCAATTTTGGATCTTGATTTTATTTGTTTAATTTGTCATATAACTTGCGTGCAAGGGCACAATTTTTATGCCTACACTCCCTAGCACCTCTATTTATTTTATTTTATTTTTCAATTTTCTCTTGTGTAGGAGTGGGTTGATCAACCATAGGTTTCTTTTCTTCCCTAAGGAGAGGAATGAAAGGAACTGCGGGAGGTTTTTTAACCGCTTTGTCTTTGATTTTGTAAACTTGTTTTATTATAGGAGGTGCAATGGGATTGGTTTCATTATCTCTTGGTCATTTGTAGGAGGTAGGTGAAATTTCTATTTTAGGTTGGTCTTGGTTGTTTTGGTCTTGTTTAGGTTGAAGCATAGTTTGTTCAAGGATGGGAGGTTTGGAGGTGGATGGGTACATGTTGCAGAGAGATAGCTCTGCTATCTTCTTTGCTTTGAATTTTTGGTAGGATATAAAAATAAGTCTTCTTGTGGCTTTATAGGTTCCATGGGCTCAGGCCAAAATGAATCTAATGAAAATTTTCCTTTGGATGAAAAAGGGTTAAAGCTTCCATGGTGAACAGTGAATACGTCATTGTCAAATGAAAACATTAAGCATTTATGTACAACTAGAGGGACTTCTTTCATGGATCAAAGCCTTGGGTGGCCTAGCTTGACACAAAATTGGTTTGACTGTAGGATGATGGAGAATGTGACATATAATTTTTTTGGTCCTATTTGTAATGGAAGGGTGATCAATCCTATCGTAGGGAAAGAAAAACCATTTTGTGTCTTGATACATGCTTTTGTATTATCATATTCATCTTGATAGAGTTCATGCAAAAGTAAAAATTCCTCGGTGTCCACATTATCTCCATGGGCAGGATCTATTAATATCCCATTATTGGGCTTATCATAGATACAACTAGCTATGTAAAGAGGACCATCGGGTAAATATTTAATTATATCCTTAGAGGAGAAAGCAATGTCAAGATGATTCTTAGTTTGACCCTTACAAGGGATGACTTCTATCACCCCTACCATTTCATCTATAGGATTGACATTATTTAGAACATGATCAATGTTTTCATCATCTGTATCAACATTCATCACATCATTCTTTGTAGTTTGACTGTTTTGACAAATGAAATATTATGTTTGGGCATGGGGTTGGTGAAAATTTGCAAGTTTATGTTCGGAAGGGGAAACAACTTGTTTCCTTGATCACTAACACCTGCAATGGATAGATGGCCAGAATCAATGAGGTCTCGCACAAGATGTTTAAGATGCTTGCAATGCTCCATGTTATGTCCATTTTGTTAATGATAGTGACAATTTGAATTTGATCTAAAGCTCAAGGGTAAAGGCTTATTAGGGCCAGGTGTTCTGATGGGAGGTAAGGTAGTCATTTTTTGGTATATAAGTTGGGGCATGGTATTGTGAAGGGTATCTGGTGAGGGAGTGAATTATCTTTTTGAATCTCCATAACTAAAGGGCACCATGGATTTTACATCAACTACTTGGTTATTAACATTTTTATTTATTTGTTGAGAGGGATAGAATTGAAGGAACCCTTTTTTTTTTTTTAAAGGTTAGGAGTTTTTGGTTTACAGGCTCGGATCTCTCGATTTGGCTAGAAGTGGAATTTGTATCATGACTATTAATTGAATTTTGATAATCACGAAGGGCAGTGCACAAGTGCATGAAGGATGGGAATTTCATCATGGTAAACTTGTCTTGGATCTTACTTTGCAAGTTTTCTATGAACATATTTTGAAAGTGTGGGTCGGGAACCTTGACATCAATTTGGGATAAAGCGATTCATATCGTGAGATAAAATCAGTTATCTTTTATTCTTCTTTTTTCTTGCATCTCATCAAATCGGCCAAGGTCATCTTGGGAGTCATATGCACTTGAAATGGTTTACAAATGCCTCAAATAGTTCATTAAATGAAGGAATTGAGTTGTTTGGTAAAGAAGATAACCACTCCAAGGTGATATCCTTCAAGGACCTAGGAAAAAGTTTTTCCAAAAGTTTATCATCATGGAAAAAGTCACTACATAAGGTAGTGTAGGAATTAATATGGTTAGAAGGATCTCCCTTCCCTCCATACTTCTAAAATATAGGAATCTCTACACCTTGTGGCATCATTGTTTGCAATATCTCCAAGGATAATGGACTAATTTTGACATAATATGTAGGTGGGAAATTTTGATTTTGGTTTATGGTGGAAATTTGCTTTTGGATGGATGAAATAGTTTGGAAAAGTTGAGTTATGAGAGGGTCACTAGTTGTGTTATGATATGGAAGTGAAATTGGTGATAGAGTGTATGTGTTTTTAGGATAAGTGAACGGAATTCTTATAGGTGGTAGTGTAGGAGATATAACTTGTGATTCCATATAGGAACTAGGGATGACAATAGGAATACCCAAGGAAGGAATGGAAATACTAACTTGCTGCATTATTGTTGTGACTTGAGGGGGGGTATAGGTAGGTATTGAGGCTATTGTTGTGGGAGGAGGAATTTGAGTTCCTCCTTGATTTGTAACATTGATTATTGTTAAAGGAAAACTAATGGTTGAGAGGATATTTTTTCCAGATATTTTCACTATATTTTTCACAAGGTCAAGGCCATCCTCACTTTCAAGTATATGGTGAATTTTTTCTATGGTAGGAATTTCAATATTTGAAATGTTTTCAAGGCTTATTTGATGTTGTAAGTTTACTAAATCCTCATGAATTTGAATTATGTTTTCTTGTGGGAAACTATCATTCCTTGGTTCAACTTGCATGCTACTTGAAGTCATAGAGTTACTAAGGGTGTTATCCATGCCTAGTGTACTAGTGTCAATACTAGGAGTGGAAGCTCTAGATAACCTAAGATACACAATGATTGTGCTATCATGGGATGACATGAGTCTCAAAATTATTCTCACTATGGTATTAGCAATAGGACACCAAATACTCATGCAAAGGCTACTAAATGCAGGGTGAGTGCAAATGCAATGTAAGCTAAGAACTATGAAATGCTTATAACTAAAATTTTGGAAAGTGAAATAGAAATGCAGAAAAAACAAACATAAACTCAAAAAGTGAACTATAATTTCCATAAAATTTCAAGGGACTGATAAGCCAAAGGTGGTGAATGAGTCTAGGTACTATTTTTTTGAAAATTTTGAAAAATTTTGAATTCAATTTTATGCTTTTTTTTTTAGCTATGCTTAAGATGCAAATGTAGAATTTGTTTGATTTTTAATCAAATTGAATGTAAAAATTAAAGCTAAGTGAGCTTTCACTAGTGCAAAATTTGAAACACTAGAATGTGAATTAACCAATGCAAAACCTAATGCAAGCTAAATCTAGGATCTAAATGCACTCCAAATCAGAATTATGATTCTCTATATGTAGGCTCACCAAAATGAAATGGAGAAAATATGTATCCCTCTTTCACCTTTATGGTTTAGGGCTTAAAAGGAGAGAGATAATTTTCACATAGTTCACTCAAGAACAAACCCTTAAGATTTTAATGCAAAAGAGATTGAAATCTGGAAAATGGACTATCCTAAAGGTTGAATGAGATATAATGAGGGGTTCACCACCAAGTTTAGACTTGGAAAAGACAATGCAATGCAAGTTGTAAGACAAAACCCTAGTTGGATGCAAACTAACCCTAAATGACTTAAAAAGGTAAAAAAAATGTAATAAAAATATATAAAACTAAAAGTGTTCACCTATGAGACTAAAGAAGGAAAAATGGAGGTTTGAATCACTAAAAAATATGTTGTTGATGTTGACTAGGACTCATTCGCTAAGCTAGGTGAATCATTCTAGTTTTTGATAAAATGTGCAGATACAGGTTTCAACCAAAAGGGTATCCAGATCTGTGAAAATCTCTTTCAGGCCTATATAGTGGCACTCATTCACCACTTGTGGTGAATAAGTCCACTTCTACTTTTTTAGAAGTTCAGGACCTAATTCTATGTCTCTCGATCTTCTCTACTCTTTTTGACTGGTTTCTAGATCTGAAACTGTAGATTGCCACCTGTAGGTCTTCTCCAAGCTTCTCTGAGGCTTGATGACAACTTTGAAAACATTAAGGATTAGACAACTTTTCTCCAACTTTTCTTCTTGAAAAATCTGTAACCTAGCCTTGCAAATCACACACAAGAAGAGGGAAAAATGTTGAGGGGTTACAGAATAGGAGTTTTCCTTGGTCAAACCCCTTGTTGGTAATTAAAATTTGAAATGAAAGAAAATATTAATGGAGAATGATAAATGAAAAAATAACAATGTTGCAACTCACCAAACCCTAACAATAAGGTGCTACAAATATGCTTGAAATGGTTGCAATGGATGTGGTTTTTCACTCTTACTTAAAGGAGATAGATCTTGAATGTAATGATTGCTTGAATCATCAAATCTACATCACAACTATTATCACAATAACAAACATGAAGAATGTAATCTTTGACATGATGATTGATTATTGAAGAATTCTTTAAAATGCTTGATAATATACCCTTGAATTCCTTTGAATTCTCTTATGAACTATTGACTTCTTGTAAAATTTGATAGGTATGAGAATGAGAGAAATAACCTTGTATTTATACTCAATTATGAAAGAATTCCCAAAATTACAACACTACAAGCTGACATCATATCTAGGAGAATAAAATCCCACCATAAATTTCATTTAAATTTGAATTTGGGCTACATGGGACTCATTCAACAAAGGAAGGAGTCCACCTAGGCCTAAGTTTTGGGGATATTCAAAAAAGTGCTTAGAAATGTGTAAAACTTGTTTCTAGAGAAAAATATCTAGGTGGGACTCATTCGCCCAAGGTGGTGAATGAGTCCCATACACTAAATATAGGCCACACAAGTGAGGAACACTTGAATTATGATTGGTGTCAGGATTATCCTTGAAAAGATGTAATAAATAAGGCTTGTGGATGCAAAATAGGGCCAATTAAAGCATAAGAAAGCCCAATTATTATTGAAAATCATAGAGAAATGTGAAAGTGTGGTACAAAAATTTACAAATCTCCAAATAAGGAAAGATTAAGGTTTATTTTGATTAGAATTATGTTTATTATGCTTAGTTAATTGATAAACCCTAGAAAACTGTGAAAGTATGTTACAACACTTTAGCAAGGCACCATTAAATTCCATTAGTTCACAAGGGCCCAAGACCTAATGTGAATGTGTTATCCACATTAAAACCCTAAATCAAGGAAAAATTAAGCCAAAATCCACAAGGAGGACCCAAATGAGTGTGAAAATGTCAAAGGATACATTTTTCTGCACTACAGAGGAAAAAACATTTTCAAATACCACATAATCAAACTTGTTATCATTCTTGTCAAGAATTGTAGTCCACCATTGGACAAGAAGATCAAGATTACCCTTCATTTCCTCCAAGGTCACATCTTTACCAAAATATGGTGCTCCTTTGAATAGAAAGATGTGGATGAAAAGAGAGTACTAGTACTAGAACATAACCCCATACTCACCATTTTTTAGTTTGATCAGACCCTCATGAATCTTTTTTTCCAAGTATCCTTCATAATCATAAAGTTTGCAACATTTAGGATGTTGAATGTGTGCTTCCATATACATCCAAGCCATGGGCATTGCCTATAGAGGGGTCATAACCAATAATCTAACACAAAGAATAAACTATTCTTTGGAAGTAAGACACAAAACAATTTATGGGAAAGGGATCCTTATTTGATGGGCCCAAGATAATATTTCAACCATCAATAGATGCCAAATAGTGCTACAACACTAAAATATTGAAGGTATGTCTAACCCTTGCATATTTATCCTTGAGCCCCTTCAATTGGCACAAAATCTTCACTCCACTCAGTTAGCTTGAAGACTTAAGCAATTTCTTCTCTAGTGACCTTTACCATTTCAATACCATAAAAATTTCTTATTATCCTTATGATTGGATCATAATTTGCAGCCAATTCCTTCAATAATTCCACATCCATATAGCATTTGGGACTATCAATTTCCCCATATCCAAATTACAGGGATTTCCCACAAGAATGCCATAGTTTTGATTTCCAAACCAGAAGCTAAATTGTGCCCACCTAGTATATGAGAAAATAGAATCTGTAATAGTGCATTGCTTTTCTATAAGCCCTTCCATATTTTTTTTTCCTCAAAATAACAATTGACCTTTAGGTTTCTCAAAAGTTGAGGGTTTTAACTAGTTAGTCAAATCTTGAACAATAGGTCTAGCTAGGGGCTTTGAACTAGAGGGTTGTTCTTCTAACGCATATGCTTTAGGTTTAGGTGACATGATATTTAGGGTTTGTGTACACTAGGGTTTTTTATTGGACAAAATATAAGTGTATGACTAGGAGATGGGTTTGATGCACAAGAAAATAAAAATGAATAGAAACAACATTTGAATTGAATGTTAAACCTTTAAATAAATGCAACAAGACTCAAAACCCCATTGATAAAATAAAAAAGAAAGAAAAATTTGGAAATTTTTAAGAAATTGAGGAGAAAAGTGTCAATTTCACTTACTGGTTTGCATTTGCTTTGAAAAATCCCTAATTTTAGTTGTCGAACGATCTTAAAAATTGCAGCAAGATATCCTTAGATGCATTGAATGTATTATCAGTTTGAAATTATTCTATAAATTAGGTTTTTTATGGCTTTAAAGCTTGTAAATTTTGGTATCTCTACATCATATCCACTATTATGGTTCACTCATGCAAACTAGAACAACTCACTTTCCCTCAATACCAACTTTGAGTTTTGATAATATAGTGAGATGGCCAAACACATAGTCTAGATTTAGTCAAAGAAGTTTGAAAAATATAACTGTGCACAACTATTTCCATCACACAACCAAGAAATACCATGTGGAAAAGCCTTCATGTCACCTATGGGCTCTACTGTCTTCACTAGCATAGAGAAAATCCACAGGTTGGCTTCCTCGCTTCCCCGTTGGGTTTAACTTGTGCACAACTTTCAGCAGTGAGGAGGCGGGGAAGGGCTCAAATTAGATCTAAAGCCTTCAACATGCAAGCACTTTAAATTTTAACCTATGTGCATAACCCTTAGATCTGATGGATGACCTAGATTAAAATATCTTGTCAACCTTTTACCACATGCTTAAAAAGGTTCTTTTAGTAGCACGAGTTTTAACACCTGAATCCATATGTCAAAATATTTTGATAATATTTCTTATTTTATTATAGTCCTACTGACGGTTCAGATTGTTCCACATGGTGCCTCCCTACTTCCATGTTAAGGGATGGTAGATGGAAGTGTGTCCTCCACAAGCTAGCAAGGGATGGTCAAGATTAAAACATGTCTTCTCATCTCAACCGTTGATTTTATTAAAGCTTGCTAACCACTTCCTTTGAGAACAATGTGACTCACTGCAATATGGGACACATGGAACTAACCCACTAGCCCACCTAAATAATTTAATGGAAAATAAAATCAAACAAGGGTGTGGGAAGTGGTCAAGATGTGTTCACTTGGATCCAATAGCCTAAATAAGAAGGTTATATCTACACGTGCATCATTTTTAGTACTTAAAAGAGGGCTTGACTAGGTAGACAAGAGGCAAGGACATAAAACTCAAGTCCAAACATTAGACAGAGGATAAAAATAAAAAATAGTTTAGACTTAGGAATGTGAAAAATGATAAAGGACTTGTGACCCACATACATGAAAAATTATTTAAAATATTTTGATGGGTGACAATTGGGATCCTTAGGCTCGAGGGGTCAGTAAAAGGACAAGTTCAATGACATGAGTCATGACTATGTAACCAAGAATGGATTAGAAAAGGTCAAATAAAAATTAGAATGCCTACAAAGAGGATTAATACTTATATTTTTTGAGGATTTAGGGTGAACACATAAACCTTAGAACATGACAACAAATGAAACCATGAGACCAAAGACAAGTCCAGAATAGGAAAATAGCGCAATTTTGCAAAATTTATCAGTGAAACACAAAAAATTTTAGGGCTTCCACCACCACCTTCATCTGATCTAGTTTCCTCCATGAACCTATCATTCCTTCCATGTCATATCCTCCTCAAAATTGACTCGCATCTTGTTTTAAAAATAACATGTATCCCATTGGAAAATGGATTTATTAAAAAATACATTATCAAGGTGAAGGGTTAGGCCTACATGAGAAAGGAATATTAGAAACCATCCAAATCAAAAAAAATCCTAATTATCATGGCCTTGGCTATAATTATCTATAATTTGGTACTCCTATCCATCCAAAATCCAAAATCTTGCAATCTAAATCTAAACATTCATATTCACCATCCTCCAAATCTAGTATGCATCCTTATATTTCAAAACCAACACAAGAAGAATTTGGCAAATAAATAACTAAATGATTAAATTACAGTCCATTTTTGTAACACAGTTACAAATGATTGAATAAATGACTAATTTGATCATCAGGTAGAAAATAAAGTGGAAAGTAATACAAACTAAAGTGAAAGACTAAGTTTTCTAGGTGCCAAACAATGAAAAAAAGAATTTTCATTCCTTGTGTCTATTGAGCCATGGAACAAGAGGAAGGTTAGGGTTTTTATAGTTTGATAGTTGAAATAAGTCCAAATATTTTTCGAGGACATGGCATAGAAACCCGTATCTAGTTGCACTAGCATCTATCCACATTGTTGAGAAGATCTAGGATAAAGGCATGGTGAGTTTGATCTAAAGAAACATTTATTTGTTAGCTTTTAATTCATCCACACTACAGAGGTTCACAAGGGTTTGAAGACACATTACATGCACGAGGAGATTATCCAAGGATTTTAGGATAGATCATGCCCATGTTGAGTAATATTTGAGGTTTTCCTTTAATCCTTCATCCTCACATCTATCCAAGTATACTCTATTCTGTTAGGGTTTTTTTTTTTTTTGAAGTTTAGAGGAAGAGATTTCTTGTCTCCTCATGAAGGTTTTATCCCTGTCATAAGCCCAAAATAGGAAGTCAAAGCTCTTACTATGAAAACAACCGCCTTCATTGGTAATACTTCCATATCACAATGCAGATATTTTGAGAATATCATAGGCCATGATATGTTTAAGACATGACAATAGTCTCATTGTTGAAGTGTCAATGCATTTTACTGGTTATGAGGATTTTTCCTAGTTATAAATGGAAATATGTGCGTCTTTGTAATGAAAATAATGACAAATAAATGGTAATATGTATGTTTTACTATCTTGATATTAGCAATGTTGACCACCATTAAAATTCAGCCATGACTTATGGGTGAGAACCACTTCTTTGGTCAATAGGGTTTTTTCCTTGGCCATTCACAAAATAGTAGGGTTTTTTTCCTCTAGTTACTAACCATCTGCAAGGTTTTTTCATCAAATTTATTCATTTGAAAACAAATTCTCAATACAAATCTCATTAGGGTTTGATGTGGGTGTTCAAAAGTAACCTACCCTTGCATGTTTTCTTTATCTAAATTATCATGACTATAGCTTCTCTTTCTTTTTATCTATCCTTTTCTACCTAAATAAACAAGTGTTTTAGATCTCCTTTATCACCCATTGTCATGTGGCTATAATTGTCCCATGAATCTTTCATGATTGATCTTTCATGACTATCATTCATATCTAAAGATGGCAGTTTAAAAGTGTTCAAGATAATTGTGCTTTGTCCTTTTATGTCTTATAAATATTGATAACCATGACTATCATATTTCAATGAGCTCAATCTTAATGTAATTACTTGATATCCACTTATTCTAGCTTCAAATATGATCAATGCCATATTTACTATCATGTATGAGCTAACTATCCTCATAAAATTTTGTCACTATCCATTGGTTATAGTAACTGTCCCTACTTATTGATTTTCCCTTAGCTTCATGGTACTTATCCTATTTATTATAGTCATAGAGAGTATCTTTTGCATATGGATTTCCTTTATAAATGTTGTGTGGTCTCACAACATGCCCCAAGACTATAAGACTTTGGGACCCAAGTGCAAATATATATATATATATATATATATATATATCTTATGGTAGGAGCTAGCTAGTTGAAAGATCGCTGAAAGTAAGAAGTAAAGGGAAATATTTAATCAAAGAGTAATTCATAATGTAAGTGTTCTGAGTATCGAATACCGAGAACTGGGAATGTTTGAAAAGGCAGAAAAGGTTATGCAAATATGAGAAGAGTGTTCTGGTTTGATATTTGGAGTCTGATAAGATGGAAGTTTGGTAAAATTGAAGTCTAGGGAAAGTTCATGGGTAAACTTGAATACTAGGTACCGGGTAGTGATGTAAAGTGAAATTTTATGGTTTTGTGATTATCTAATGAGTCTAATAGTCCGGTAACCTAGTATATGTAAAAGATAATCATGCCAGTATTTATGATATGCTAGAAAGAATGTTATTTATGAGAAATCTATGTTATAACATTTCAATAATGGTTTTATTTACATGAGATGTTTATAATTTTTTTTTTCTTTAAATGGGATTTAATTAGTGGAATTTGTGATTGTAGGAGATGCAAATTGTGATGCAAAGTTCAGGTATGGATGGTCAGGAAAATCAAATTTGTGAACAGATTTGATGGTGTTGCTAGGTTCAATGATACACTTTAAAATCTCATGTTGGAATAGAGTTTGTTGCAAAGATGTGCTAGATATTGGGAGCCCGAGACTCTGGAGTTTAAGCATGTAACAAAGAAGTGTACCTATTTCGAGAGTTGCTCATTCCTGGAATGTTAAAACCAAGGATGAACCTAAAATGTAGGGGCAGAAATTCCACCTGATCACTCTGAATTTGTGGGAAGTTCCTACACTTTTTTTGAGCGGATTTGTTTGGTTCAAAGAAGGAATCCTGATGATTAAATATTAAAGCCCGAAGAACTTCAATGTACAATTGGAGTTGACCTTCATTGACTTCAATTGCAATTATCTTACCAATCACTACATTCCAGATGCCTTGATGTGATTTGTCTCTTGTATTTCATCTCATGTATTTTTCTCATCCTATTTGTGCCTTGTGTTCTATAAAAATCCAGAGGATACCTTTTTTAAGTTAAGTTCAGGATTTCTAGATGTCAGAAGAGCCAAAAATTCTCTAAGTTTTATTGTTTTTTCCTATTTTCTGAATCATTCCAGTCTAAAAACTTGTATGCACATAGACATTAATCAATATCAGAGCCAATTTGATATTTACCTATCTCATGAATATTGTGTAGCTGGTTTTTATGGTTCAACCAAACAAGACTATGTGTTGTGCCATTTAATGGTGCATATAGAACCTACTCGATGTCCAAACTAAAACCCCTCTCTTTAAAAGCGTGCACCATTTCATATGTAACTCTGAAGCAATCTAGTGAAGTATAAAGTGGTTTTCTTTGATTTGGTTGATTCTTTGGGGCATGCATGGAGAATAACCGAGAGAAATTTTAATTTTCAATATTCGCATGTTTTCTTTTAGAATATATGTTTAAATTCTAAAAAATGTTCCAAAAAATAGATGAATGAATGGAAATTTATTGAAAATATTTTATTTTCTATGAAATTGTTTAATGTTTAATGCTAAATCTACTTAAGTGATAGCAAAGAAATTATTGATGTTCATGAAATATCATTTCAAATATTTCAATTTCATGATTTTTTTTCTTACAATCCAATTGAAAACTTGGTGTCTAATATATAATTTTAAACAACCATATTCCCTTTGAGATTAACAACAATATCACCTCATATCCTTGAGTGAACCTTGTACAGTCAAGACCTGACTACTAGAGACTTGGGATTGAACTGAGTCAATATTTTCCTATTAAAATAGATTCCCCTTTTAGATTGTCTTTGTTCCATATATTTCAAGAAGGATAGGCTCTTTGTGGTTTGTCCGTGAAGAATTTATTCACCTTGTTGCTATGAGTAAACTCGTCATCAACAAGAGTTGGCATGAGAAGGAGGGCATATTTTGAATTTTATATTAGTCTTGAGTTTAAGAAGGAAGCTTGTAAAATGAAATTGAATGCAAGTTGGTATTTTAGTATGGAAGTTGAGAAAATTTGGAAAAAATTTAACCAAATATTACACCGTTTAAGTTTATTCACCTTTGGTAGAGTCACCGAGTGTAGAATTCATGATACAACTGATCATGGTGAACTTGATTGTGAAATATTTTTAACTAGGGTAATTTTGGCCATGTGTAAAGTGATTTTGTTAATAGAAGAAGTCCTAACTACTAGAATAAAGGAACCATTAGTGAGAAATGTGTGCAACCCTAGTGGAATTGGAAATATTAAAAAGTTAACCAATTCATTAGGACAATTTGATAACTACTATTATTATAAAGAAAATCGTAAAATTTTGCAATAAAATAAGCAAGAATGGTGAGATTTAGAAACATTGTATTAGAAACAAGGAAATGGTATTGATGAGTCATCATTCTCTTTATATGTGGAAAACACAAATGAGGAATAGGAACAGGAAAATCAAGTAGGAGACGTGTGTATTTTACTCCAAGTTGAAAATTTACAAGTTAAAAAAGGAAGTCTTCCTGATTTTATGCAAGATACAGAGTATCAAAATTTTAATATTTCTCTCTCTGATAACAATATAAATTGTGATATATCTTGGTCTAACAAAGTGCAAAGTAAAGACAAGACCAAAGACATGAAGATTTTTGGAGAAAGTCAAGAAATGGACTCAGTCATTCATGGAAATGAACATAGTACATAGACAAACCATGAACCAAGGCTAGAAGAAGGTAGAGTATGGTCACATCAGATGAAGTGTGTGCAATCAGCCTTTAATGAGGCCATTTTCATACATATGAGCCAAGTCATTGGTAAGTACACTTTTGAATTTACAATTATTAAACACAAAAAAATTAAAATAATTCATTGTTACAATAGAGTTGTTGAAATTTTTCTAAATGAATTTAAGGATAAGCCTGTTGTAGTTAATACCAAAATGATAATGGAAATAGTCATAGAAATTAATATGAGTTTCTTTGTTAGGGTTAATCACTTGTTAGATTATAAGTTTGGTTAGTTAGGGTTAGTTTTATTTTTTTTCGTAGGGTTTGATATTTTTTGTTTGCTTTTGTTTTCTATCACTTTTATTTCTTTCTTTTTTCTTTTCTTTTTGTTTGGCCTCTAAATTAGAAAATTCTTCTTAACTTATCTTACAGATGAGAGCTAATTCAAACATTTGTAAAATTATGCTATGAAATGAAAAATGAGAAAACCATGCATAGTAAATACATGCTTTAAGATGTACTAAAAGCTATATATATATATATATATATATATGTTTGTGTGTGTTTGTATCACATATATACATGAGTAATGAAATTCTTGCTTCAAAAGATCAAAAAGTCAAAAAGAGTAAGTCTAGCTGCAGGTAGTAGTAGTCATTCAGTCAATATGGGATGCCTCATCTATCAAGGCTAAATACCCTATGTAGGTGAGTTCCTGATGAACTTCAAAGTCATGACTATGGAGGTTAGTGAGGAAAGGATAGAGTGGAACTACTTCCCCATGTTCTAGGAACCAAGGAATATCATCCATGGAAGGGATTTTGATGTTCAGGTGCGTAACAGACAAAATAGTATCTAGGTTCTCCAAATATTCAGGCCTTACTATCAAATTGGTAGCCGATAAAAAATCTTCCACATGAAGCCCAATATCCAAAAGTGATGCTAGAAAATGAGAATCCACGTCAGAGTAAAAGTGAAAGTAGCGGCTAGATTCTACATACTTTTCCCCAAGAACTAAGCATAAGTTTTGTATAGTGAAACTGGAAGTCTGAATGAAGAAAACATTTTCAAGCCTTTGTGGTGTGATACTTCCTAAGAAAACATTCAAGTGGTGAGAAAAACATAAGAAAATTGGAGTATCCATGGCCTAAAAGCAAGTAAGAATAAACAAAGAAAAAAAATGCAAAACAAGAAAAGAAAGTTAAGGAAAAGTGCAAAGAATTCAAGAAGAAGTGCATAATTTATAGAAATTCATGAGGAAGTTGTGGTACATAGTTGCCTCAAGTGAAGTCTTGGAAATCGTAAGCAAGGTGGTAGCTAGATAATTATCTTCAGAACAAAATGTTAATCAAATTAATTCTTTACACATAGTTGGTGATAAATTGCTTCAAATTTGAGTAATACAAAGATTGTGAATCAAGAAAGTTGAGGATTTCAAAGCTAATAGTGGTCATTTCATATTGTTTTTAAGCCGTATTAATTATGGAGGTGCTTATGTGTGTGAAGTAGAAAGGAAAATGAATCTTGTAAGGCAGTACACATCATCACCTAGGTAATTTGAAAGAAATGATACATGCAAAGTCAGGCATGTGAATTTAATGCAGAATAATGTGATCATGTTTCAATGTAATCATGACATTTTTGATCCATTAATGAGGTATAGCATTGTCAAATCAGAAGTGCTAGCCAAGTATTTATCAGTTTCCATAAAATTTAATTGGAAGGGTGGTAACTAATGTTTCTAAATTTAGATTTAATTTGGTGATTAAATTGTTTGTTGATAAATTTTAATTTATGCATATTTTTTAACACAAAGTGAGTTGCAGTTAGCTAGGATTTGATATAAAGTGGTGAAATATAGCCGAAAATACGCACCAACAGAGAATTATTAAATTATTTTTTGGGAAATGGTGAATTGATGAAGGGATTTGTATTGAATGAAAAATCAGAAGGTAACCTATCTACCACTGTAATTCCCAACCTAATAGCAGGTTTCATTTCTTACAAGTTGAAAATGAGCTATTATTGAGATATCAAAAGAAAAAATGGGCTATCATTGCAATATCTAAAAAAAAGGGAACCTCTTGACTTCCAACAAGGCTCTATCCCTAGTTGGCTTTGGAGGATTATCATATTATATAGTTTAATGTTAATGAACTAATACTTTTTACTGAGTTCCAAAAATTGGAATTAATCAAAGCACACACGAATGTTTTCGGAGGAGTTTTACTTTTTATGCTAGAATCTAGGTAAAGGTAAAAGTTATTGTTTTAAAATATGCATAAATTATAATTTACAACTGGTGAGTAATTTCAAATTTTGTTTAAATTTGGTTTTATTAGTTGCATGTTTTTGTGTGGTCTCACAACATGCCCCAAGATTGTAAGACTTGGGGACCCAAGTGCAATATATATATATATATATATATATATATATATCTTATGGTAGGAGCTAGCTAGTTGAAAGATCACCGAAAGTAAGATGTAAAGGGAAATATTTAAATAAAGATTACATCATATTGTAAGTGTTTTGGGTACCGAATACCAAGAACCGAGAATGTTAGAAAAGGCAAAAAAGGTGATGCAAATATGAACAGAGTGTTCTAGTGTGATATTTGGAGTTTGATAAGATGAAAGTCTAGTAAAATCGAAGTCTAGGGAATGTTCACGGGTAAAGTTGAATATCGGGTACCAGGTACTAGGTAGTGATGTAAAGTGAAGTTTTAAGGTTTTTTGGTTATCTAATGAGTTCGATAGTTTGGTAACCTGGTATATGTAGAAGATAATCATGCAAGGATTTATGATATGCTAGAAATCATGTTATTTATAAGAAATTTATGTTATAAGATTTGAATAATGGTTTTATTTACATGAGATGTTTATAAATGTTTTTTTTCCTTTAAAAGGGATTTAATGAGTGGAATTTTTTATTGCAAGAGATGTAGATTTTGATGCAAAGTTTGGGTATGGACATTCAGGAAAATTAAATTTGCAGACAGATCCGATGGTGTTGCTAGGTTCAATAATACACTCTAAAAGCTTGTACTGGAATAGAGTTTGTTGCAAAGTTGTGTTGGATACGGGGAGCCCAGGACTCTGGAGTTTAAGCATGTGGCAAAGAAGTGTACCTATTATGGGAGTTCCTCATTCTTGGAATGTTCAAACCAAGGATGAACCTAAAATGTAGGGGCAAAAATTACACCTGATCACTTTGAATTTGTGGGAAGTTCCTATTGGATGTTGTGGTTGTGTTGCTAATATTTGGTTTTCTTTGATGTCAACACTATTACAATTAATGTCATTTGAGGTTGCATATGTCGAAGATATTGAGAAAATTGTAAAAAAATAAGTTGTAGGTTGTCAATGGTGAAGTCAAGTTCAGTCTGTCGGTGAGTGTAGTACGTTGATGATCAGAGGTTGTGGAATAAAGGGTTTATTTTTGAGTATATCTAGTTTATCCATGTTGATTTTCAGAGATTCACGTGAAGATTTGATCGAGTTATAAAGATTTGTATTCTAACAATTTTTTTGTTGCTTCAGTTTTTGTTTATAAATGAAGATGATGTGGTTCTAGTAATTTCAGTTGTTGTGGATGCTTCTCTAGTAATTCATGATTCTTTTGGATGTTTCTAGGTTCTTCTCTATCTATGTTGCATGTTCACATTGATCGTTTTGCTCGCGATTGGTGATTTTCTCTTGCATGTTCATGTTTTTCATGTTCATGGCTGACAAGGTAATTGTAGCATTTTTTGGATCTTCGAGGAATAACTTTTGAAGGTGTTTCATGTTCAAGGATATTATTTTGGGTCTACACTATGTTGTGGCCAACCTTGGTGGATTTGTATTGATAATATTTATTGATTTGGACTGACAGTTTGTATTCATTTCATTAGTCTATTGAAGTTGACATGTAATTGATGTATTTCCTTGTTGTGGATATATAAGAGTGATTGTTTTATCATTTTGATGGATGTGAAGTGTGTGTGTGCATGAATAATGTTCTAAATATTTTGAAGGTAGATTAGAGTGTAAAGAAGAGTGAAGAAGAGTGAATAAGAGTAAAGAAGTGTTCATGTGCTTAAGTGGAACTATAATAAGGCATTAGCAGACGCTACTTTCTGAGTTCAAAATATGGATGGTTGTAATCTAAATGTTTCTATAAGATAGTGAGTCTTCCTTTGTATTTGATTAGTGAGTTCTAGGCAATGTTATTGAATTCATGTGCATTCCCCATTTATTATTCTTATACTTTTAATAGGGTATAAACTTGTGGAGTGACCTCCATCATGGATTTTCCCCTAATAAGGTTTCCATGTAAAAAATCTTGTTGTTATGTGTGTTTCAGATGTGTTGATGGTTTATGATTTCATGGTTATTAATTAGATCTAAGAATAAGTTTTAATAAGTTTAATAAATTTTAAATTTATGTGAAAAATGATTCACCCCCCCTCTCAGTTGTCTAACCTTGTGTTGCCAACAATTGGTATCAAATTAGGTTCCTTAGAAGAAGTCTAACAGCTTGAGGTGATCTGGGATGGCGACATACAAGAAGGATAGTATGAGATTTGATGGAATAAATTATTCTCTATGGAAGACTTGAATGGAGTGTCATATGAGATGCATTGGTTAACCTTATTGAAAAATTACAAAGAATAGGTATGTTATTCCACAGAATGGTCCTTCTACTCTTGATGAGATTAAAGAAGTCGAGTACAATATCAGGGCTAAGGAAGCATTGTTGAGTTCTTTGAATGATTCGGAGATAAAAAATGTAATGGAGTTGTAGACTGTTTATGAGATTTGGAAAAAGTTGGAAAATTTGTATGAAGGTGATACACATGTGAAGATTGGTAAGCTGTAAAGTCTGAAAGGAAAATATGAAACATTGAAAATGGGTGAAGATGAGAACATTACTTCTTTCATATAGAGAGTGAATGAAATTGCGTGCAATATCAGATGTGCTAGTGGAACATTGGAAGAATTAGAGATTGTTGCTAAAGTGCTCAGATCCTTGTCTATTGCTTACAAAAAAAAAAAATCTTCTATTGAAGAGATTGAGACTGTGACAAATGTAACTAGAGATATGTTGATTAGTAAGCTTGTTGCTTTTGAGGTAAGTGAGTTTGGTGATTCTCTTCCTAAGATAGAATCTGCATTCAAAGCTACTACTTCTGGAAGAGATAAGCAAAGATATTATTTAGGTGAAAGTTCTTCTAGAAAGGTATTCAAGTACGAGGAAGAAATGAGATAGATTGAAGAAGAAGAGAGAGAAATGGATGAGCTTGAAGCACTTATTGTCAATAGAGAATCTAGAGGACAAGGCAAGTATAAAGGGGAATTTCCTATTTAATGTTTTTCCTACAATAAGATAGGTCATTTTGCATCAAGGTGTCCAAAAAGAGTTCCTAAGTCAAGACCTAACAAGCCTAAATTTTAAAGAAAGTTTTATTTTGTTGCTGATGCAGGTGTGGTAGATAATGAATCTGATAAAGGGAATGCAAGTGAGGATGAGTTTGTATTTATTCCTATCAAGGAAAGTGATCATGTGTCTACTAAATCTATTAATTGTATAAATGTGGAGAAAGCCCTAGCTGCCCAAGTTGAAGAAAAAGATGAATGGGTGATTGATAGTGGATGCTCTCATCACATGATAGGTGATAAAAGAAAATTTGTAATCTTGGAAAAGTATGATGGTGGTGTTGTAAGATTTGGTGGAAAAAATGGTGGTTTAATCCATGGAAAAGGATGTATTTCTTTTGATGGTAAGCATAATACTGATGATGTCCTATATGTTGAAGGTTTGAAGTATAATATTTTAAGTGTTGAACAGAAGGTTGACAAGGGATATAATCTCTAGTTCAAGGAAGGAAAATGTAAAATATTGGGGAGTTCTAGAAATGTGATTGCTTCTAGTACAAAAAAAGGTAATATCTTTCACCTAATTACTGCTAATAAAAGTTGTCTGATTGCTCAAGCTAATGAAAGTTGGTTGTGGCATAAAAGATTGTGTCATGCAAAATTTGACAATATTGTCAAGATAAGTTCCACTCAAGTTGTGAGAGATCTTCCTAAGTTGATAAAGCCTACTAATTCCATATGCAATGAATGTCAATTAGGGATGAAAACTATAATTTCATTTCAGAGAAAACAATATTGTTCAAATGGAGTATTGGAGCTTGTGCATACTGACTTGTGTGGTCATGCTAGAATCAGAAGTTTACAAGGAGATAGGTATTTCATGTTACTCATTGATGATTATTCTAGATTGATGTAGGTTACCTTCTTAAGGGAGAAATTTGAAGCTCTAGAGAAGTTCAATATTTTCAAGGCTATGGTTGAGTCAGAGATAGGTTTGAAGATTAAGTTTCTGAGATCAGATATAGGTGGTGAATTCACTTTTGGTGAGTTTAATTCTTTCTATGAAGAACATGGGATAAAGAGACAATTATCTACCTCGTTGACCCCTCAGCAAAATGGAGTTGTGGAAAGGAAGAACAGGACAGTTCTAGATGCTGCTAGGACTATGATGCTTGAAGGAAATGTTCCTCATATCTACTAGAGAGAAGTTGTGAGTACTATTTTTTATACTCTCAATAGGGTACAAATCAAAGGTGATACTAGTAAGACCCCTTTTGAGCTATGGTTTGGTCATAAACCTACTATTAGATACTTCAATTTTTTCAGAAGCAAATGTTATATCAGAAGAGATGAAGGAATCTTTCTTGGTTATTCTACTAAGAGTAAGGCCTACCGGTGCTACAACAAGAGATTGAGGAAAATGGTTGAAAGTGCAAATGTTAAGGTTGATGAAGACATTGCTAGACCATCCAGAACCTATGTATATGATTCTTATGATTACAATGATAGGAAAAACAAAGTTCAGATTTCAAACCAAGTTTAGATCATTCTGGTGAATCAAGAAGATCAAGAGGAAGGAGAAACTAGTAAATGTGTAGAAGTCAGATCACAAGAGCTTGAAGTTCAAGAAAAAATAAGACTCCAAGGTATGTAAGACTGAATCATTCAGAAGATCAAATTATAGGTGATAAGAAAAAATGTGTTCAGACTAGGAGAATAATTGCAAATGAATATTGTCTGATTTCAAAGACCGAGCCTAATAATGTCAATGAAGCATGCAAAGATGAAAATTGGATTGAAGCAATGAAAGAAGAGTAAAATCAAATTGAGAAGAATAATACATGGACTCTGTTGGAAATATGTGCCTTAAACATTACAAGTTGAAACCTCCATGAGTGCCAAGTCGGTGTGACAGGTTCCATGTCTAGCCAACTAGCAGTTTGCCTTATTCATTTATGAACAGGTCGCTATGACCTTGCCATTGTCTTGTCGAAAGGTTGCACTGTTGAGTTTATCACTGTAGCATGATGTATTCGTTATGACATCAGAGCGATCGGGAGACCTCTAGCCGACAGGCCATTCAATCGTGCATCGGTGAGACTCTTGGCGACTATGATCTTTGGTGAAGCTTAAGGTTCTCGTTACAATGTCTCAGCGAAGTGTTAATGTCTCATCGACAGCTCATTGTGTTGGAAGCCTTCGGTGTAACTTAAAGCTATCAGAGAAACCTCTTAGCAATGGCAAATGTCTTGCTGATAGCCGATGGCTATCGGGGTAGCTCTTGGTGACAGTTGGTCATTGGTGATACATATGTTGCTCGGTATGATGTCTTGGTGAAAGCCGATTGTCTCGCCGATAGGTGTATGTTCTCGGTGTAACTCAAGTTGTTCGGTATGAAATATTGGAAATAGGAGTGAGTCTTGTCGACTTCTATTTGGTGCTCGGTAGGCTTGGGGACTTCGGTGTAACCTCAGTGATTCGCTATGACCCTCTGGAAAAAGTGATAAGTCAGGGCGACTACATGATGTCTCGGTGTATCTCTTGGAGCTCGTTGTAATATCTTGGCGACTACAGAGGCTTTCGGTGACATCGATATGATGTCAATGTGGCATCGGTGAGACATAGTTAGTGTCTCACCGAGATGCCAATACAATATGAATTTTGTTGAATGGTTGACCATCCTATGTGGAGGCTCGTGGATGAATAGAAGTAGCCGAAGGGGAACAGTTGGAAGATAGTCAGTTGCGACGGTTCTATAAGGAAGTTCTATAGACAAAATTTGACATGGATATAGTTGTGAGTTGTAGATGCTTGGGAGTTGGATTGTGGTTTGATCAACAAGGAAGTGTAAATAATTCAAACTGTATCAGTGAAGGATTTAAAATTTTTGTAAAGGATATAACTTGGATGGTTTTTCTGTTCGAAGAAGTTTCATGATGAATGCTGATGTATAATGACACCAGAAAGATAAGTCTAGAGTTGTATGTAATTTTGATTACTGTAATACAAAGTGATTTCTCTTGGTGTGGTGGGTTTTTCTCTCGTAAGGGTTTTCCCATGTTCATGGGTGATTGTCAAATACTCTATTTCTGTAATATGTTTCATAGTGCATCTTAACTTGACTGTAATTGGGAAATTAAAAGTACTTCTGCATTCTTTCCTGAGGTATTTACGTTAGGAGAATTGTTTTCCGCATCTAATTTTCTTTTCAAGTGGTATCAAAGCCTGGCCAGTTGTGTTATCCTTGGGGGTACATTGGGTTTTTTGTGTCAATACTGTTCAGTGGGAGTCTTGTAGAGATTGTTATTTCTAATTACAGATTAAGATGGCTAGTACATCTAGAAAGTTTGAAATAGAGAAATTCAATGGCAGTAACTTTGAGTTGTGGAAACTCAAGATGGAGGATCTTCTTATTGACCGTGATCTTTGGATTGTTGTGGCTGGAGTGAAACCTACAGGCATGAAGCAAGAAGATTGGGACCTTGTAGATAGGAAGTCTAAGGGGCTGATAAGGCTCTGCTTGGCAGACTTAGTGCTTCTGAATGTGCATGAGGAGAAGACTGCATCTTCCTTGTGGAAGAGACTGGCGTCTATTTATCAGGGGAAGTCCTTGGTGAATAAACTATTCCTAAGGAAGAAACTATACTCCTTGAGAATGCAGGAAGGAGGATCCATAGCTGATCATTTGAATGCATTTAACATGTTGCTCATACAATTAACATTTGTTGGTGTAAAGACTGAAGAAGAGGATCATTGTATGCTTCTATTGTGTTCTTTGCCAGACTCATGGGATCATCTGGTGATGGCGATTGGGAGTACAACATCCAGTTTCAAGATGGAAGATGTTGTTGCATCTTTTTTGTCAGAAGAAATGAGAAGGAAATCTTCTGAGATGGCGAAGGAGGCTCTTGTTGTTAGAGGAAGGTCAAAGGAGAAAGGGAAGAAGAAGGACAAGAAGTCCAAATTGAAATCAGAGGGGAGATCAAAGTCTCTTGGAAAAAAGTCCAAGGTGAAGTGCTAGAACTATGGGCAACCTGGTCATGTCCAAAGGGATTGTAAAGAGGAGAAAAAGAAGAAGAAGGGCTCTTCTGATAATGGTTCTTCTCATAGTGATGGTGACGCCTTCATTGCATCCTTAGCAACTCAGGCATCCGATGATGTTTGGCTGATTGATTCTGGAGCATCATTCCACATGACATCTCATAGAGAATGGTTCACAAAGTATGAAGAATACGATGGTGAAAAGGTGTATCTAGCAAGTGATTTGACTTTGGAGATTGTTGGCCATGGAAGAGTCAAGATACAATTCCCTGATGGCAGACTAAAGGGAATTAATAATGTTATGCACATACCAGGTCTGGCTCGAAATCTATTATCTGTAAGTATGCTAAATGATATTGGTGTACAAGTTATGTTCTCTAGAAGTGGCTGGAAGATGACTAGAGGTTCAGTGGTGCTGGCTAGAGGTGCTCGAATTGGTACCCTATACAAGCTGGATGCAGGGGCTGTTCAATGTAACAGTGTCTTTGGAAAGTCACAGAAAGCTGCTCGTGAAGGTAAAGAGGAAAATATCCTTAATTATGTAAACTCTACGGAAGTAAGACTTCCTATAGAGAAGACTGTGCTTTGGCATCATAGGTTAGGCCACATAGGAGAAAAAGGTTTAAAAACCTTGAAGAACAAAAATCTTGTTGAGGGGATCGAAGATTGTAATTTCGAATTTGAATTATGTGAACACTATATATATGGAAAGCAACACCGTGTTTCATTTTATGATAGTCCTCATAAATCTTTTGGTTTGTTAGATTATATCCATTCAGATGTGTTTGGTCCAGTAGATGTTCCTTCTTTGTCTAAATCAAGATACCATGTGTCGTTCATTGATGATTTTTCAGGAAGAGCATTTATATTATTTTTGAAAAGTAAATCAGAAGTGTTTAGTCGATTTAAGGAGTTTAAAAATCTTGTTGAAAATCAGATTGGTAAAACAATAAAATGCTTAAGGATTGATAATGGCGATGAATTCTGTTCTGATGAATTTGAAAGATACTGTAAAGACCATGGAATCAAAAGACACAAGACTACACCTTATACTCCATAGCAGAATGGAGTTGCAGAAAGGTTCAATAGGATAGTGATGGAGAGAGCACGAAGTATGCTTAGTAGTGTTGGTTTGGAGGAGAAGTTCTGGGCTGAAGCTACTGCTACTACATGTTAGTTGGTTAATGGGTCTCCAAACTCTGCTCTTGTTGATAAGACACCTTTGGAAGCGTGGTCCGGTAAGAAGCCCTCTCTTAGACATATTCGAGTCTTTGGCTATGAGGCATATGCACATGTGCCGGATGTAACAAGATCTAAGTTGGAGAAAAAGGCTGTTAAGTGTATTTTTATTGGCTATAGTGCTAACATTAAAGGATACAAGCTTTCGAATCCTATTATAGAGAGGGTTGTATACAACAAAAGTGTAAGCTTTCATGAGCTGAAACCTTCCACCTTGGATCTGCAGTCAGAGACAAAGTCAAAAAATAGGAAGGATGTAGCAGCAATTCCTCCTACACCAGAGAAAGAGGAATTGAAGATTCAAAACGTACTTGAAACTGAGGAGAGCTCAAGCAGTTCTGAAAGTTTTGAAGAAGATGATCCTCAGCCTCAGCCTGTGAGGAGGTCAACCCGAGAAAGGAAACAACCAAATAGGTATGGGTTCTCATTAATTGATTCTACTTGTGCCTATGCTTTAATTTCTAGCACTGATGAGCCTAGGACTATAAAGGAGGCAATTAAAATGTCTGATTCAGATTCTTGGTTGGAAGCTATGGAGGAAGAAATGGCATCATTAGATAAAAATGAAACCTGGAGTTTGGTGCCCTTGCCTAAAGGTAGAAAGGTTGTGGGCTGCAAATGGGTATTTAAGAAAAATATTGGTCTAGATGGTAGTGTAGAAAAATACAAGGCAAGATTGGTTGCAAAGGGTTATTCCTAGGTAGAGGGAATTGATTATGGGGAAATTTTTTCTCCTGTAGCAAAGATGATGTCCATTAGATTTCTATTGTCACTTGCAGCAATGTATGACTTAGAGGTTGAACAGATGGATGTGAAGACAACATTTCTTCATGGTGATCTTGAAGAAGAAATTTATATGTCCCAGCCTGAGCACTTTATTGAGAAAGGTAAAGAAAAACTGGTATGCACATTAAAGAAGTCTCTCTATGGGTTAAAGCAATCACCTTGAATGTGGTACCAGAAATTTGATACATTTGTATTATCTTTGGGATTTGTGAGATCAAAATTTGATCACTGTGTATATTATAAAGCTGAAAGTGATCAAGTGCTTGTTATTGCTCTTTATGTTGATGATATGTTGCTCATAGGAAATAGAAAGCTAATGATTTCTGATCTTAAGTCTCAGTTGTTTACTAAGTTCGAAATGAAGGACCTTGGTGCAAGAAGGTATATTTTGGGGATGGAGAAAACCAGAGATAGGCAGAATAGAAAGCTCTAGCTCAGTCAGAGTAAGTATATAAGGATTGTTCTTGAGAGATTTTGTATGAATGATTGCAAGCAATTAGTTTTTCCAGTCATGCAAGGAATGAAGCTATCTATTAAGGACTGTCCAAAATCTCCTACTGAGATGGAGGACATGACCAGTGTGCCCTATGCTAGTGTTGTAGGTAGTCTCATGTATGCAATGGTCTGTACAAGACCATACATTGTCCAAGCAGTGGGAGTACTTAGTCGATTTATGGCTAATCCAGGAAGAATAAATTGGGATGCTGTGAAGAGAGTGTTTAGGTATTTGAAGGGAACTTCAGATTTTGCATTGTGTTACCATAGGAATTCGGTTGAATCACAAAGAACTCTCAACATTCGGGGATGTGTAGATTTTGATTGGGTAGGGACTTTGACATCAGAAGATCCACCACTAGATACGTTTTCATGTTGAATGGTGGTGTAGTGAGTTGGATGAGCAAGCGGCAGGCTGTAGTCGCTTTGTCCACTACAGAGGCTGAATACATGGCAGCTACTCATGCTTGCAAAGAAGTTGTATGGTTGAAACATTTGTGTTCTAACATTGGTTTTGATGCAGAAGAAATAACAATCTTATGTGACAGTCAGAGTGCTATTTGTCTGGCAAAGAATCCAACTTTCCATGCCAGGATGAAACATATTGATGTACAGTACCACTTTGTACGAGATATGGTTAAGGATGGAAAGGTCAGTTTGGAAAAAGTTGATACTATGGAGAATGTTGCAGATGCATTGATGAAGCCAGTGAGCACAAATAAGTTCAGGTGGTGTGCCAATTCAATGGGCCTTAGTGCCCATGTTTTTCAGTAAGTATTATTTATGATTTGGAGGTGCCTATATGATCTTCGTCAAGTGGGAGATTGTTGGAAATATGTGCCTCAAACATTACAAGTTGAAACCTCCATGAGTGCCAAGTTGGTGTGACAAGTTCCATGTCTGGCCGACTAGCAGTTTGCCTTATTCATATCTAAACAGGTCGTTGTGACCTTGCCATTGTCTTGCCGAAAGGTTGCACTGTTGAGCTTATTGTTGTAGCATGATGTATTCATTATGACATCAGAGCGATCCAGAGACCTCTAGCCGACAGGCCATTCAATCGTGCATCGGTGAGACTCTTGACGACTGTGATCTTCAGTGAAGCTTAAGGTTCTCATTATGATGTCTCAGTGAAGTGTTAATGTCTCGTCGATAGCTCATTGTGTTGGAAGCCTTCGGTGTAACTTAAAGCTATTAGAGAAACCTCTTCGCGATGGCGAATGTCTTGCTGATAACCGATGGCTATCGAGGTAGCTCTTGGCGACAGTTGGTCATCGGTGATACATATGTTGCTTGGTATGATGTCTCAGTGAAAGTCGATTGTCTGGCCGATAGGTGTATGTTCTCGGTGTAACTCAAGTTGTTCAGTATGACCTCTTGGAAATAGGAGTGAGTCTTGCCGACTTCTGTTTGGTGCTCGGTAGGCTTGGGGACTTTGGTGTAACCTTAGTGATTCGCTATGACCCTCTAGCAAAAGCGATAAGTCAGGGTGACTAAATGATGTATCGGTGTATCTCTTGGAGCTCGTTGTAAGATCTTGGCGACTACAGAGGCTTTTGGTGACATTGATTTGAGGTCAATGTGGCATCAGCAAGACACAATTAGTGTCTCACCGAGATGCCAATACAATACAAATTTTGTTGAATGGTTGACCGTCCTATGTGGAGTCTCGTGGATGAATAGAAGGAGCCGAAGGGGAAAAGTTGGAAGACGGTTTTGTAAGGAAGTTCTATAGAAATAATTTGACATGGATATAGTTGCGAGTTGCAGATGCTTGGGAGTTGGATTGTGGTTTGATCAACAGGGAAGTGTAAAGAATTCAAACTGTATCAGTGAAGGATTTTAAAAATCTGTAAAGGATATAACTTGGATGGTTTTTCTATTCGAAGAAGTTTCATGATGAATGTTGTTGTATAATGACACCAGAAAGATAAGTCTGGAGTTGTATGTAATTTTGATTACTATAATACAAAGTGATTTCTCTTGGTGTGGTGGGTTTTTCTCCCGTAAGGGTTTTCCCACGTATATCTGGTGTTCATGGGTGATTGTCAAATACTCTATTTCTGTAATATGTTTCATAGTGCATCTCAACTTGACTGTAATTGGGAAATTAAAAGTACTTCTGCATTCTTTCCTGAGGTATTGACGTTAGGAGAATTGTTTTCTGCATCTAATTTTCTTTTCAGACTCTTGTTCCTAGACCTAAGGAAAAAAATTTAATTGGAATTAAATGGGTCTTTTAGAATAAACTAAATGAGCAAGGTGAAGTTATCAGAAATAAAGCAAGACTAGTATGTAAAGAATATTCTCAGATGGAAGGAATTGACTTTGAAGAAAAAATTTCTCCTGTTGCTAGAATTGAAGCTATGAGACTATTTCTATCCTATGTTGGTTACAAAAACTACAAGGTCTATCAGATGGATGTCAAGTCAACATTTCTAAATGGTAAATTGATTGTAGAAGTGTGTGTTGAGAAACCTGATGGATTTTAGGTGATTGATTAGGGAGATATGGTTTGTTAGTTGAAGAAAATAGTGTATGGACTCAAGCAAACTCTAAGAGCATGGTATGCTAGATTGGATAAGTATTTGTTGAAGCTTGGATTTCACAAAGGTACTACTGATAGTAACTTATATTTCAAGATTGATCATGATAAAGAATTGTTTGTTTAAGTCTTTGTTGATGATATCATTTTTGGAGGAGATGATGGTTTGTGCATGAAGTTTGTTAATGAGATGTAGAATGAGTTTGAGATGTCAATGATTGGAGAGATGAAATTATTTTTGGGATTTAAAATCACTCAACTAGATAAAGGGATCCTGATATCTCGGTCCAAGTATGTGAAAGAATTGCTAAAGAAGTTTGGTATGGATGATTCAAAGCTAGTTGGTACACCCATGGTGAATGGATGTAAGTTAACAACATATGATGATTCTCTGAAGGAAAATAAGACTAGATATAGATCTATGATTAGTGGATTACTTTATTTGACTCAAACTAGACCTGATATCATGAATATTGTATGTATTGTTGCAAGATTTCAAACCGATCCAAAGGAATCTCATGCGACTATTGTTTAGAGAATTTTTAGATATGTGAAGGGAAAAATTGATCTTGGCCTATGGTATCCTAATAATGATGATCTTACTTTGAGTTCCTTTACTGATTTTGATTGGGTAGGAGATGTGAAAGAGAGGAAAAGTACTAGTGGTGGCACATTTTTCTCAAGAAATAATTTGATTTCATGGTTAAGTAAAAAGTAAATGCCATTTCTTTATCTACTACAGAGGTAGAATACATTGTTGCTGATGAGTATAGAATAAGTCCACTATTTTTACCTTATAATATCCTTTTTATCTATCTCCTTGTCCCTAATCCTATGACCATTTGCTAAATAAACCTTAATATTTAATAAAATAAGGAAAGAAGTTGGGATTAATAAATTACTAAAAATCATGATAAATCTAATCGTTTTGTGTCCAAATGGCAGGAGATAGTTCAAAAGGAATTTGAAGGTTGTTACAAACGTGAGGACCTCAGGAAGTTAATGAAGTGAAATTGACAAAATGTTGTTGAGACTTTTTATTTTAGTTAAAGTTTTTTTTTATTTTGTGCTAAAAGTGGCCTGCGGCCTTTTATTGATCTAAAGACTTGTTTGTGAGTGGCCAAAAGGCCGAACGAACAAAAAAACCTATATATTGTTTATATTATAATAAAACAATATATATGTATGCATGATGGAAACATAATAATAAGAGACATAATTAAGAAATCAGACTTGCGTAATAGAGGAAGGATCGACATTTTATTTTATTTCTGTCATTTTCTTAAATGAGGATTAGCATGGAGTAGACATGTGTTTGTGAATTCCATCATTCAGTAACCGGTGAAGGTAGGGCCCACTTCCTCGATTGTTGGTGATTTTAGCATTAGATTTATATGCATGGTAATTTGTGTTTTACAGTTGTTTGATTTATTTGATTTATGTGATTAAATGATTGATTCCCATTTCTGAGTTGATTCGTTTACTACATCTATGTAATTAATTTGGTATTAATTCCTACTATTTGATCCTTACTGATTCATTCAATACTTGTTGGTATATATGTTTCATTTAATTAGTTATTGCCAATGTTGAGAACAATTTGGTACTATAGGATAGAATCATAAAAAGATAAA